>JAODUO010000074.1:0-130000 GCA_025642075.2 Ridgeia piscesae | reverse complement strand
TGTGCGCGCATGCGTGTGTGTATGTAGATGTGCGAAATCCACGCATGCGACACAATATAGTGATAAGCAAACTTATAGCGAGTCAATGAATAATAATTCTATATAAACGTCCATTCAATGCGCTAATATTAATTCACAGACAAGTATAACCCGCCATACAATAACGCTTTTATCCAATGAATTTTATTCGACTCGTTTATTCCGCAATAACATAACATATGCACTCAGGGCGCAGTGCATTTGCAACGGGTAATAACGACGCTGATTTATCGGTATTATATCATTCGTAGATTTCTATAGTTTATTGTAGGAGACGCATAAAATATTTAAAGAAGTGTTTTCACATGTGGTAGATAGTTTACATCGCACAACGTTGTCTTACTGACGGTTCGCTGTCGAATGTTATTTGCAAATGAAGCACGGGTGTTCGGTGCGCTGTAGGAGGCTGGTTTCTATGGTCTTTCTGTGCGGAGCCTGAGAACGAGAATGTCATTTTTTCGACGCTGTGTTGGTGAGTTCGCGACGTGGCAGCGACGTTGCTGCAACGATTCACGGTCATTTCTTCGGCGCCGTGTAGCTCGGGTTATTCGGGTTCATCTGGTTGGAATGGTTACCGAGATCAGACTTGGTTGCGCTGCCCTGGTAGCTGGACGAGTGACCCTTGTACTCTCCGTGGTTAGGGTTGCATTGGTTCGAATGGTTGCCCAGGTCAGATTTAGTTCCGGTGCCCGAGTACCCCTTCTTGTCAGACATCTGTAACAGAACCACGCTATGTTTTAGAAGGAATATCCGACCCGCGAGTCGTCTGTTCTGTGGCCGTTGTGAACGTAGGATTGCACTGGAAATCAAATACCATACGCCACTGTGACCATATATGTAGAATTCTTTTTAAAAGAGGAAGGCAAATTAAGCAACGTCATAAGCGGCGGTGTGGCGTACATATATGCAGAGAGAACTGTGGGATTATTGTCGTTAGAACTGGAGAAGGTGGCTGCAAACAAACACACGTGGGTGGTCTTGGTCTTGCGTTTCAAAGCAATTTAGTCGCTACTTCATCCCAGACAAACATCGATCTCTACACCAGACAAACCTACCAAGTCCAACGTAATACAACAACGGATTTTCGTAATATCCCATCTCACTTTCCCATGTACGTGTGCGAGCGTATGTTTGTTTCCACCAAAGCCCCATTCTCTCACTTCATAGTTCACTTTCCCATGTACGTGTGCGAGCGTATGTTTATGTTTCCACCAAAGCCCTATTCTCTCACTTCATATATCACTTTCCCATGTACGTGTGCGTGCGTATGTTTGTTTCCACCAAAGCCCTATTCTCTCACTACATCTTATTTTCCATGTACGTGTGCGTGCGTATGTTTGTTTCCACCAAAGCCCTATTCTCTCAGCGTTACCCTATCAACCAATTAACCGAATCTTGGAACTTAGAAATTCAACTATCACACAAACTGTTCCAAGCTACACAAGTGTCAAACTGCAGATAAGCATAAACGTAAAAACACTAATCACGAATCATTCGGGAACGATCAACCAATTCATTTTGTTTACACCCATAATTGTGTCCACATAAGTCACCACGCACATACTTCTTATAAATCACTAATATCATTATATAACATATAATTATCTTTCCGTGCCTTGTTATAGACCATTTCCATATCTGATATATTATATCATAATAGAAGTTGTCGATTTTTATAACATGAACTGAATAAGCGCCCTTACCTTGTTGCGTTATCTTGTCACGAATCGTTTTCACTGAAGTCGTAAACAGGTGTTTCCAACCGCCTTGCAGAGCTGTTAAAAAGAATGAACGGCGTATGTGCCGCCGATCATTATTTATGAGTTAGCGAATGTAATTCCCAGAAACGAAACCACTCGTTTCGTTTCCAGAAAACTACTAGTTACGTTTCCAGAAAATCGTCCGTTTAGTTTCCGGAAAACCAACCGTTCTGTATTTTTTTTAAATCGGTCACACCTTTTGTTTCCGAGCGCGACTGCAATGTGGTCACGTGATCGCTTGCACGCTTGAATGCGTTCTTCTTAATGAAAATAGCGGCATGTCGTATTACATTTTTCATTATACACGGAGGGAACATCCGTCGAGTGCCATGTACTGTCACCCGACAACTCTGCGATCACATTTTTTGAATATCATTTAATGTTGGCAGGTATACCTGCCAACATTATTATATATATATATATATATATATATATATATATATATATATATATATATATATACTATGACGAATGGCTTTAGAACCACTTTTGGGTCTTTGTCGAAAAAACACGTGACATATGTAGGCCTCATATCTAATAGGTGCTACCTAATAGGATGTTGGAGTCATGTTTCGGAGGAACGAGCTTTGTTTTCTACAGATTAGCTGTTTAAATTAAAATTAATGCGATATCAAATATGCCTCAGACGTATGCTTAGCACCATCGTTTGCTTCAGGATTAGTTAACGCTTTAGGATAAGAGTACATATCGAAATTCAAAACAAAGCCAAATGTGAACCGGAACAATGGATAGGCGAAAGCGATAATTAATTATAACAAACGTACTGTCTGGTTAGTGTCTTGGTTTTCTTGCTGTAGGTTTACACTCCTCATATCCGCCTCCATCGAACGTTAAACTCATAAATAAAAATTACAACACTAATTTTGGACGGCATGGCATCCAAGGTTGGAAACATCAACTGACCATGCCAATTTGTACAGTGTTGACCCGCTATGACCACATCAACTTTGTGACAATAACAAAATATATGACGAACCAATTAATGTCGTATATCATGAACACTCTCCATGAGAGCAGTCCAGAAAATGTATGCAAGCCTGATTTTATAATTCACGACTTGATATACGATAGACATGATTGTTATCATTGGTAAACGCGTCGGGACTCTGTCTCTGGCCCACTGTGCTTGTGCATAGCCCCGTGATGAAGCTGAATATTTCCGCAGAGTACGTACTCGCTGGGTTAGTGCATGGCGTGACAGTTACAAACGATGTAACTAGGTCAAACCCACCCACCTACCCACCCACCCACCTACCCACCCACCCACCTACCCACCCACCCACCTACCCACCCACCCACCTACCCACCCACCCACCCACCCAGCCGAACCCATTCATCCACGTAATTGAAGCCACGCATAGGTCTAATAAAAGTGTCACGTCGCTCCTACTTAAAGCTCAAACCTTTTCGCTGGACAGTAAAGTATGGCTAATTAATCAAACCAAAAATGTTTTGCTTCTTCCGCCTTTTGCGTCCCTTATACAATATGTTGCCATTTCTTGGCGCACGTCTTTGGCTGGTCTGAATCTTCTACCACCACTTCTGATGATCAGCCATAAATGATATTACTCTTGCAGTGTGTTAAGTAACTGGAATGTATGAGACTGACATGTGACTGTCAAACATCATGTATTATGTGCACTCGATTTATTTAAGTTCAGTGTGGACGGGGAAAATTCCCCATTCATTTTCACCGCAACAGTCATCTATTTCACAACAACAAACTTTAGTTTCATTTTCTGTAACGAATCGTCACATGCACAATCGTCCACATCACAAGTAGTGCTTACTGATGTCCAGGTGTACATTCAGCAAATTCATGACGTATTGATCACATAATCACACAATCACAGGCACCTCCTAGCGTAACGACCTATGAACAATGCCTGTCAACCACGCAGAAGTTCGTTTTCTGAACGTATGTTTACGTACTTATAAATGTCATTAACTGCCATTTATATTTCCTATTTAGTTGTATTTAATGACAAAGCATAGACATAAAAAAGACACGAAATACATATTATTGTTCGCATTGTCTACAGCAAAATATATATCATGTACATTTGCCTTGGGAAAAAATGTGAACTTTAAGGTATATTAAATATATACATATATATATATATATATATATATATATATATAATATAATAAAAATAAATTTAAAATTTAAAATGCAAATTTTAATTTTCTTTGATTTGTGGAGGGGCCCATAAAATTTCTTTGGGGAGATATGCGCGCACACACACACACACACACACACACACACACACACACACACACACACACACACACACACACACACACACACACACACACACACACACACACACACACACACACACACACACACACACACACACACACACACACAGTAATCTAATAATGTAACAAAAACATACGATTTCGGATCAATATGTGATTGTTTTCAATAGCTGTGCATCTGTGTTTGAATTCGTGTCGTAACATTTATTTGAAAACATATTCCACTTTACTTGAGGCTGTTCCAGGGTGAGTGTTTGGCGACTGTTTCTCCCGCCTGTTGTTTAAGGTTCTAGTCCAGTAGATTTACAGCAAGTTTTTAAAGATAAATTGGGACAGTCTCTTCCACCAAAGGATATTGACGATAAGAACGAACGGCTAGCATGACTTATACATGTGTCACTACTATCCAAGTTTTAATATCTCAATTTGTACAATAACTTTATCGTTCTGTTATGTATTCATGGAATGACTTCATTTCCACATATTGCACATTATTGTGTACACACAGGATCATACATCTATAAATTAGAGACTCCATAAAATTAATGTGACTGACATTAGTAAGTTACATTACGGTATATTGTAATTACATGGACATGCATCAAAGTTAAACTGGTAAATCATCCAATCAATCGGAGACAACATATAAAACATACAGATAATGATGTCACTAACATGGCTAACACGCGATCATGACTGTCTGGGCGAATCTGCCATATCAATGAAAGTACAGTTACGTGACACGTAACGTAATGGCACCGCATGTGACTTTATGTTTCCACCAAAGCCCTATTCTCTCACTTCATCTTATTTTCCATGTACGTGTGCGTGCGTATGTCTATGTTTCCACCAAAGCCCTATTCTCTCACTTCATCTTACTTTTCCATGTACGTGTGCGTGCGTATGTTTATGTTTCCACCAAAGCCCTATTCTCTCACTTCATCTCACTTTTCCATGTACGTGTGCGTGCGTATGTTTATGTTTCCACCAAAGCCCTATTCTCTCTCTTCATCTTATTTTCCATGTACGTGTGCGTGCGTATGTTTATGTTTCCACCAAAGCCCTATTCTCTCTCTTCATCTTATTTTCCATGTACGTGTGCGTGCGTATGTTTATGTTTCCAACAAAGCCCTATTCTCTCAGCGTTACACTACCAACCAATTAACCGAATCTTGGAACTTAGAAATTCAACTATCACACAAACTGTTCCAAAATACAAAAGTGTCAAACTGCAGATAAGAATAAACATAAAAACACTAATCCTGAAGAATCATTCGGGAACGATCGTCCAATTGATTTAGTTTATACCCATAATTGTTTTCACATAAGTCACCACGCACACAATTCTTACAAGAAAATCACCAATGTATTGTAGTAATATATAAGGAAAGGGATCATATCAACCGGATAACCCAAATCAGTCACAGCTATATTTTATTTATTCACTGAGTGTCTTCACACCAAAAATGAGAAATTAACTGTAAAGTCTAGATGGGTTACTTAGACTTTCAAAAAGTAAATGGATTTCTTGTCCAGCTGAAAAATGTAAATTGTGCTCGGCTAGGTTTGGGGACGGACGAATATGTAAAATATCTTTCTTTAATTAAAGGGCCAAAGTCCCAAAAATTTACAATTTGGATTATCGCAAGTCCAAAAATAAATGTTTCGTTTTTACCAGTTCAGTTTTATTTTCTCATTTTACACATATTGAGACATGTCCCATAAACGGTTCACTGTAATATATCTTACTTTTGTTATGACATTCACTCGAAATCAAACGTGATTTTCATCGCGTGTCCAGCGTCATCGATTATAAATTACAATAGTGCATACAATTTATGTAGCTTCAGATAAACATGAACTAAAAATATTCCTGGATCATTTAGTGTGCATACCATTTAATAAGAATTACGAGTTATACAATTTAATTTGACTTAGAAACATTATTTATCCTCGTTGTTATTATGGTGAAAAAAATTCCACAGTTGTTTTTTGGAACGGTCTATTTCCGATTCCGTATTAATGCATAATCAGTAACCCCGATCAGTTATCTTTATCATTACCAACTATCATAGGCATCCGGGAATTGCCCCTAAGTAAACTGTGACCTACAAATGTGGTATGTGCTTATGACGCTGGACACGCTATATCGTGAATATTGCTACTGTCATTGATGTAGTTATAGCAACGTGGTTGCTGGTTAATATGAACAAATAAAAAATACGTACATTACCCATTGTTTTGAGGCAGCTGTTTCAATATATGACACTGGACACGCACCTGGAACGGAACACCATATTTTAACATTTAAACGTGTTATATTTTCGTTGAGTTTAGGTATATAACTATCTTTTCTTTTGCATATCATTTGTTAAAGACGTAGGAAAGGCATACACGTATAGGTATCATACAGATATAGTAATATATTCGTGTAATTGATCCTTAGAAACCAATGAACTGGACGCAAAAACTGGTCACTGTAGAAAGCGCTGTGTACATTTTTTATTCCTCATGTTTTAAACCTAATGTTCTACTGTCTATTACCAATGGGTATACCATTTGTACAGGGAATGCAGGAAAAATAAATTGAGCAATGTCTTTATATGGCACTACGTCAAACTTTGGAAACTTCAACTGGAAGAGTAATTTTGGCCATTGTTGGCACGTTAAATAGAGCCACTTTCTGGCATTTTACAAATTAAAAAGGCTTCCAAACCTGACATGTCATCAAAGCATTTAGCGATGTAAGTATAATATTGTATGGTGAAATTCTCATTAGATTGACGATGCGATAGACAAAAGAACCGATTTTAGTCAATGCCCAATGGTAAATTGTGGGGGTTTTGGCCCTGAAGTGCTTAGCGGATGGAAATCTTAAAATAATTTGCTGGAATTTCGAAGAAGAGAACAATATAGTATCTAATTAGACAATTTGTTTCGGTACTTTTTGCAGTTTAGGCCCGCATCTCGAAAAAAAACCCATCAAAATGATCACTTCCCAGATAGCATAGAAACGTTGGTTTAACGTTTACATGTGAACTTTTTTTTTGCGTTATTTTGCTCGTTTATTTAACGTAGATCTACGTTAAATTTACTTTCTAACCAAACAAAAACAACCGAAAACTAACGTTTCGGGAACGTTAGAAATTTAACGGTAACCAAAATCAAACGGTTCTAACCAAATGCAAACGTTAATGTAACGTTTGCATGCTATCTGGGTTACGGTGACCAATTTCGCAAGGAGCATCTACTGCGCCTGTACTACGCAAAATATATATATATATATATATATATATATATATATATATATATATACACTTGTCACGTGATCACAAAATCATAATATAATGCCAGAAATCGATCAAAATGTGTTAATAATTAACGCGCTTTCCTCTTCGAGTTAATAATAATAATTAAGCGCCCTTACCTTATTGCGTTATCTTGTCAAGAATCGTTTTCACTGAAGTCGTAAACAGCTGTTTTCAACCGTCTTGGCCTTGGGGATCGAGTTAAGAAAGAACGGCGCGTATAGGCCGCCGACCAGTATTAATGAGTTACTCAGCGAATGTATTTTCCAGAAAAGAAACCATTCGTTTCCAGAAATCCACTACTTAAGTTCCCAGAAAACCGCCCGTTTTGTTTCGGAAAACCAACCGTTCTGTTTCTTGGAAATCGGTCACTCCTTTCGCTGAGGTTTCCGAGTGCCGCTGCATTGAGGTCACGCGGTCGCTTGCACGCTTGAATGCGTTCTTCTCATGAACAGTCACCCGACATTATCTGAATATCTGTCATAATATGATATGACTCCACCAGGACCGATGTGCCGAGTATAACGAAACATCTCGAACATCCGAGAATTCGAAACTCAACATTTAATGTACGTGTGACTGGCGTGTGACTGACAGACTGTGGTAAATAATGTGTTATGTGCACTCGATTTATTTCAGTTCAGTGTGGACGGTGAAATTTCCCCATTCACTTTCACAGCCTCAAGATCAGTCATCTATTTCACAACAACAATCTTTAGTTTTATTTTCTGTGAATGAATCATCATATACACAATCGTTCACATTACAAGTAGTGCTTACTGATGTCCAGGTGTACATTCAGCAAATTCATGACGTATTGATCACACGATCACACGATCACACGCACCTCCTAGCGTAACGACCTATGAACTATGCCTGTCAACCACGCAGAAGTTCGTTCAGTGCTTGGTGAAAGATATTTTCTTCTGAACGGTCTCACAAAGATTACATCTTTTTCGGCCCATCTTTTTATTGCGCGCCAGTGGTCAACGGGCTTATGTTGCGTGAAGGGTCATTTTGAATAGTAGTCACGCTAAATGTTCTGTTTTGGGAGACGCGGTCCGATAAGTCCGGGGTGGGTCAGGCCGGTGTAAAAATTCAGAACATTACCCAATTTGAAAACCAGTAATTTTATACTGAGTTTAAGTCAAATTGAAATTCACGTACACACACGCGCATATGCACACACCACACGCACACACATGCAGTTGATTTTAGTCTGATAATGTACAAACATACGATTTAGAACCAGTGTATTTTAGTGTATGTGATTTTTCAATAACTGCATTTGTGTTTGAATTCGAGGTGTCTTAAATTTTATTTGAAAATATTTTCCACTTAAGTCTGTTCCAGGGTGAGTGTTTTGCGACTGTCCACTGCAGGTTAAAAAAAATGGACAGTCTCTTCCACCAAAGGATGAGTAACCTAAGCTAACACTAGAACCACACAAAGCCACCCACTCCCTAAACTGCAGAGTCTGCAGATAAACATGTGGACTCATTTGTACTTCCAAAACAGATATTGACGATAAGAACGAACGGCTAGCATGACTTATACATGTGTCACTACTATCCAAGTTTTAATATCTCAATTTGTACAATAACTTTATCGTTCTGTTATGTATTCATGGAATGACTTCATTTCCACATATTGCACATTATTGTGTACACACAGGATCATACATCTATAAATTAGAGACTCCATAAAATTAATGTGACTGACATTAGTAAGTTACATTACGGTATATTGTAATTACATGGACATGCATCAAAGTTAAACTGGTAAATCATCCAATCAATCGGAGACAACATATAAAACATACAGATAATGATGTCACTAACATGGCTAACACGCGATCATGACTGTCTGGGCGAATCTGCCATATCAATGAAAGTACAGTTACGTGACACGTAACGTAATGGCACCGCATGTGACTTTATGTTTCCACCAAAGCCCTATTCTCTCACTTCATCTTATTTTCCATGTACGTGTGCGTGCGTATGTCTATGTTTCCACCAAAGCCCTATTCTCTCACTTCATCTTACTTTTCCATGTACGTGTGCGTGCGTATGTTTATGTTTCCACCAAAGCCCTATTCTCTCACTTCATCTCACTTTTCCATGTACGTGTGCGTGCGTATGTTTATGTTTCCACCAAAGCCCTATTCTCTCTCTTCATCTTATTTTCCATGTACGTGTGCGTGCGTATGTTTATGTTTCCACCAAAGCCCTATTCTCTCTCTTCATCTTATTTTCCATGTACGTGTGCGTGCGTATGTTTATGTTTCCAACAAAGCCCTATTCTCTCAGCGTTACACTACCAACCAATTAACCGAATCTTGGAACTTAGAAATTCAACTATCACACAAACTGTTCCAAAATACAAAAGTGTCAAACTGCAGATAAGAATAAACATAAAAACACTAATCCTGAAGAATCATTCGGGAACGATCGTCCAATTGATTTAGTTTATACCCATAATTGTTTTCACATAAGTCACCACGCACACAATTCTTACAAGAAAATCACCAATGTATTGTAGTAATATATAAGGAAAGGGATCATATCAACCGGATAACCCAAATCAGTCACAGCTATATTTTATTTATTCACTGAGTGTCTTCACACCAAAAATGAGAAATTAACTGTAAAGTCTAGATGGGTTACTTAGACTTTCAAAAAGTAAATGGATTTCTTGTCCAGCTGAAAAATGTAAATTGTGCTCGGCTAGGTTTGGGGACGGACGAATATGTAAAATATCTTTCTTTAATTAAAGGGCCAAAGTCCCAAAAATTTACAATTTGGATTATCGCAAGTCCAAAAATAAATGTTTCGTTTTTACCAGTTCAGTTTTATTTTCTCATTTTACACATATTGAGACATGTCCCATAAACGGTTCACTGTAATATATCTTACTTTTGTTATGACATTCACTCGAAATCAAACGTGATTTTCATCGCGTGTCCAGCGTCATCGATTATAAATTACAATAGTGCATACAATTTATGTAGCTTCAGATAAACATGAACTAAAAATATTCCTGGATCATTTAGTGTGCATACCATTTAATAAGAATTACGAGTTATACAATTTAATTTGACTTAGAAACATTATTTATCCTCGTTGTTATTATGGTGAAAAAAATTCCACAGTTGTTTTTTGGAACGGTCTATTTCCGATTCCGTATTAATGCATAATCAGTAACCCCGATCAGTTATCTTTATCATTACCAACTATCATAGGCATCCGGGAATTGCCCCTAAGTAAACTGTGACCTACAAATGTGGTATGTGCTTATGACGCTGGACACGCTATATCGTGAATATTGCTACTGTCATTGATGTAGTTATAGCAACGTGGTTGCTGGTTAATATGAACAAATAAAAAATACGTACATTACCCATTGTTTTGAGGCAGCTGTTTCAATATATGACACTGGACACGCACCTGGAACGGAACACCATATTTTAACATTTAAACGTGTTATATTTTCGTTGAGTTTAGGTATATAACTATCTTTTCTTTTGCATATCATTTGTTAAAGACGTAGGAAAGGCATACACGTATAGGTATCATACAGATATAGTAATATATTCGTGTAATTGATCCTTAGAAACCAATGAACTGGACGCAAAAACTGGTCACTGTAGAAAGCGCTGTGTACATTTTTTATTCCTCATGTTTTAAACCTAATGTTCTACTGTCTATTACCAATGGGTATACCATTTGTACAGGGAATGCAGGAAAAATAAATTGAGCAATGTCTTTATATGGCACTACGTCAAACTTTGGAAACTTCAACTGGAAGAGTAATTTTGGCCATTGTTGGCACGTTAAATAGAGCCACTTTCTGGCATTTTACAAATTAAAAAGGCTTCCAAACCTGACATGTCATCAAAGCATTTAGCGATGTAAGTATAATATTGTATGGTGAAATTCTCATTAGATTGACGATGCGATAGACAAAAGAACCGATTTTAGTCAATGCCCAATGGTAAATTGTGGGGGTTTTGGCCCTGAAGTGCTTAGCGGATGGAAATCTTAAAATAATTTGCTGGAATTTCGAAGAAGAGAACAATATAGTATCTAATTAGACAATTTGTTTCGGTACTTTTTGCAGTTTAGGCCCGCATCTCGAAAAAAAACCCATCAAAATGATCACTTCCCAGATAGCATAGAAACGTTGGTTTAACGTTTACATGTGAACGTTTTTTTTGCGTTATTTTGCTCGTTTATTTAACGTAGATCTACGTTAAATTTACTTTCTAACCAAACAAAAACAACCGAAAACTAACGTTTCGGGAACGTTAGAAATTTAACGGTAACCAAAATCAAACGGTTCTAACCAAATGCAAACGTTAATGTAACGTTTGCATGCTATCTGGGTTACGGTGACCAATTTCGCAAGGAGCATCTACTGCGCCTGTACTACGCATATATATATATATATATATATATATATATATATATATATATACACTTGTCACGTGATCACAAAATCATAATATAATGCCAGAAATCGATCAAAATGTGTTAATAATTAACGCGCTTTCCTCTTCGAGTTAATAATAATAATTAAGCGCCCTTACCTTATTGCGTTATCTTGTCAAGAATCGTTTTCACTGAAGTCGTAAACAGCTGTTTTCAACCGTCTTGGCCTTGGGGATCGAGTTAAGAAAGAACGGCGCGTATAGGCCGCCGACCAGTATTAATGAGTTACTCAGCGAATGTATTTTCCAGAAAAGAAACCATTCGTTTCCAGAAATCCACTACTTAAGTTCCCAGAAAACCGCCCGTTTTGTTTCGGAAAACCAACCGTTCTGTTTCTTGGAAATCGGTCACTCCTTTCGCTGAGGTTTCCGAGTGCCGCTGCATTGAGGTCACGCGGTCGCTTGCACGCTTGAATGCGTTCTTCTCATGAACAGTCACCCGACATTATCTGAATATCTGTCATAATATGATATGACTCCACCAGGACCGATGTGCCGAGTATAACGAAACATCTCGAACATCCGAGAATTCGAAACTCAACATTTAATGTACGTGTGACTGGCGTGTGACTGACAGACTGTGGTAAATAATGTGTTATGTGCACTCGATTTATTTCAGTTCAGTGTGGACGGTGAAATTTCCCCATTCACTTTCACAGCCTCAAGATCAGTCATCTATTTCACAACAACAATCTTTAGTTTTATTTTCTGTGAATGAATCATCATATACACAATCGTTCACATTACAAGTAGTGCTTACTGATGTCCAGGTGTACATTCAGCAAATTCATGACGTATTGATCACACGATCACACGATCACACGCACCTCCTAGCGTAACGACCTATGAACTATGCCTGTCAACCACGCAGAAGTTCGTTCAGTGCTTGGTGAAAGATATTTTCTTCTGAACGGTCTCACAAAGATTACATCTTTTTCGGCCCATCTTTTTATTGCGCGCCAGTGGTCAACGGGCTTATGTTGCGTGAAGGGTCATTTTGAATAGTAGTCACGCTAAATGTTCTGTTTTGGGAGACGCGGTCCGATAAGTCCGGGGTGGGTCAGGCCGGTGTAAAAATTCAGAACATTACCCAATTTGAAAACCAGTAATTTTATACTGAGTTTAAGTCAAATTGAAATTCACGTACACACACGCGCATATGCACACACCACACGCACACACATGCAGTTGATTTTAGTCTGATAATGTACAAACATACGATTTAGAACCAGTGTATTTTAGTGTATGTGATTTTTCAATAACTGCATTTGTGTTTGAATTCGAGGTGTCTTAAATTTTATTTGAAAATATTTTCCACTTAAGTCTGTTCCAGGGTGAGTGTTTTGCGACTGTCCACTGCAGGTTAAAAAAAATGGACAGTCTCTTCCACCAAAGGATGAGTAACCTAAGCTAACACTAGAACCACACAAAGCCACCCACTCCCTAAACTGCAGAGTCTGCAGATAAACATGTGGACTCATTTGTACTTCCAAAACAGATATTGACGATAAGAACGAACGGCTAGCATGACTTATACATGTGTCACTACTATCCAAGTTTTAATATCTCAATTTGTACAATAACTTTATCGTTCTGTTATGTATTCATGGAATGACTTCATTTCCACATATTGCACATTATTGTGTACACACAGGATCATACATCTATAAATTAGAGACTCCATAAAATTAATGTGACTGACATTAGTAAGTTACATTACGGTATATTGTAATTACATGGACATGCATCAAAGTTAAACTGGTAAATCATCCAATCAATCGGAGACAACATATAAAACATACAGATAATGATGTCACTAACATGGCTAACACGCGATCATGACTGTCTGGGCGAATCTGCCATATCAATGAAAGTACAGTTACGTGACACGTAACGTAATGGCACCGCATGTGACTTTATGTTTCCACCAAAGCCCTATTCTCTCACTTCATCTTATTTTCCATGTACGTGTGCGTGCGTATGTCTATGTTTCCACCAAAGCCCTATTCTCTCACTTCATCTTACTTTTCCATGTACGTGTGCGTGCGTATGTTTATGTTTCCACCAAAGCCCTATTCTCTCACTTCATCTCACTTTTCCATGTACGTGTGCGTGCGTATGTTTATGTTTCCACCAAAGCCCTATTCTCTCTCTTCATCTTATTTTCCATGTACGTGTGCGTGCGTATGTTTATGTTTCCACCAAAGCCCTATTCTCTCTCTTCATCTTATTTTCCATGTACGTGTGCGTGCGTATGTTTATGTTTCCAACAAAGCCCTATTCTCTCAGCGTTACACTACCAACCAATTAACCGAATCTTGGAACTTAGAAATTCAACTATCACACAAACTGTTCCAAAATACAAAAGTGTCAAACTGCAGATAAGAATAAACATAAAAACACTAATCCTGAAGAATCATTCGGGAACGATCGTCCAATTGATTTAGTTTATACCCATAATTGTTTTCACATAAGTCACCACGCACACAATTCTTACAAGAAAATCACCAATGTATTGTAGTAATATATAAGGAAAGGGATCATATCAACCGGATAACCCAAATCAGTCACAGCTATATTTTATTTATTCACTGAGTGTCTTCACACCAAAAATGAGAAATTAACTGTAAAGTCTAGATGGGTTACTTAGACTTTCAAAAAGTAAATGGATTTCTTGTCCAGCTGAAAAATGTAAATTGTGCTCGGCTAGGTTTGGGGACGGACGAATATGTAAAATATCTTTCTTTAATTAAAGGGCCAAAGTCCCAAAAATTTACAATTTGGATTATCGCAAGTCCAAAAATAAATGTTTCGTTTTTACCAGTTCAGTTTTATTTTCTCATTTTACACATATTGAGACATGTCCCATAAACGGTTCACTGTAATATATCTTACTTTTGTTATGACATTCACTCGAAATCAAACGTGATTTTCATCGCGTGTCCAGCGTCATCGATTATAAATTACAATAGTGCATACAATTTATGTAGCTTCAGATAAACATGAACTAAAAATATTCCTGGATCATTTAGTGTGCATACCATTTAATAAGAATTACGAGTTATACAATTTAATTTGACTTAGAAACATTATTTATCCTCGTTGTTATTATGGTGAAAAAAATTCCACAGTTGTTTTTTGGAACGGTCTATTTCCGATTCCGTATTAATGCATAATCAGTAACCCCGATCAGTTATCTTTATCATTACCAACTATCATAGGCATCCGGGAATTGCCCCTAAGTAAACTGTGACCTACAAATGTGGTATGTGCTTATGACGCTGGACACGCTATATCGTGAATATTGCTACTGTCATTGATGTAGTTATAGCAACGTGGTTGCTGGTTAATATGAACAAATAAAAAATACGTACATTACCCATTGTTTTGAGGCAGCTGTTTCAATATATGACACTGGACACGCACCTGGAACGGAACACCATATTTTAACATTTAAACGTGTTATATTTTCGTTGAGTTTAGGTATATAACTATCTTTTCTTTTGCATATCATTTGTTAAAGACGTAGGAAAGGCATACACGTATAGGTATCATACAGATATAGTAATATATTCGTGTAATTGATCCTTAGAAACCAATGAACTGGACGCAAAAACTGGTCACTGTAGAAAGCGCTGTGTACATTTTTTATTCCTCATGTTTTAAACCTAATGTTCTACTGTCTATTACCAATGGGTATACCATTTGTACAGGGAATGCAGGAAAAATAAATTGAGCAATGTCTTTATATGGCACTACGTCAAACTTTGGAAACTTCAACTGGAAGAGTAATTTTGGCCATTGTTGGCACGTTAAATAGAGCCACTTTCTGGCATTTTACAAATTAAAAAGGCTTCCAAACCTGACATGTCATCAAAGCATTTAGCGATGTAAGTATAATATTGTATGGTGAAATTCTCATTAGATTGACGATGCGATAGACAAAAGAACCGATTTTAGTCAATGCCCAATGGTAAATTGTGGGGGTTTTGGCCCTGAAGTGCTTAGCGGATGGAAATCTTAAAATAATTTGCTGGAATTTCGAAGAAGAGAACAATATAGTATCTAATTAGACAATTTGTTTCGGTACTTTTTGCAGTTTAGGCCCGCATCTCGAAAAAAAACCCATCAAAATGATCACTTCCCAGATAGCATAGAAACGTTGGTTTAACGTTTACATGTGAACGTTTTTTTTGCGTTATTTTGCTCGTTTATTTAACGTAGATCTACGTTAAATTTACTTTCTAACCAAACAAAAACAACCGAAAACTAACGTTTCGGGAACGTTAGAAATTTAACGGTAACCAAAATCAAACGGTTCTAACCAAATGCAAACGTTAATGTAACGTTTGCATGCTATCTGGGTTACGGTGACCAATTTCGCAAGGAGCATCTACTGCGCCTGTACTACGCATATATATATATATATATATATATATATATATATATATATATATATACACTTGTCACGTGATCACAAAATCATAATATAATGCCAGAAATCGATCAAAATGTGTTAATAATTAACGCGCTTTCCTCTTCGAGTTAATAATAATAATTAAGCGCCCTTACCTTATTGCGTTATCTTGTCAAGAATCGTTTTCACTGAAGTCGTAAACAGCTGTTTTCAACCGTCTTGGCCTTGGGGATCGAGTTAAGAAAGAACGGCGCGTATAGGCCGCCGACCAGTATTAATGAGTTACTCAGCGAATGTATTTTCCAGAAAAGAAACCATTCGTTTCCAGAAATCCACTACTTAAGTTCCCAGAAAACCGCCCGTTTTGTTTCGGAAAACCAACCGTTCTGTTTCTTGGAAATCGGTCACTCCTTTCGCTGAGGTTTCCGAGTGCCGCTGCATTGAGGTCACGCGGTCGCTTGCACGCTTGAATGCGTTCTTCTCATGAACAGTCACCCGACATTATCTGAATATCTGTCATAATATGATATGACTCCACCAGGACCGATGTGCCGAGTATAACGAAACATCTCGAACATCCGAGAATTCGAAACTCAACATTTAATGTACGTGTGACTGGCGTGTGACTGACAGACTGTGGTAAATAATGTGTTATGTGCACTCGATTTATTTCAGTTCAGTGTGGACGGTGAAATTTCCCCATTCACTTTCACAGCCTCAAGATCAGTCATCTATTTCACAACAACAATCTTTAGTTTTATTTTCTGTGAATGAATCATCATATACACAATCGTTCACATTACAAGTAGTGCTTACTGATGTCCAGGTGTACATTCAGCAAATTCATGACGTATTGATCACACGATCACACGATCACACGCACCTCCTAGCGTAACGACCTATGAACTATGCCTGTCAACCACGCAGAAGTTCGTTCAGTGCTTGGTGAAAGATATTTTCTTCTGAACGGTCTCACAAAGATTACATCTTTTTCGGCCCATCTTTTTATTGCGCGCCAGTGGTCAACGGGCTTATGTTGCGTGAAGGGTCATTTTGAATAGTAGTCACGCTAAATGTTCTGTTTTGGGAGACGCGGTCCGATAAGTCCGGGGTGGGTCAGGCCGGTGTAAAAATTCAGAACATTACCCAATTTGAAAACCAGTAATTTTATACTGAGTTTAAGTCAAATTGAAATTCACGTACACACACGCGCATATGCACACACCACACGCACACACATGCAGTTGATTTTAGTCTGATAATGTACAAACATACGATTTAGAACCAGTGTATTTTAGTGTATGTGATTTTTCAATAACTGCATTTGTGTTTGAATTCGAGGTGTCTTAAATTTTATTTGAAAATATTTTCCACTTAAGTCTGTTCCAGGGTGAGTGTTTTGCGACTGTCCACTGCAGGTTAAAAAAAATGGACAGTCTCTTCCACCAAAGGATGAGTAACCTAAGCTAACACTAGAACCACACAAAGCCACCCACTCCCTAAACTGCAGAGTCTGCAGATAAACATGTGGACTCATTTGTACTTCCAAAACAGATATTGACGATAAGAACGAACGGCTAGCATGACTTATACATGTGTCACTACTATCCAAGTTTTAATATCTCAATTTGTACAATAACTTTATCGTTCTGTTATGTATTCATGGAATGACTTCATTTCCACATATTGCACATTATTGTGTACACACAGGATCATACATCTATAAATTAGAGACTCCATAAAATTAATGTGACTGACATTAGTAAGTTACATTACGGTATATTGTAATTACATGGACATGCATCAAAGTTAAACTGGTAAATCATCCAATCAATCGGAGACAACATATAAAACATACAGATAATGATGTCACTAACATGGCTAACACGCGATCATGACTGTCTGGGCGAATCTGCCATATCAATGAAAGTACAGTTACGTGACACGTAACGTAATGGCACCGCATGTGACTTTAAAACTTGTGGTGATGTATAGATAATCTTTTATTTACAAGGCATAAAGCCATAAATCAGTTTTCTAAGCTTGCACTATCTATGGGAGTACCTGATTAATGAATTTAGCCAGTGAAGACTGAACAAGACTGCCAGGAAATAGATTATAGAGCCAATTAGATAAACAGTAAGACTTTACAGCAGATAACCATTATCCCCACAAAGTCGCCGATGTCGTAACTGCAGCTAAGTGGATAATGTAGCTCATCATATCTGGTGACGCATACACAAAAATTATGTACATAGTCACGTGTCATAATTACAGGCCGACCATCATTTGTCATAGTTATGCAAACATTGTATACACCGGAACATTTTCTATGTAAACAGATATAAAATACAACCTATAGTATGGCCATAATGTAATGCACGTGCATTTTGTCTTCTTTCGCAAGAACACATCCACAACAATGATATTTTTATCTAACATCAAACACACATCACATGTCTAAAATGTAAACAAATTAACACAAACTATATCTCAAATCCCAGAACTGTTAACACAGTTTTCATGACAGTTTACAGCTACCATTCTAAAATAGCCGACATTTTTCCAACCTGTGAAGACAGAAATTAAAAAAATCCAAACTGCAAATGCTCTCAACCTTAATATCCATGATGTAATGTATACATACCGAATTTAACCATATTCATGATCTGGTTTCCACAATGCAGCTTATGGATGGTTCTATAACTTAATCTCTTCAAGTTCATACTACTACAGCCATGTCAATGGAGAATGGAACAAGTTATATAATACACACTGGTCAGTATTACACATAGCCACCCCTTTGACAGTGGTCTCACTTGGAGTATAATAATATGTACACTCTTGTCTGTACCGTACCATTCTACCTCTCTATAGATTATACTTGATACGTAATCTCACTCAGTAACTCTTTAGATCAAATATCACCACCTCATCTTCAGCTGATAAAAATGACATACCTAAGTGGAAAAGTTGATGTGCAGCAACAAATGCCATCACATTTTTAAGAAGCTGCACATAACTCTTTTGTTTATTCATGTTTTTTTCTATTCACATTTGTGTCCCACGTTTTACTTAGACTGACTATCACCAGTTTTACCTCAACAATATGTTGCTGAAGTAACAAATCTTGTAAAATCTAGTATTAATTTTATCTATTGATGTTTAGTTTGAAACTTGGATTTTAACTTAGTATTTTAACACTATTTTTTGTCAATGTTATCTTGATGTTGTAAACCTCTTAACATATATTATATATGTATAATATATATAATTATGTATACATGTATATATTGTTTTAACATAATAATTGACTCATACCTTTATCTACACATCCATCCACCCATATTTTGCACAGGCCAAGTTTGTTTAGGACGGCTGGACATGTTATGAATTAAATACGATTTTTGGCTCTCCCATGCTTTTTAAAATGTGTCACACTTGTGTAAGTTTCACCTGTTGTATACATATATATTACATATGTATAAACATATATATATACTGTGTGTTTGTACTAGATTGTGAATGTACACATGTGAGCAAACATACATCTGTGGGACACTTTTGGGATGAGTAAAAATGTAATCCTACATAAAGGCCTGAATTCACCTCAGGATGATTTCATTTCATGTTAATAGTATTACTACATAGCTGGGACAATGCCACAGATCCCTTCCTGTGGTCACATGACAAGGTCACATGACAAGGTCACATGACATGGTCACATGACATGGTCACACTAGTGTCTAGATGAACTTGAAGCACTTCTGCTTGTCATGGGGGATGCGAGTCTTAAACAGCACTGAGTCGGCACGGAACTGTGTGTTGATAAGTGGCATGTAGCCGTAGACACGTACGAAGAAGTTGATGCATTTGTGGCGCTCGTGGAAATGTTCCTCCTCCACGGACAACGCCTGCGGACAGCCCGGGCACCGGAACGTCCACCTCGACGTCACCTGAACAAACAAGGGACATCATAGGTCAATGGACGGATGGACTCGTGTCGTTTTATACGTCCGGGAACTGTTTCACTAAGGTAATGAGCTGTTAAGGAAAATTCACATTTAAACAAAGTCCGTTTTTAAATAAAGCAAGTTTTTTCAAAAGGCAAATATCCATTGCTGTATTACCGATGACACTATTTCCATGAGACACCAGCGACAATGTCTCGCTGGTGTGTCATGGTGTTTGATAATTTTCGGTTATTCAAGATCACTGTTGAGGATTAAAATTTATTCTAAAGTGCAAAATCGGGTTTATGAGCTCTTAACAACATTAGTGAAATGATCCCCAGGGTCATGCAATTGGAGCAACAGGTCAAATCACCTAAATCTTAAAATAAGCCACAGTGGGGCCGCTATCATGCATGTGTCTCCTCTACTCCTGATAATCATAAGATATTACATACACCATTTCCAGTATTACTGGTGAATATTTCTACCAATCATCCAACTTGATTTAAGATGATTTCACCTTTCGAACTGTCACTGTGTGTATCCACGCAGTCAAACTAATGTGCCTGGCCTCCTCCAAGCGAGGTCTTGCAACAATGTTTACACAAGCAAAGTTCGTGACAGTGACTGCTAAATCAACCATTCCGTGTGCAGGTTTTGCAGAGAAACCTGTCTTGTGTTTTTCTGACAGAATAAAACCATTTGGGGCTAGAATTTCAAACAAATATACCTGATGGAATATCTAAATGCTCCACTTATTTCACAACCATCTTTGACTGCTTCACAAAACTTGTTTGTAGGTCATGAGATGGCAAGGTCAATTCAGAGGTCACTTACAATAAACAGCAATCACTAATAGTTTAGACGGGAATATTATTTCAACGATATATCTGGTGACGTGGGTTATATTAATTTATCAGGGTAATTAACACTGCTCTAAAGACCAAGGAATGACAATATCAACATATGCACGTATCATGTTTAAAACGACCGAAGTTGCTAATGACTACAAACAAGTATTCCATGTTGCCACGACGATGGTGACTACTCCGCACAAACAGCAATACCTCACCTTGATTGGAGGCTTCCTTGTGATGTGGGCTACGAGGAAGTTCATGGCGAGATCCTCACAGTTGAGGTACTCGTCCACCTTCTCTCTGATCTCTGGCGGCATCACATGGCTGTACAGGTACATGTAGTACTGCAAAACAAACATCACATGGCAGAACAGGTACATGTAGTACTGCAAGACAAACATCACGTGGCTGTACAGGTACACATAGTACTGCAAGACAAACATCACGTGGCTGTACAGGTACACATAGTACTGCAAGACAAACATCACATGGCTGTACAGGTACATGTAGTACTGCAAGACAAACATCACATGGCTGTACAGGTATACGTGTAGTACTGCAAGACAAACATCACATGGCTGTACAGGTATACGTGTAGTACTGCAAGACAAACATCACATGGCTGTACAGGTACATGTAGTACTGCAAGACAAACATCACATGGCTGTACAGGTACGTGTAGTACTGCAAGACAAACATCACATGGCTGTACAGGTACGTGTAGTACTGCAAGACAAACATCACATGGCTGTACAGGTACATGTAGTACTGCAAGACAAACATCACATGGCTGTACAGATACATGTAGTACTGCAAGACAAACATCACATGGCTGTACAGATACATGTAGTACTGCAAGACAAACATCACATGGCTGTACAGATACATGTAGTACTGCAAGACAAACATCACATGGCTGTACAGGTACATGTAGTACTGCAAGACAAACATCACATGGCTGTACAGATACGTGTAGTACTGCAAGACAAACATCACATGGCTGTACAGATACGTGTAGTACTGCAAGACAAACATCACATGGCTGTACAGTACGTAGTACTGCAAGACAAACATCACATGGCTGTACAGTACTGTAGTACTGCAAGACAAACATCACATGGCTGTACAGGTACACGTAGTACTGCAAGACAAACATCACTGGCTGTACAGGTACATGTAGTACTGCAAGACAAACATCACATGGCTGTACAGGTACATGTAGTACTGCAAGACAAACATCACATGGCTGTACAGGTATACTGTAGTACTGCAAGACAAACATCACATGGCTGTACAGGTACATGTAGTACTGCAAGACAAACATCACATGGCTGTACAGATACGTGTAGTACTGCAAGACAAACATCACATGGCTGTACAGATACGTGTAGTACTGCAAGACAAACATCACATGGCTGTACAGGTACATGTAGTACTGCAAGACAAACATCACATGGCTGTACAGGTACTGTAGTACTGCAAGACAAACATCACATGGCTGTACAGGTACATTAGTACTGCAAGACAAACATCACATGGCTGTACAGGTACATGTAGTACTGCAAGACAAACATCACATGGCTGTACAGATACATGTAGTACTGCAAGACAAACATCACATGGCTGTACAGATACATGTAGTACTGCAAGACAAACATCACATGGCTGTACAGATACGTGTAGTACTGCAAGACAAACATCACATGGCTGTACAGATACGTGTAGTACTGCAAGACAAACATCACATGGCTGTACAGATACATGTAGTACTGCAAGACAAACATCACATGGCTGTACAGATACGTGTAGTACTGCAAGACAAACATCACATGGCTGTACAGATACGTGTAGTACTGCAAGACAAACATCACATGGCTGTACAGATACGTGTAGTACTGCAAGACAAACATCACGTGGCTGTACAGATACATGTAGTACTGCAAGACAAACATCACGTGGCTGTACAGATACGTGTAGTACTGCAAGACAAACATCACGTGGCTGTACAGGTACGTGTAGTACTGCAAGACAAACATCACGTGGCTGTACAGGTACAGTAGTACTGCAAGACAAACATCACATGGCTGTACAGGTACATGTAGTACTGCAAGACAAACATCACATGGCTGTACAGGTACATGTAGTACTGCAAGACAAACATCACATGGCTGTACAGGTACATGTAGTACTGCAAGACAAACATCACATGGCTGTACAGGTACATGTAGTACTGCAAGACAAACATCACATGGCTGTACAGGTACATGTAGTACTGCAAGACAAACATCACGTGGCTGTACAGGTACATGTAGTACTGCAAGACAAACATCACATGGCTGTACAGGTACATGTAGTACTGCAAGACAAACATCACGTGGCTGTACAGGTACATGTAGTACTGCAAGACAAACATCACGTGGCTGTACAGGTACACGTAGTACTGCAAGACAAACATCACGTGGCTGTACAGGTACACGTAGTACTGCAAGACAAACATCACGTGGCTGTACAGGTACACGTAGTACTGCAAGACAAACATCACGTGGCTGTACAGGTACACGTAGTACT
Organism: Ridgeia piscesae; assembly: GCA_025642075.2. NCBI lineage: Eukaryota > Metazoa > Annelida > Polychaeta > Sabellida > Siboglinidae > Ridgeia > Ridgeia piscesae. The sequence goes on along the minus strand of JAODUO010000074.1, from coordinate 106,326 downwards.
GCAAGACAAACATCACATGGCTGTACAGGTACATGTAGTACTGCAAGACAAACATCACATGGCTGTACAGGTACATGTAGTACTGCAAGACAAACATCACATGGCTGTACAGGTACATGTAGTACTGCAAGACAAACATCACATGGCTGTACAGGTACATGTAGTACCGCAAGACAAACATCACATGGCTGTACAGGTACATGTAGTACTGCAAGACAAACATCACATGGCTGTACAGGTACATGTAGTACTGCAAGACAAACATCACATGGCTGTACAGGTACATGTAGTACTGCAAGACAAACATCACATGGCTGTACAGGTACATGTAGTACTGCAAGACAAACATCACATGGCTGTACAGGTACATGTAGTACTGCAAGACAAACATCACATGGCTGTACAGGTACATGTAGTACTGCAAGACAAACATCACATGGCTGTACAGGTACATGTAGTACTGCAAGACAAACATCACATGGCTGTACAGGTACATGTAGTACTGCAAGACAAACATCACATGGCTGTACAGGTACATGTAGTACTGCAAGACAAACATCACATGGCTGTACAGGTACATGTAGTACGCAAGACAAACATCACATGGCTGTACAGGTACATGTAGTACTGCAAGACAAACATCACATGGCTGTACAGGTACATGTAGTACTGCAAGACAAACATCACATGGCTGTACAGGTACATGTAGTACCGCAAGACAAACATCACATGGCTGTACAGGTACATGTAGTCCCTGCAAGACAAACATCACATGGCTGTACAGGTACATGTAGTACTGCAAGACAAACATCACATGGCTGTACAGGTACATGTAGTACTGCAAGACAAACATCACATGGCTGTACAGATACATGTAGTACTGCAAGACAAACATCACATGGCTGTACAGGTACATGTAGTACTGCAAGACAAACATCACGTGGCTGTACAGGTACATGTAGTACTGCAAGACAAACATCACATGGCTGTACAGGTACATGTAGTACTGCAAGACAAACATCACATGGCTGTACAGGTACATGTAGTACTGCAAGACAAACATCACATGGCTGTACAGGTACATGTAGTACTGCAAGACAAACATCACATGGCTGTACAGGTACATGTAGTACTGCCATATAATAAGAAAAAATAAAGCTTCTGAATTAAGTCAGAATTAACCCGTTTCCTCTACATGTAACACTGACATAGTGATAGGGGGGTAAATCCATTAAGTTGATGCAGCAACTGTGAATAGTCAAGTACAAACAGTTGTCTTAACTTTGTGAAAAAGAAAGTAAATAAAATTAGAACTAAGCAACCAAATCTGCCAGGAGTTTTAAACTGGATAGAGATGCATACTGACAAGTAGTTGTACAGATCTTGAAAACGATGCGATATCACACAGATATGTAAGCAGTGATTTCCGAAGTGCAACGGTGGATACAATGGAACTTTTAACCCTTGCCAAATATGATTTGGACTCGCTGACATTTTGTACTCTCTTAGTGTCCTTATCCTGGTAAGTGGTTAGAGAAAATAAATTAGAACTAAGCAACCAAATCTGTCAGGGGTTTTACTCTGGACTGCACACTGGATACAGATGCTTACTGACAGATTACTGTCGAGATCTTGAACATCATGTGAGTGGTAGTGAACACTAATATGGCTGACTGACCTTGTGGAAGAATGCGGCCCCGGTGAGAACCATGGAGAGTTCACAGGAGTAGTTGGAGTTGTACAACCAACTGTCATGTTTCAGGTCCCACGCATGGAAGCGACCAGGGAACCCAACGATTTGGTCCCTTGCTTCCCGCCACACCCTGCAAACATGGGGCGACAAGGGTTAAACGACTGGGACACAACAGAAAGACATTGTGATAAGGTTTAACATATGCAGACAAGACAGGGTGACATGGGTTAACCCATGTGGACACAATAGCAATACGTTGATGCGGGGTTAACACAAGTGCACATTGCAGCAAGAAAGACAGAGAGGTAAGGGTTAACTTAAGTTGACATGACAGCAAGACAGGGTGATAAGGATTAACTTAAATTGACATGACAGCAAGACAGGGTGACAAGGGTCAAGCCAAGTGAACATGACACAAACATGGAATGGGTGGAAATGGTTAAACCACCAAAATGTCACAGTATGGGGAATGAGTCACTTATCACCTAGCCTCGATTACCCATGGCCCCGTCAGGTGGCAGCACTTTTTAATGCCTCACATCCACCTGGGAGATTAATGCTCTACTGATGTTGCCACCAGTGCGGACTTACCGCAGAATAGGGTAGAGATTAGAGACACTGATTGGCTCTCAGGCTGACTGTGAAATAAAAACTAAAATAAGGATATACTTTTATAAGTTAAGTATTTAACGTTTAACTTATATATTCACACAAAAATTAAAAGAAATAAAAATGTGCAGTTGTTTACGATGCAGGTACGATGGTAGGATTAGCCTCAGTTACCCAGGCTCTGTGAGGTGGCAGCATTCTTTAGCCCTTCATACGGACGGACAACATTTAAACGCCGGCTATGTCACCAGACTTCCTTCTCTGCGCAGCTACACAGCCAAGTGAGTCAGTTAAACGAGGCTACTAATCCACATGCTGCAATGATGACTCGCCTGTCCCTTGTCATGACCACTCTTAATGATTCTGTGCCTCTGATCTTAGATTACGAATTACACAGGTGGTAGAAAAGGCACTACAGAAGTTGTACTATTGTTATTTTTTACTATTTGAAAACCTTTCCCTTGAGTATCATCAAGTGGTATCTATGACGTTGTCGCGCTTACATTTTTCCGATCATTACAAACTTTTCGATTGACGTTTCTGCACATGCACGATAAATGTAAAATCATCAATGTGCAGCAAAACGACAAAGCATTTTTTTTATAAATGCCATGGGCTGTTTGTTAACTCTCCTGTGATGATTACTGTTAAGAGTTGCTTAAAATGTCGTTCAATACAATAAATATTATGTTTGTTTAAATCACTGTTGCGGATTATGGCGCATTTGAGTCACATGATTTACGCTTGTTATAAAAACATGCCTCAAAACTTGTTTACCTTGTTAATTTGCGACAAATAGCTTTATAGAGAGGTTATATACATCCTAACGAATAACACGTAGTATTTATACCATAAATGCATTGTCCTTTCGCTGCACATTGATGATGTTACATTTATCTCACATGCACAGAAACATCAATCGGAACGTTTATAACGTCGGAAAAATGTAAGCGCTACAATGCAACTCCAAATAATGTCAGTCATGTGCCCATACCTAAACCCGAAGAGCATTTCGTCATGTCGCAGGTGGGCATCATCATCAATGGACAGCACAGCCTCTGTCTCGATGACATCGTACGGAAGAAAGCGATTGTTTAAGCTGTTTTTTGATGTCCGTATCACCTGTAGACATCACACACAGTAAATAGTTGACAGGTTGTGTTTCTATACTGTGCCCCAGCAAAGTGGGTATCACCTGTAGACATCACACACAGTAAATAGTTGACAGGTTGTGTTTCTATACTGTGCCCCAGCAAAGTGGGTATCACCTGTAGACATCACACACAGTAAATAGTTGACAGGTTGTGTTTCTATACTGTGCCCCAGCAAAGTGGGTATCACCTGTAGACATCACACACAGTAAATAGTTGACAGGTTGTGTTTCTATACTGTGCCCCAGCAAAGTGGGTATCACCTGTAGACATCACACACAGTAAATAGTTGACAGGTTGTGTTTCTATACTGTGCCCCAGCAAAGTGGGTATCACCTGTAGACATCACACACAGTAAATAGTTGACAGGTTGTGTTTCTATACTGTGCCCCAGCAAAGTGGGTATCACCTGTAGAAATCACACACAGTAAATAGTTGACAGGTTGTGTTTCTATACTGTGCCCCAGCAAAGTGGGTATCACCTGTAGACATCACACACAGTAAATAGTTGACAGGTTGTGTTTCTATACTGTGCCCCAGCAAAGTGGGTATCACCTGTAGAAATCACACACAGTAAATAGTTGACAGGTTGTGTTTCTATACTGTGCCCCAGCAAAGTGGGTATCACCTGTAGACATCACACACAGTAAATAGTTGACAGGTTGTGTTTCTATACTGTGCCCCAGCAAAGTGGGTATCACCTGTAGACATCACACACAGTAAATAGTTGACAGGTTGTGTTTCTGTACTGTGCCCCAGCAAAGTGGGTATCACCTGTAGACATCACACACAGTAAATAGTTGACAGGTTGTGTTTCTATACTGTGCCCCAGCAAAGTGGGTATCACCTGTAGAAATCACACACAGTAAATAGTTGACAGGTTGTGTTTCTATACTGTGCCCCAGCAAAGTGGGTATCACCTGTAGAAATCACACACAGTAAATAGTTGACAGGTTGTGTTTCTGTACTGTGCCCCAGCAAAGTGGGTATCACCTGTAGACATCACACACAGTAAATAGTTGACAGGTTGTGTTTCTATACTGTGCCCCAGCAAAGTGGGTATCACCTGTAGAAATCACACACAGTAAATAGTTGACAGGTTGTGTTTCTATACTGTGCCCCAGCAAAGTGGGTATCACCTGTAGACATCACACACAGTAAATAGTTGACAGGTTGTGTTTCTATACTGTGCCCCAGCAAAGTGGGTATCACCTGTAGACATCACACACAGTAAATAGTTGACAGGTTGTGTTTCTATACTGTGCCCCAGCAAAGTGGGTATCACCTGTAGACATCACACACAGTAAATAGTTGACAGGTTGTGTTTCTGTACTGTGCCCCAGCAAAGTGGGTATCACCTGTAGACATCACACACAGTAAATAGTTGACAGGTTGTGTTTCTATACTGTGCCCCAGCAAAGTGGGTATCACCTGTAGACATCACACACAGTAAATAGTTGACAGGTTGTGTTTCTATACTGTGCCCCAGCAAAGTGGGTATCACCTGTAGACATCACACACAGTAAATAGTTGACAGGTTGTGTTTCTATACTGTGCCCCAGCAAAGTGGGTATCACCTGTAGAAATCACACACAGTAAATAGTTGACAGGTTGTGTTTCTGTACTGTGCCCCAGCAAAGTGGGTATCACCTGTAGACATCACACACAGTAAATAGTTGACAGGTTGTGTTTCTATACTGTGCCCCAGCAAAGTGGGTATCACCTGTAGAAATCACACACAGTAAATAGTTGACAGGTTGTGTTTCTATACTGTGCCCCAGCAAAGTGGGTATCACCTGTAGAAATCACACACAGTAAATAGTTGACAGGTTGTGTTTCTATACTGTGCCCCAGCAAAGTGGGTATCACCTGTAGAAATCACACACAGTAAATAGTTGACAGGTTGTGTTTCTGTACTGTGCCCCAGCAAAGTGGGTATCACCTGTAGAAATCACACACAGTAAATAGTTGACAGGTTGTGTTTCTGTACTGTGCCCCAGCAAAGTGGGTATCACCTGTAGACATCACACACAGTAAATAGTTGACAGGTTGTGTTTCTGTACTGTGCCCCAGCAAAGTGGGTATCACCTGTAGAAATCACACACAGTAAATAGTTGACAGGTTGTGTTTCTATACTGTGCCCCAGCAAAGTGGGTATCACCTGTAGAAATCACACACAGTAAATAGTTGACAGGTTGTGTTTCTATACTGTGCCCCAGCAAAGTGGGTATCACCTGTAGACATCACACACAGTAAATAGTTGACAGGTTGTGTTTCTGTACTGTGCCCCAGCAAAGTGGGTATCACCTGTAGACATCACACACAGTAAATAGTTGACAGGTTGTGTTTCTGTACTGTGCCCCAGCAAAGTGGGTATCACCTGTAGACATCACACACAGTAAATAGTTGACAGGTTGTGTTTCTATACTGTGCCCCAGCAAAGTGGGTATCACCTGTAGACATCACACACAGTAAATAGTTGACAGGTTGTGTTTCTATACTGTGCCCCAGCAAAGTGGGTATCACCTGTAGAAATCACACACAGTAAATAGTTGACAGGTTGTGTTTCTATACTGTGCCCCAGCAAAGTGGGTATCACCTGTAGACATCACACACAGTAAATAGTTGACAGGTTGTGTTTCTATACTGTGCCCCAGCAAAGTGGGTATCACCTGTAGACATCACACACAGTAAATAGTTGACAGGTTGTGTTTCTATACTGTGCCCCAGCAAAGTGGGTATCACCTGTAGACATCACACACAGTAAATAGTTGACAGGTTGTGTTTCTATACTGTGCCCCAGCAAAGTGGGTATCACCTGTAGACATCACACACAGTAAATAGTTGACAGGTTGTGTTTCTATACTGTGCCCCAGCAAAGTGGGTATCACCTGTAGACATCACACACAGTAAATAGTTGACAGGTTGTGTTTCTATACTGTGCCCCAGCAAAGTGGGTATCACCTGTAGACATCACACACAGTAAATAGTTGACAGGTTGTGTTTCTATACTGTGCCCCAGCAAAGTGGGTATCACCTGTAGACATCACACACAGTAAATAGTTGACAGGTTGTGTTTCTATACTGTGCCCCAGCAAAGTGGGTATCACCTGTAGACATCACACACAGTAAATAGTTGACAGGTTGTGTTTCTATACTGTGCCCCAGCAAAGTGGGTATCACCTGTAGACATCACACACAGTAAATAGTTGACAGGTTGTGTTTCTGTACTGTGCCCCAGCAAAGTGGGTATCACCTGTAGACATCACACACAGTAAATAGTTGACAGGTTGTGTTTCTGTACTGTGCCCCAGCAAAGTGGGTATCACCTGTAGACATCACACACAGTAAATAGTTGACAGGTTGTGTTTCTGTACTGTGCCCCAGCAAAGTGGGTATCACCTGTAGACATCACACACAGTAAATAGTTGACAGGTTGTGTTTCTGTACTGTGCCCCAGCAAAGTGGGTATCACCTGTAGACATCACACACAGTAAATAGTTGACAGGTTGTGTTTCTATACTGTGCCCCAGCAAAGTGGGTATCACCTGTAGACATCACACACAGTAAATAGTTGACAGGTTGTGTTTCTGTACTGTGCCCCAGCAAAGTGGGTATCACCTGTAGACATCACACACAGTAAATAGTTGACAGGTTGTGTTTCTGTACTGTGCCCCAGCAAAGTGGGTATCACCTGTAGACATCACACACAGTAAATAGTTGACAGGTTGTGTTTCTATACTGTGCCCCAGCAAAGTGGGTATCACCTGTAGACATCACACACAGTAAATAGTTGACAGGTTGTGTTTCTATACTGTGCCCCAGCAAAGTGGGTATCACCTGTAGACATCACACACAGTAAATAGTTGACAGGTTGTGTTTCTATACTGTGCCCCAGCAAAGTGGGTATCACCTGTAGACATCACACACAGTAAATAGTTGACAGGTTGTGTTTCTATACTGTGCCCCAGCAAAGTGGGTATCACCTGTAGACATCACACACAGTAAATAGTTGACAGGTTGTGTTTCTATACTGTGCCCCAGCAAAGTGGGTATCACCTGTAGACATCACACACAGTAAATAGTTGACAGGTTGTGTTTCTATACTGTGCCCCAGCAAAGTGGGTATCACCTGTAGACATCACACACAGTAAATAGTTGACAGGTTGTGTTTCTATACTGTGCCCCAGCAAAGTGGGTATCACCTGTAGACATCACACACAGTAAATAGTTGACAGGTTGTGTTTCTATACTGTGCCCCAGCAAAGTGGGTATCACCTGTAGACATCACACACAGTAAATAGTTGACAGGTTGTGTTTCTATACTGTGCCCCAGCAAAGTGGGTATCACCTGTAGACATCACACACAGTAAATAGTTGACAGGTTGTGTTTCTATACTGTGCCCCAGCAAAGTGGGTATCACCTGTAGACATCACACACAGTAAATAGTTGACAGGTTGTGTTTCTATACTGTGCCCCAGCAAAGTGGGTATCACCTGTAGACATCACACACAGTAAATAGTTGACAGGTTGTGTTTCTATACTGTGCCCCAGCAAAGTGGGTATCACCTGTAGAAATCACACACAGTAAATAGTTGACAGGTTGTGTTTCTATACTGTGCCCCAGCAAAGTGGGTATCACCTGTAGACATCACACACAGTAAATAGTTGACAGGTTGTGTTTCTATACTGTGCCCCAGCAAAGTGGGTATCACCTGTAGACATCACACACAGTAAATAGTTGACAGGTTGTGTTTCTATACTGTGCCCCAGCAAAGTGGGTATCACCTGTAGACATCACACACAGTAAATAGTTGACAGGTTGTGTTTCTATACTGTGCCCCAGCAAAGTGGGTATCACCTGTAGACATCACACACAGTAAATAGTTGACAGGTTGTGTTTCTATACTGTGCCCCAGCAAAGTGGGTATCACCTGTAGACATCACACACAGTAAATAGTTGACAGGTTGTGTTTCTATACTGTGCCCCAGCAAAGTGGGTATCACCTGTAGACATCACACACAGTAAATAGTTGACAGGTTGTGTTTCTATACTGTGCCCCAGCAAAGTGGGTATCACCTGTAGACATCACACACAGTAAATAGTTGACAGGTTGTGTTTCTATACTGTGCCCCAGCAAAGTGGGTATCACCTGTAGACATCACACACAGTAAATAGTTGACAGGTTGTGTTTCTATACTGTGCCCCAGCAAAGTGGGTATCACCTGTAGACATCACACACAGTAAATAGTTGACAGGTTGTGTTTCTGTACTGTGCCCCAGCAAAGTGGGTATCACCTGTAGACATCACACACAGTAAATAGTTGACAGGTTGTGTTTCTATACTGTGCCCCAGCAAAGTGGGTATCACCTGTAGACATCACACACAGTAAATAGTTGACAGGTTGTGTTTCTGTACTGTGCCCCAGCAAAGTGGGTATCACCTGTAGACATCACACACAGTAAATAGTTGACAGGTTGTGTTTCTATACTGTGCCCCAGCAAAGTGGGTATCACCTGTAGACATCACACACAGTAAATAGTTGACAGGTTGTGTTTCTATACTGTGCCCCAGCAAAGTGGGTATCACCTGTAGACATCACACACAGTAAATAGTTGACAGGTTGTGTTTCTATACTGTGCCCCAGCAAAGTGGGTATCACCTGTAGACATCACACACAGTAAATAGTTGACAGGTTGTGTTTCTATACTGTGCCCCAGCAAAGTGGGTATCACCTGTAGACATCACACACAGTAAATAGTTGACAGGTTGTGTTTCTATACTGTGCCCCAGCAAAGTGGGTATCACCTGTAGACATCACACACAGTAAATAGTTGACAGGTTGTGTTTCTATACTGTGCCCCAGCAAAGTGGGTATCACCTGTAGACATCACACACAGTAAATAGTTGACAGGTTGTGTTTCTATACTGTGCCCCAGCAAAGTGGGTATCACCTGTAGACATCACACACAGTAAATAGTTGACAGGTTGTGTTTCTATACTGTGCCCCAGCAAAGTGGGTATCACCTGTAGACATCACACACAGTAAATAGTTGACAGGTTGTGTTTCTATACTGTGCCCCAGCAAAGTGGGTATCACCTGTAGACATCACACACAGTAAATAGTTGACAGGTTGTGTTTCTATACTGTGCCCCAGCAAAGTGGGTATCACCTGTAGACATCACACACAGTAAATAGTTGACAGGTTGTGTTTCTGTACTGTGCCCCAGCAAAGTGGGTATCACCTGTAGACATCACACACAGTAAATAGTTGACAGGTTGTGTTTCTGTACTGTGCCCCAGCAAAGTGGGTATCACCTGTAGACATCACACACAGTAAATAGTTGACAGGTTGTGTTTCTATACTGTGCCCCAGCAAAGTGGGTATCACCTGTAGACATCACACACAGTAAATAGTTGACAGGTTGTGTTTCTATACTGTGCCCCAGCAAAGTGGGTATCACCTGTAGACATCACACACAGTAAATAGTTGACAGGTTGTGTTTCTATACTGTGCCCCAGCAAAGTGGGTATCACCTGTAGACATCACACACAGTAAATAGTTGACAGGTTGTGTTTCTATACTGTGCCCCAGCAAAGTGGGTATCACCTGTAGACATCACACACAGTAAATAGTTGACAGGTTGTGTTTCTATACTGTGCCCCAGCAAAGTGGGTATCACCTGTAGACATCACACACAGTAAATAGTTGACAGGTTGTGTTTCTATACTGTGCCCCAGCAAAGTGGGTATCACCATGGCCTGTTTCAAAATAGGGAAGTTGAATTTTGTACATGAATTGATTCTTTTGATGACGAGCAAAGGTTTTGTTGAAAAATTTCTTCAGTGATTTTATTTAAATTTATTAGTCAAATTGAAGTTATTGAAAGGAAATGCAAAAAAAAACCACCTTGTTTTGCATTCTCTAGTTATAATTTGTAATCTGATTACTACACTACATAAATACATTTGACATGAATTACAGTGCTGCAACCTTTACATACAAGTTGCTATATATAATGGATACACAATTATACTTTGCAGAACACTTGACTTGGTACATAATGAATTCATAAACTAACCGTTGGCATTACTATAAACTTTATCCAAACTTTCACAATTCTTTTATACTGATTTTTAAACTGATAAACCATATCACATCCACGGAGGTCTTGTAGTAATTGATTCCACAACTTAATATTAATACCCACTGCTTTATATGTTATTCTACTATATTTTATTTTTTTATTTTGATTTACATGTGAACTCACATGAACTTTGACCCCAATGTCAGGCCACCGCAGTTCATCGGCAGGGAGACGGGGGTTGTTCCACACGACGACGACGGAGTGGAGATGTGGAAGACCCTTGAGACGGGAGAGGGCGTTTAGTAACACCATCTCTCGTTCGTATGTCAACATTACAACTGTAACCATGAGAACATCACAACTGTAACCATGACAACATCACAACATTAACATAAAAACTGTAACCATCACAACACCAACATCACAACTGTAACCATGGTAACATATCTGTAAATGTAACCATTAACACAGCTTTGTGGAGATGCCCATCCACCCGTCATTTGGACGGGCAAAACCCGATGTGAACAGGTAGAAATACCACAAGATGGGTTGTAGACGGAAAAGAAGGAGCAGAATGTAACGATGGGAATGTCAGCATCACAAATATAACCGTGACTTACATGACAGCAGTATTAAAAGGGTAAACTAACCGTGATGAAACTCTCTTGCAAAGTATTACACAAATGTACTGTATGTAAAGTTGTAACCATGAGATATACTGGACACTACATGACACTTACACTTAGATAGTCACAGCAGTTACGTGAAATTGTAACAAAAGACTACCCCAGCTGCCTGACTAGGTGTTATTTACCTGTGAACTGTTCCCGTGGTACGTTACCACCAAGAGCCTCACTGAATTCCTTCCCAGAACCTCCCTCTCCCTTTCCTATTGGCCGGAACCCAATTGTGGATCCTGAAAAAGAAACAGTCCGTAATGACAAAATCCTTACTATGTAATGATATGGCATAATGGGTGGGGGGGTCACGCGGTACGGAGCCGGACAGACAGACTAGACTGTCCATCAAGAGGAAGTTGTCAATCAAGAGGAATTTGGTTCACCCCACATTGCCTGTCTTTCGGAAGAGACACTAAAAGCCAGTGGTCCCTTCTATCTGGTGCATAGCTTTATGTAGAGACCCGTCCACCTGTCATTTGGACGGGTAAAAACGAATATGAACGAGTAGAAATATGGGTGGACGCAAAGGAGCAAAAAAAGGAGGCTTCTAAAACCATAGATATTGTTAGTTATGCCTTGAAAGTGAGTGAAAATGGTGTCACATGTGTGTTTGTATATAGTCCATTTCAGGTCATCAGACACATTTAAAAGTTTGTAAATTGACTTAACAGTTGACATCCATGTGTCCACCAAAACATGTGTGACTGGCAATGGTTTTATCCTGCATAAAGCCCTGATCTGGTGTCTGTGCCAGGGGAAGTAAAAGATGATTGCACAGGGTGCATGTGTAACCTGTAATGCAGTCACTAGAGGACAACCCTGAATTCACAGCACAACAATAGCCACAAACACGTGGCGAATACTGAGGGATGAACTAATCATGCAAGAAGTTTTCTAAAATGTGGATAATACTAAAGACGTCATTTATTCTCAAACTATCTGCTTCGTTAACTTCTAGTAACCTCATAAGTTCACTGACCTCAAGGGGAAAGTTGTCACTGACCTCATCAATAAATTCACTGACCTTCGAGCCAGTAAAATATGAAATCTGATGACCAGAACAGGCCATTTAAAAAAAACTGGCCAGTGTTAATGTCGAGACCAGCCACTCAACCACTGGTAAAATCATTCTGTACAAAAACCCACGTTTTCCGATCTGGAGCGGTACTCAGTAAATGTTTATACAGACTACATGCAGTACATGATTAGACAATCTAACATGGACCTGTGGAATTCACATGGGAGATGTTTACATTGGTACTGTGTACGGTGCATTCACCAGGCACTGGTGGGTTTGGCAAGTTGGCATAAGCTAGGAATGGATTTTTGTGTAGCGGTCACACCATAACGACTGACATATTCCACTGTCCACTCAACTCTTCTTTGATAAACTGTGCATTGGAGGCATGCAGATTTGTAACTTAACTGGTACTTGACTCACTTGAGTTATGACCATTTAAAACCTTACAATTTAGCAAATTTTTATTTCAATGTTGATTTAAACTTGTAAAGGTACGTTTTAACAATACATTAAAGACAAGTTGAGTATTAAATTTGAACTTCATAATATTAAACATGCAATACACATTCCATGTCATGGTCACATTGAATTAAATTTTGTTATATACAACAATAACACACTGTAAAAAATGACCAATAATGTATGTATAAAGTCTGAGGTTTCCAAATTAATATAATTTATGAAATACTGATTTTCAAAACTGATAGCTGATATTGAAGTGATTCATTTTATGTTTTTTAATCAAGCAATTTCTGGTGTAGACAAACATACAACTGTAACTTGATTGATACATTACCTATAAACTTGGCACCTCCCGGCATCACTGGCTCGAATGGGGTGAAAGGGTACATTGTAAATGGGTCACCAGGTTCATTAAACACCCCACCCTTGTAGGTAAAGTTGCTCTGATATCGGAGTGACGGAAATGGTTCCTCAAGGGGCCCCAAGATGTCCTCCGATTCAGGCTGAGCAACATTTTTGTCCACCAGGGGGACAAAGCTGGCATTGAACACGCTCGTGGACAGCGACTCTTTTGCAGGGAATGCTGGGATATTTAATCGCGTCCGTAATGTCGCCAGCAGCATATTGACGATGCTCTTCGTCGAACCGAAGTACGATTCCCACACCAGTCTGCCTTGCCGTCGCATATCCAGAATGCTGGCATCAGAATACGACTGCAGAAAGAAGTGAAGTTCGGTGATACGTGGTTTCGGCAGCAAGATGACCACACGTCGCCAGTCAATGACCTCACTGAATGGCAACTGAGCATGCTCACCAAGTATCACAGGAATCGCGCCAAATTTCAACGCCTCATACAAGCGTACCTGCATGTGCACTGTGGAGATTACTGACTGGTTGCAGGGCGCGATTATCAGCACAAATGTGGAACGTTTCAACATGTCGTGTCGCTCAGCATCCGGGCCACACAGCGTCCAATCAGCATTGACGCCAACGATCTGCTCCTTGACACAACTGAACTCAAAGTGGAATCCGTCGAGCCCGTCCCGCCCTGGTGGAAACGCAGCCTGCATCATCTTTAGTGTTTGCACAATGGTGTTCTCAAGACCAATGAGATCATCATGATTTGTCCGCCCCTCAGGGGCAGCACTTTTTAAACTGCGCTTTGCATGACGTGCGTCGAAAGCGTTCTCTGCCGCATCATCTGTGTCATCATCGTCTTCATCGTCGTTCACCTTAATTGCGGCACCGCCATTTATATTCGGTTTTTGAGAATACTGCATGCCGTGATTCGGGGACAATGCAGCCAGCTTCTGCACGTACTGAAACTGTCCTTGAAATGAGAGCAGGTGCTGCCGCCTGGCGGGAACAAGTGGTGGCAGCTGCTGCCACACCGACCCGTGGGATATTCCGAGTGACGGAGGAATGATTAAGTTGAAGCCGCCACGATGGGACAGCTCGGTGAAGGCAGACTGGGCGATAATCGCTCGCCCGGTGTCGATGCCGTCGAACATGTCACGGTTGCCATGGTGACGCGCGAGGTTGAGCAGAACGTGGTTGCGTCCATCGCCGTGCCAGTACTGCAGCTGTCGAAGCTGGCGTTCAAGGTTCGTCCGGTTCTGCAGCGCCACGACTGTGTCGCCCACGACGACGATGTATAGACACGCCATGTGGGGGTCAAAGGTCACATGCGGACTCGCATTGAGCGCGTGCACCACCGACAGCTTGACGAATGGCTCTAGCCTCGCGTCGGTGAAGCTGTAGTCCTCGGGACTGTAGAAGTACACGGGGAACTTTGACGTTAACGAACACCGTGAGTAGTCAAAGCAGTTGTGCATGCGACAATACAGAGACGACCCCGGTGCGGGAATGTTGACAGAGTCCTTGAGAGAAGGCAGCACCCTCTTGGGTGCCTGCAGGTCGGGCATACGCGCCTTCGCCGTTTCCTCACGCTCCAATTTCGTGTTTTTGATGCTGATGCGCAGCTGATTGAGTTCAAGGACACTGGCCTCATATTCACCCTTGTGTTGTTCGATGCGGGAGTTGTACCCACTGACCTCCGCATGCAACTTCTGACGTCGCTTCTCAAGGTCACGCAGTTCGTTGCTCACCGATATCTTGATGCGGTTCAACTCGTCAATCTGAAATCGCAGATCTGATGAAATCTTCGCATCGCTGCCATGCTCGCCGCCGACGAACCTGTCTAACGGACCGCCGGCGCCACCTGGTCCATTGCCGTTGGCACTGATGGAGCCACTGCTCGAGAGGTAGTGATGTGCAACAAACAGAAGAAAGATCACGAGTGAGAAAAGAAGGATGACGATACGTGAAAGTCGCGACACGCGCGTTGTTGACAGCACGTGGATCAGCCAATGAAAGAAGCTGTTTCGAGCGGCTGCGGGACCATGGTCGTAGGCAGCCATCTTGTGTGTCATTTGACAATTGTACTGTGCCATCGCCAATGGAAACAGCCAATCACACTGCTGTTCCACATCACAGACCCGGATTACTGTTTTGTGCAAACCAGCTTCAGAGTGGAACAATGTAAACTATCTTTAGAGACCCTCCAATGTTCATGGCAGTGGCTGTTCAACGTTTTTAGCACAATCCATTCTGTACATTATCCATTTTCCCACATGACTGTCACGTCGCCTGCCGTTGTTGATGTCAACGCCATCACGGGAAACTCACAATGTCTCTGTAAACACAAAGATAACAGAATTAGTGAAGTAACTTTTTTGTTGGGTCAGTTTGTTAATTTAAATCCATTCAATGTTAAATACTTGACAGTCTTGAATTTAGTTTCAATGCATGGGACTGTAGGTACAAATTAGCATGCTAACAGTTGTAACTTCATCTCCTCCCAGGTGCAAGGGGCCACTCAACTTCTGTAGATGTTCATTCACTTCTTAGTACCTTTTAAAAACACCACTACAATGACCAGGTAAAATGACAGGTATACAGAGTTATTTACTGATGTATTTGAAAAATGCTGTACTTTTTTAGAGAGATCTGAGCGATTATCACATCTCCCAGTGACGAGGTTAAGATGAAAGTTCTGTTACGGTCAGATATGCCTCTGGGTTGCTCAATAGATGGGTGTGAACAAGTTGCATTAAAAATATAATTTTGATAAAATAAAATAGCTTGTTGCAGTACCAGGTAGCCTTTTATTTAACTTTAATCATCCTGATTCAGCAAACTTGTTACCAGATTTAGCAGGATTCTTGTTCTTAAGATCTAAGACTAATATGCACTACAGTGGAACCCCTCACGAACGACCACCCTCATTTACGACCACCCGCTTTTTACGACCGTTTTTATTGACGGGAATGTCTACGCTGTATAAACGTTCCCTCACCAACGACCACCCGGCAGACACGACCAACGACCATGGCAATTTGAATTTTACCCCTGTCGAACGACCATCCAATAGGTGGCCAGCACATTTGTTAACCTAAATATCGCAATGAACTCTCATTAAACGCACGACTAACGCGCATAACAACAATAAAACAACCATTCGTTTTGGCGATCTTTTACTTTCTGACCGAATTATGAAAACGACATCTAACAGTCGCTAGACTTTCCTCGCATATCTTATATATTTATAAACACACACTATGTTATAAAATTAAATCACTTGCATTATTGAAACAAATAAAATTCACGAAACAAACTCGCGCAAGAACTCGCCGGCAAGACATCATGGCAAACGGTATCCAGACATTTCGGTAAAGGACACTTTGGTAATGGACGTTTTGGTAACTGACATTTCGGTAACAGGACATTTCGGTAACTGGACGTTTCGGTAATAGGACATTTTGGTAACAGACATTTTGGTAATAGGACACCTTGGTAACATACATTTTTCTCTGTATGCTTGGTATAGCCATTCCACAATAGCTTTGCTTTTCCCCTGGTTGTTGTTGATAGCTCCATGTTCACATGTAGAGCTTCACCTTATGTATGTCTGGATTTAAATGTGTCCTGCTATCCACTGGTTGGCTGTAGTGGTTGAACACTCTATAGCCACCACCACTGCTATTTGAAAGCCATGTTCCCTTCAGAGGCAAGCACTACTTTACACCTTGTCTGACTACTGGTAGAAAGCTAAGTTCCTTGTCTGGACCATCCTAATTTACAAATGGTTTAACTGACTGACATCTCAACAGGTTACCTCCTAATATGGCAGACTGGACTCTGATTATCTTCAGTAGTATTACCAAAATGTCTTGTTACCAAAATGTCTTGTTACCTAAAAGGTCTTAATTGTTACCGAAATGTCTAGTTACCGAAATGTCTAGTTACCGAAATGTCTAGTTACCGAAATGTCCTGTTACCGAAATGTCCATTACCAAAGTGCCCTTTACCAAAATGTCATGGCGGACATGGTTACAGTCCATGGCTAGGCGTAACTCTGCGATTAAATATCCATATTGTGTATGACTAAAGTTTAGAAACTTGTGTATGGTTAAACTTTAGAAACTTAGGCTAAGTTTTAGGTAAGTTTAAGATAAAACCGGAATCCAGATTTAGCGATAAAATATCGACGTAACGCCATGGTAATCTACGGCCTGCGCATAACAGTCGACTTTAGTTTAGCACGATTTAGATTTGTGAATTTTATTCTTCACAGCAATTTCAATGATTTAATTTTATGACCTAGCGTATGTATATGTAATATGAGTTATTAGAAAGGAAGTTTCGCGGCTGTAAGAGGTCGTTTTCATGATTAGATCAGAAAGTAAAAGATCGTTTTGCGGCGCTGGAAAGAAAAACAAAATGGCGACCGCGGTGCGATTACCCAGACGCCGTGAGGTGGCAGCACTTTTTAGCCCATTAGTCCAAATTTTAAATAAATTAAATGAGAATACTTTTTATCAGATATAATTAAAAAATGATTCAAAATTAGGATACTTTTTATCAGATATTATTTAGAAAAAACGAAATGTGTCACATAAAATAAACAGAATAAATGATTTTGTTGTTGTTAATATGTTATCTAATTTTTTATCTTCTACTTTTTATTTTGTGTATTTTACTACTTAGGGGTTGTAAGCGCCCCCTAGTGTTGATGTTAGTCGTTGTAAGTGCCCCCTAGTGTTGAATGTTGCAAACCCCTCACGAGAGACCACCCCTGTTTTAAGACCGCCCCACTCTGATTTGGGGGGCGCTCTTAAATGAGGGGTTCCACTGTAATCACTTAATCGTCCCTGAGCTGCCTTGAAGAAGTTGCCAGGAGATTTCTGACTGAAATAATTGATTACAAGTTTACCCCCAAAATGTCCTGTAATGAATGGATGGATGGATGGATGGATGGATGGATGGATGGATGGATGGATGATGGATGGATGGATGGATGGATGGATGGATGGAATGGATGGATGAATGAATGAATGAATGAATGAATGAATGAATGAATGAATGAATGAATGAATGAATGAATGAATGAATGAATGAATGAATGAATGAATGAATGAATGATACATAGTATAATGATTATAACATAATAATTGAGCCTAGTTGTTGTCAAACACAGGGTGTATTCCATGATGTACACACAACATTATAAGAATAAACGCTGACATGAAATGTGTGTCCATAGCACTTTACTTGACCATTCCAAACAGTACAAAAACGTCTTCATTGGCCAGGATTCTCACCCTCCATTCACTGGGAGTGAAAGGTGTGCCCTAACAATTCCGCAACATCGTGTGCGAGAACCTGTCTGCCAACTAAACGCTTCAGCAACTGAACAAAGCTTTCATCCCTTCCCAGTTCCTCCCCAAGGGTGCCTGTAGGGTCCGGAGTGGGGATTGAGTCCAGCTGGATACGTTCCATCGTCGACAGCTTAGCACGTTATCGGCATGCCATAACCACGCACTCTATCAGTGCGGCCCTACGGAAGGTGTTGGACATGCTGGGTGAATGTGGCCAAAGATTGCAATTTGACCACAATGTGTTTGTTGTCAGTGCAGTGTGTTCAAGGCAAGTGATCAATATATCCCTGCAGTCAACACTGGAGCCAGGGCTGAGGAGGTATCAGATTCAGACTGGTTACTACCAAGTAGTCATAATTCAGGTCCATTCAATTCACTTGACGGATATTCGTCATACATCTCATGATCTCGTGTACAAGAAATGAATATAAATGTGCTTGAGGTGGTAGTTATAATAGTTAAGAAAGTAATTAAGTCAGTACTTGTAACACTTCTACTACACTAGTGTGTAATTCCTTGAAAATTCAAGCTCAAAGGTGCAACATACAAAATTGTTAGGCGTAATCCTAAAACAGGGAGGCAACAATTTATGGTGGAAATGTATTTCAAACAAGTATGTTTTGAGTTTTTATAAAGAAAGATTTTTATTGTCATCAGGGATTAATTCCAGATTGTTGGCACTGCTACAGGGAAAGCACGTTTCCCAACATTGAGCTTAGTTTTAGCAACAAAAGTTGGATGAATGTGGATGATCTAACGGCCCAAATGATATCAGAAAAATATAACAAAAACTAATTATCGTATGGTATTAATTCACATGTTATAACATGACTCAGTTATATATCAAAAGGTTGCCATTCGGTGAAATTTCTCTGGTGTTAAGAAATTGTTATTTATGACACATGACTGGTAATCATATAACCAAAATAAGAAGCATCTGCCTTTCACAGTTCAGTTGTCCACAATAACATTTCTCCAGAAACACTAACCAGCAAAACAGCTGTTACTGACAAATTTTTTATCCTCTGCATAAAGGGCTTTTAAAACCCTTTGGGCTAAAATATTTTGCACGGGTTTGAAATTAAACTTCACTTTAAAATTCCTGAAAAAGGGGCCCACTGTTTTTAGTTTACTTCTGGGGAACAAAATCTTGATGTAATTAACTCCACTGTGAAAAAACTGTCTGTGAAAAATGTTTATCCTGCATAAAGACTAAGACCTGGACTAAATATTTTTTGCACTGGTCGTTTCCCGACATAACTTCACTTATTCCTGATTGGTCTCTGTGAACAACTCTCTGAGAAAAAACTCTCTGTGAACAACTCTCTGTGAACAACTCTCTGTGAACAACTCTCTGTGAACAACTCTCTGTGAACAACTCTCTGTGAACAACTCTCTGTGAACAACTCTCTGTGAACAACTCTCTGTGAACAACTCTCTGTGAACAACTCTCTGTGAACAACTCTCTGTGAACAACTCTCTGTGAACAACTCTCTGTGAACAACTCTCTGTGAACAACTCTCTGTGAACAGCTCTCTGTGAACAGCTCTCTGTGAACAACTCTCTGTGAACAACTCTCTGTGAACAACTCTCTGTGAACACTCTCTGTGAACAGCTCTCTGTGAACAGCTCTCTGTGAACAGCTCTCTGTGAACAGCTCTCTGTGAACAGCTCTCTGTGAACAGCTCTCTGTGAAAAAGCTCTCTGTGAACAGCTCTCTGTGAACAGCTCTCTGTGAACAGCTCTCTGTGAACACTCTCTGTGAACAACTCTCTGTGAACAGCTCTCTGTGAACAGCTCTCTGTGAACAACTCTCTGTGAACAACTCTCTGTGAACAGCTCTCTGTGAACAGCTCTCTGTGAACAGCTCTCTGTGAACAGCTCTCTGTGAACAACTCTCTGTGAACAGCTCTCTGTGAACAGCTCTCTGTGAACAACTCTCTGTGAACAACTCTCTGTGAACAACTCTCTGTGAACAACTCTCTGTGAACAACTCTCTGTGAAAAAGCTCTCTGTGAACAACTCTCTGTGAACAACTCTCTGTGAACAACTCTCTGTGAACAACTCTCTGTGAACAACTCTCTGTGAACAAGCTCTCTGTGAACAGCTCTCTGTGAACAGCTCTCTGTGAACAGCTCTCTGAGAAACAACTCTCTGTGAACAGCTCTCTGTGAACAGCTCTCTGTGAACAGCTCTCTGTGAACAGCTCTCTGAGAAACAACTCTCTGTGAACAGCTCTCTGTGAACAGCTCTCTGTGAACAGCTCTCTGTGAACAGCTCTCTGTGAACAGCTCTCTGTGAACAGCTCTCTGTGAACAGCTCTCTGTGAACAGCTCTCTGTGAACAGCTCTCTGTGAACAGCTCTCTGTGAACAGCTCTCTGTGAACAGCTCTCTGTGAACAGCTCTCTGTGAACAGCTCTATGTGAACAGCTCTCTGTGAACAACTCTCTGTGAACAGCTCTCTGTGAACAGCTCTCTGTGAACACTCTGTGAACACTCTCTGTGAACACTCTCTGTGAACACTCTCTGTGAACAGCTCTCTGTGAACAGCTCTCTGTGAACAGCTCTCTGTGAACAGCTCTCTGTGAACAGCTCTCTGTGAACAGCTCTCTGTGAACAGCTCTCTGTGAACAGCTCTCTGTGAACAGCTCTCTGTGAGCAGCTCTCTGTGAACAGCTCTCTGTGAACAGCTCTCTGTGAACAGCTCTCTGTGAACAGCTCTCTGTGAACAGCTCTCTGTGAACAGCTCTCTGTGAACAGCTCTCTGTGAACAGCTCTCTGTGAACAGCTCTCTGTGAACAACTCTCTGTGAACAACTCTCTGTGAACAACTCTCTGTGAACAACTCTGTGTGAACAACTCTCTGTGAACAACTCTCTGTGAGCAGCTCTCTGTGAACAGCTCTCTGTGAACAGCTCTCTGTGAACAGCTCTCTGTGAACAGCTCTCTGTGAACAGCTCTCTGTGAACAACTCTCTGTGAACAACTCTCTGTGAACAACTCTCTGTGAACAACTCTCTGTGAACAACTCTGTGAACAACTCTCTGTGAACAACTCTGTGTGAACAGCTCTCTGTGAACAACTCTCTGTGAGCAGCTCTCTGTGAACAACTCTCTGTGAACAGCTCTCTGTGAACAGCTCTCTGTGAACAACTCTCTGTGAACAACTCTCTGTGAACAACTCTCTGTGAACAACTCTCTGTGAACAACTCTCTGTGAACAACTCTCTGTGAACGTGGCTTAAATGTCACAATGTCTCCAAGTCATCAGGATGTGTTCAACTTGAAGAATAAAACAAGTGACAGTCACTAGCTAGATGTCAATGGAGGTGACACGTGACCTGACTGAAGTAGTATCAGGTGACGGTATTGAAGTATTCATAACACTTCTTCTCTTACATGGCATATGCATGTTGACAGATAACCCCAAACTCACACACTACACCTGCAAACATGTTCTTTTAACGTGCATCACAATGCAAGCATTCACCATGAAGCAAAACATCCTACTGCACCAAACATACGGGATCCACCATTCCAAAATGAGACTTTTCTCGCTGGTGCATATTACAAGCCTACAACTCAAAATGCTTGTGAACTGCTGAAGTCAACTGCTTTTTGAAATGAGTTTGCACCATGAACCAAATCAGTACAGACTAATGTCTGTCAAATGTCAATGTGTGTCAATTATATAACATTTTACCAAAATGTGTTTCTTTTGATTGTTACACATTTCATTTGATTGTTACACATTTCAAATTGTTTTTTAATAACTGGGATGATACATCCTTAGAAGTTAGATACACACACACCTATAGACACACACTATAGCAATGTGTGTCAATTATATACAATGTTACCAAAATGTGTTTATTTTGATTGTTAGACATTTCATTTGATTGTTACACATTTCAAATTGTTTTTTAATAACTGGGAAGATACATACTTAGATACAAACACACCTATAGACACACACCTTAGCGTCATCACACATGCACGCACGCATGCACATACACGGACACACACACATGCATCTCCACACATATGCACATACAGAAAAATATGCACACATAATAACAAATACTACTTCATAAATCAAACCTCTTGAAAGATGGAGCAAGATTTCAAAGTTTCACAGCGTGATGTGCCGAGGGAGGGGTTAGTATTGAGACTGATTTAATCAGCAGTGCCCCTCAGCACAAAAGAATGCAACAGAAGACAAATCTCACACAGCGCTAACATCATCAACATTGATTCCTCCCTGTCCATTGCCTCCCACACTAGGCTCCCAGTAGTGGGAACAGACTCCCACACTAGGCTCCCAGTAGTGGGAACAGACTCCCACACTAGGCTCCCAGTAGTGGGAACAGACTCCCACACTAGGCTCCCAGTAGTGGGAACAGACTCCCACACTAGGCTCCCAGTAGTGGGAACAGACTCCCACACTAGGCTCCCAGTAGTGGGAACAGACTCCCACACTAGGCTCCCAGTAGTGGGAACAGACTCCCACACTAGGCTCCCAGTAGTGGGAACAGACTCCCACACTAGGCTCCCAGTAGTGGGAACAGACTCCCACACTAGGCTCCCAGTAGTGGGAACAGACTCCCACACTAGGCTCCCAGTAGTGGGAACAGACTCCCACACTAGGCTCCCAGTAGTGGGAACAGACTCCCACACTAGGCTCCCAGTAGTGGGAACAGACTCCCACACTAGGCTCCCAGTAGTGGGAACAGACTCCCACACTAGGCTCCCAGTAGTGGGAACAGACTCCCACACTAGGCTCCCAGTAGTGGGAATAGACTCCCACAGCAGCAGGAGAGATTCCATTAATAGAGCTGTCGTGAATCACAACATGAAATTCCATGGTGTGGCTATAATTTGAAGATGTGCCAACTCATAAAAACGCGGCCAAAATTCTGCCACATTTCTGGATACAAAGACCAGTTACTTACTGAAGACTTATCTATTCGGACACTGTATGTTTCGGGACATCTAACAATTTACATAAAAAATTTACTACTGTTTTGTGCTCAAATATATAGATTACACAGTTAAATTTATATACTTTTACCAGACAGTTTAGAATTTAATCATTATTGACATTTGAACACACAAAGTCATTACAGCATGTTACATATGTATATTATTTAAACCAAGTCAACATCTGACATTTCATCGCAGAGCAAAAACTAAAAATTACGAACCTGAAACTTTGCCAACCTTTGCACAAGTTTCTCCATGCGTGAGTCTCGAGGGGTGTTTCAACAAGTTCTTACATGTGTGGACCACCTGCGCCACAGGAAGGACATTGTATACACCACAACTACACGTTGTTGCCACCAGCCAGAACAACTGTTGAGTTGAGTACATGTATTCAGGTGCCACACGTGGGGTGAGCTTCGACAGGGCAGAAAGTGAGATTGATGGTGGTTTAAAGATAGAAACAATGGAAGGTGCTGTGGATGCCCACATGAAGGGAAACCGCAGCTTCTTTGTCTGTCTTCACAGACGTGTTGAAAGGAAAGTACTTGGCCTTTGAGGTTGTCTGTTCAGCCGCCATCTCCCCACCATCTCCCCGACATGCCAGTCCAATGTATGTCTGTCTGAATCTGTACAGTGACAGTGAGTATTGATCAAATTCCATTTGCATTGTCCAAAATATGGATGTCCATTTGCATCATCAACAATTTGAAGTTGCTGGATGTTGAACATAAATGTTTAATCAAGAAGTATGCACAGATGCAAAAAAATCGATTGTAGAATGTGTATTACTGAAAAACGGTTCAATGTTAAACATTCAGTAAAAATCTAAATTGAATTATATATGCAAGACTGACAATACTGTCTGGATTAACTGCGGTGCAGAGATGCTTCTCTAAATCTATGTATTGTAAATTGCATGTGAACCATGTCACTGCTATTACTGCACCAATCTCTGATTTATCACAGCAATCAAAGTTGACCACTTTATCAGCACCAAGATACCACAATAAAAAATTAAATGTACAGATGTTTTGTGCCGTCTGTCTATTGTCTACACTTTACACCAGGGGAAGCAAATATCCACATAGACAGCTAGTGCATTACCTATATTGGACTCACTAACTCTAACCTGAAGAAAAAAAACAGCATGGACACAGGGCACTGCGTTAGCAGTAAAAATATCTGAACATTGCTGACTGCCCTGACCAAGTGTAACATCCCAGGCACCACCATCTATGAGTAACCACCTAACAGTGACATACCCTGGCATTGCACCACATGCCCCATAAAAGCCACTTTGGCGCTTGCCGAAATCGCGTTGACTGATAGAAAATGTCATGTTATATTCCAAGACTTGCATGTTGCCCTAGGGTGGTTTTTTGAGTCTTTTTGTGCATGTTTCAATAAACAAAATACACAGAGACATTTTCTGAAAAAGTAGACTATTTTCTACACTTCCAAAGTTATAATTATCAGTCAGACAATACAAACTGTCGTAAGTCTATGTGCTTATTCGATCATTCTATATGTTTTGGGTGGCAAACATTCATTATTATTTTTTACAATGTCTTATTTATTCCACAGGTAGTTTACATTTCATTGCTATCACATCAAAAAGTTTTGTTGCGCCACTGAATTTTTTACTATTATCAGGAAGAGACACTGTAGTTATTCTACATAGAATGAGATCTATCATTCACCGGTCCCCCCAGCCATGCCTTGGGTGGTGCCTTGGTGATCATAGATACTCTTGTTACCATCTAGCAATAGTTGTCTGATGAAAGTTACTGATACCATCTGTCTCCCGACAGGAAGAAAGGCAAACTGACACAGCGCACTGACAGAGAAGATAAGTAATAGTATTAACCACGGGAACCATTCCATCTGCTGTCTTCATTCATGTGCTAAAAAGATTCTTCTTAACTTTGATCATGTTTTTCAACACTCTGTAGTATATATACCGGTAATCTAATTTCAGGCATATTTCATGAACCTTGAACAGTCATTCTCAAATGGACTCAGCCTACCTGTTGAACTGTGGACTAGCGTCTACAACTAATGTTTTGTTTGATAGCAACACTGCAACACTCTTGGGTGAATCACTTAGTGCTAATGTATACGTATGCACAGCCTCCTGGGAAGTGATGACTTCTTAACAGTCTCTGTGACCAGACTGTGGTTAAAAGCTAAAGCCACTGTCTCAATTCATCATAATGGACAGTAACCTTGCTTTTCGAATTAGTGGCAATTACTGGCGAACACTGAATAGAGGCTGTGGGTGTGTGTGCCTGTGTGTGTGTGCCTGTGTGTGTGTGTGTGTGCGTGCGCCTGCGTGTGTGCGCGCCTGTGTGTGTGTGTGTGTGCGTGCACGCCTGTGTGTGCGTGCACGCCTGTGTGTGTGCGCACGCCTGTGTGTGTGTGTGTGTGTGTGTGTGTGCGTGCACGCCTGTGTGTGTGCGCACGCCTGTGTGTGTGTGTGTGTGCACGCGCCTGTGTGTGCCTGTCTGTGTGTGTGTGCACGCGCGTGCGCTTATCATATATATGCACACAAATACGTCAGGTGTCCACCATTCACAGATCATTTATAGATCACTCACAGACCAGTCACATTCCAGCCAGCCATTTCTAGTCTTCCGTGTAACAAGTGTCCCAGCTCTAATCAACCCTCAATACCAGATATGCTATATGATAGCTTCATCTATGATGATTAAACTGAACTTCCCCATGGTCCCAGAAAACAGTCTTTGAATTCAAACCAAGCACTTGATCTTCACCTATCTAGTATATGTACATGAGAGACCTCATGTATATGTACATGACAGACTTCATGTATGTGTACATGACAGAGACCTCATGTATTTTATGTACATGAGAGACCTCATGTATATGTACATGACAGACTTCATGTATATGTATATGACAGAGACTTCATGTACATACGTACATTATAGAGACTTCATGTATATGCACATGATAGAGACCTCATGTATATGCACATGAAGTAACATGATAGAGACTTCATGTATATGTACATGACAGAGACTATATGTATATTTACATGATAGAGACTTCATGTATATGTACATGACAGACTACATGTATATGTACATGATAGAGACTTTGTGTATATGTACATGATAGAGCCTTCATGTATATGCACATGATAGAGACTTTGTGTATAAATTGTATATGCACATGATAGAGACTTTGTTTATAAATTGTATATGCACATGATAGAGCCTTCATGTATAATTTATGTACATGATAGAGACCTCATGTATATGTACATGACAGAGATCTCAACTTGTTACTAGTCTATACAGGAACGTTGTCAATGTGATATTTGTCATGTAGGGCTGAATATTATTATAAATTCAACAATGTTTTACTATAGAAGACCTGGTTATCCTTTTTGTGAACTGAAATTGCATTTGTGCATACAAATTCAATGAAACAATACAACAGCACTGTGTGTTTCCATTGGTGGCCTGTTGTCCAAACAGTGCTGCTGTGGCTAGCTAGCCTTGTCATGTTCCACCGTACATGATTCAACTCAAATATATGTCACATTTCACACACCCACAGATCACTCTTGTCATTATGCTAATAACCAGTTGCACACAATACACACGCAGTCATACATGTCACACCTAATCAGAAATAACACCACATCCTAAAAACCTCAACCCCAAGCCATCATCAGGACCTGACAAAAGTGAAAAAACACAATAAAACCTGTAGTCACTACTCACCTGTCGAAACAAACACCCACATAACCACACACCCACAGGCAGACCTGCCACTGGTACTAATGCTTAACTAGCACTGACTTGACCAGCTAATCTGCAGCAGACACTACTACAACTGCCCCAGACCACCACTGGACCACAGGGCAGCCCGGCCACCCACTCCCCTCCCAGCCATCTGTTCTCAGACACTATCAGAACTCACCAGTGAGAGTGAGAGAAGATTCCTGTAGTGTGGTTACTGATAGCAGTGAGCTCGGTCTGCTGGGGGTCTCCACACCTGGGCCAATGTTTTCATGGGCTACTGTGTACTTACTGTGTACTTACTAGTGAGCTGGGTCTGCTGGGGTCTCCACACCTGGGCCAATGTTGTCATGGGCTACTGTGTACTTACTGTGTATTGGAATAATGCAGTAAAAAGTGCTGTGTGTAATACAGTTAGTATTGACAGTGAATGTAACATTCATAGATTAAAACTTACACTGGCAGCAACATAGATGATGCTATAGAACAGATAATGTAACACGATTTATAGTTAGTATGAATCAATGTAAAAATTGCACAAATGTTTTGCAGTGAAAAGAGCAATGAGAGAATGGTATGCTCATGGAAATAAGCATTAAAAAAATTACAAATGTGTATCTAGATGTTTTACTTTTATTACAATATTTTTTCTGCGTCTTGTTTAAATCTTGTGGCCCCGCCTGTTCCCTGGATATTGGTTTCTTGGTATCCCAAGCTACACCCAAGAAAGATATCCAGACCCTCCTGTTGCCAACACATGTACACACATTACACACACACACAGCTGCTCGTAATTAATCTTGACAAACCTCAAGACAAGTTACATGGCCTGTCTAGTGCAGCTACCCCAGGGAACACTGAATCCCCTTTGCTGGGGGCAGTCCATCACAACCCAATCATTCCTAATGAATATGTCTACAAGGGGAAGGTCTGAAAGTCTGGGGGGCCAGCAAGGCAGGTGGCATGGCTGCTTACACGAAACATACACACTTATTTACACAGCTTGCCAACTGGCTGAAATCACCTGACATAAACAAAGATGTTGGCTTTTAATGGGGCTCTTTTCTGAATCACCCCCTTAAGACAGTGGTGATGAAATATAGCACTTGCTGAATTAATTATTGAGGTACTGCACTTAATTAATTACTCTACTTTAATCTCCCATTTTGTGCTGTGCTGAATAAACAGGAATTAACTGTGCATGCCTTGTATCAAAGAACAACTTAAATTGCCGGAACTTGTAGAGATTCTGACCAGCCTTTGATCTATATCCTTTTGAACATTTCATGGAGAAAACATTCAAATCACAAAAAGGTCCTGCCACGGCCTATTAAATGTAATTTGGCGAGTATTAATTATAATTATGTCATCAAAATATTTATTCTCGTTCACATTATCATTAAGAAACAAGGTGTTGGTTAAAGAAATTGTTTTGTTTAACAGCTCACATAAATCATCTCTACCCGACTGAGTTTTCTCAGTAAAATTCACTGTATTTTCAATCTGCACTCCATAGCTTATGCATTGAAATAAAATTGCTATATCACTATAAATTATAGTATGTTGACTTTTCATCACAGCTTTATGCAGAGGTTCACCCACCCATCATTTGGATGGGTAAAACCTGATGTGGATGGGTAGGAATATGAGTGGACAGGTAAAACATTGGAGCAGTCTTCTAAAATCATAGATATGCATTGAACATGGATGTAACTGTTTGTAGTTTATTTCAGGCCATGAAACACATCTCAATTGGCTTATACACACGAGTTAACATCCATGTGTCGACCAAAACTATGTGGCACTGGCAGACAAATGATCCTGCATACAGGCACAGCCCTGCTGTTCATTTAAACACCTTTACGATAACACAAAAGTTATAAGTTGAATGAACTTACAAAACAACCCACGGGTAACTACAACAACAGCAACTTGCTGACTAAGATGCTACATTCATAATCCGTGTGCACATAACTGCCAACACAGCTATATCGCTGTACTGAGAAGTTTATCGCAGCACAATTACACCTTTCACCTTGTGATATTTAGCAGTAGCGGAGGCTGCAGCAGCAGAGCCATCCTGTAAGCTTCTACAACAGCTGCCTGCTCCAACACGCTGTACATACATCTACACCACTGATTACCACATAACCTCCCTCCAGCATCCATCTGCCGGGACACTGTGGGTGACCCCGGGTCAGAATCTGTGGAACAAAGCACTGGTTTCGTCTTTCGGATAAGAACCAGAGACAGATCTGTGACCCGCCCTGCTTTCTCAGTAAGGTCTTTTTACGGCATTAATTGGCATAAAAGAACTGAGTTGTTTGACGACCGCTCCTGGGAATAGTTTGGTTGTGAGATTGAAATACAAGAAGCCAAACTTGAGCTGCTAATGTGCTTCCTTCTGGGGCTCACAAGGCAGGGAGGGACAGCAACTGTTTGTCTGTCTGCTTCAGTGCTCATATCTGCTTCACTGCTAGTGTTAGTGTTAAGTCTTGGTGTTGCTTTCTTTTATCCATGAAACTGGCAATGATCAAAACTGGCTGGCATCAAAACTGGATGGTTACCAGTGTATTTTTTATTTCTCTTTATATCGTCACTATCGTTCTCTGCACCCATCTCTCTCACGCTCTCTCCCTCCCTTCTCCTCGAGCTCCCACCTCTCTCTAGCTATCATTCCCTCTCTCTCTCCACCCCTGCCTCCCTGCCTCCCTGCCTCCCTCCTGCTCTCTCTCTCTATCTCTCTCTCTCTCCCTCCCTCCCTCCCTCCCTCCCTCTCCCTCTGCCTCTCCGTCCCTCTCACTCTTTCTCTGCTCCCATCCTTCGATCTCTCACTCCCTGTACATCCACGGTCCACCCACATATAGCAAACTAGCAATTGTGACTGACTATGCCTGTGCTCACAGAAATCCATCCTCATCAGAACTGGTTTTAGGCCACAGACTGTCTGCATTACCAGACATGTACTGTCAGTGTGTGTGTCAGCTGTCCTTTGTCACAGCTACATGTGGCAGTTCTACTTTTACCAGCTCCACCCCTCCTAACCCTCAGCTCCACCCCTCCTAACCCTCAGCTCCACCCCTCCTAACCCTCAGCTCCACCCCTCCTAACCCTCAGCTCTACCCCTCCTAACCCTCAGCTCCACCCCTCCTAACCCTCAGCTCCACCCCTCCTAACCCTCAGCTCCACCCCTCCTAACGCTCAGCTCCACCCCTCCTAACGCTCAGCTCCACCCCTCCTAACCCTAACCAAACATACAAATCCACTCAAATATCTACCACTCTTCCATGGACAATGCATATTGCCTGCATAAAACACAGAGTTGTTGGACTGTTTATGGTACAGAGCTATCTGTGTACAACAGGTAGAGTAAAGCCAGGTACAACATTTTAAGTTAAATTTCCGTTATGTTCTACACGCTACTTGATCAGTAATTATACAAAAGTATTAAATCCAACAAAAATAAGATGCTTTCATTTGCACTTAAATTAATTGGTTAGTCAATCTCGAATGTGATTTAAGCAGCATTAAAGTTATGAAAGATATTGTTCATCGCCCCAAGAGTTGGATAGACTGAAAGAATTTATACTTACTTTGGAGTATTTTTGTTTCAAACTTGCAACATTTCGGTCCACTCACTGTGGACCATTATTATGTGCGTGATAATGGTTCACAGCAGGTGGTCCCAAACAGTGCTAGTTTCCATAGCAACACGTAAAGTGCAACTTCTGGCATCATTAAAGTTACAGTCACACATAATAACAAATGAACTGATAAGCCCGGGGCAAAGATGGTTATTCAAGATTAAATCGAACGCTTATAAACGATGGTGGGAATTTATTTTTATTTTACTCAACTGACTGTAGAGTGTAAACCACTGAATTTGTTATATAGGTTACTGTGCATTCATTATAATAATAACCTTTTAATTGTCACTTACAACAGCTATTCAAAGGCTGTTTGCCTGGGTAACATTGTATGTATGAGGTGGGGACCTAAACATGGTGTATGGCCTAAACATACTAATTATAGACCTTTCATTGAATCCTATGAGCAATTCCACCACCACTCACTTGAAAGTTATGTTACATCTATACTTTTGGTTGGTGTCTCAACATATCGTACACTTTTATATAAAAAAAGTATTAATTATTATTTAATGACCTTGGATTATAGTAGACTTAATTAATTAATTATATATATATATATATATATATATATATATATATATATAAAACATATGTATCGTGGGTATTAGGAAATCTAACACGGGTTGACTGCCTACATATATGTAGACAGTTCTGTAGACAGTCTGGTGGCCACTACCACAACCACACGAATGGGGAACACTGTGTGCTGGTATCGCAGGTGCCACTGTTTGAGGCACTGCTGTCACTGGTACCATGCCATTTGTGCTGACACTGATGCCAATTTTGCCTTTGCTGGCACCATTGCTGCTATTGTTGGCACCACTTGTGCAATTGTTGGCACCACTGATGTAATTGTTGGCACCACTGCTGCTATTGTTGACACCACTGCTGCTATTGTTAGAATCACTGTTCTATTGTTAGCATCACTGCTGCTATTGTTAGCATCACTGCTGCTATTGTTGGCATCACTGCTGCTATTGTTACCATCACTACTGCTGCTATTGTTGGCACCACTGCTGCTATTGTTAGCATCACAACTGCTATTGTTAGCACCACTGCTGCTATTGTTAGCACCACTGCTGCTATTGTTAGCACCACTGCTGCTATTGTTGGCATCACTGCTGCTATTGTTAGCACCACTGCTGCTATTGTTAGCACCACTGCTGCTATTGTTGGCATCACTGCTGCTATTGTTGACACCACTGCTGCTATTGTTAGCATCACTGCTGCTATTGTTAGCACCACTGCTGCTATTGTTAGCACCACTGCTGCTATTGTTGGCATCACTGCTGCTATTGTTGGCACCACACTGCTGCTATATTTGGCACCAGTGCTGCTATTGTTTCCATAACTTCTATTATTGTTGACATCACTGCTGCTATTGTTGGCACCACTGCTGCTATTGTTGGCACCACTGCTGCTATTGTTGGCACTAGACTGCTGCTATATTTGGCACAACTGCTGCTATTGTTTCCATAACTGCTACTATTGTTGACATCACTGCTGCTATTGTTGGAACCACTGCTGCTATTGTTAGCACCACTGCTGCTATTGTTGGCACCACTGCTGCTATTGTTGGCACTACTGCTGCTATTGTTGGCACCACTGCTGCTATTTTTGGCACTAGACTGCTGCTATATTTGGCACAACTGCTGCTATTGTTTCCATAACTGCTACTATTGTTGGCACCACTGCTGCTATTGTTGGCACCACTGCTGCTATTGTTGGCACTAGACTGCTGCTATATTTGGCACAACTGCTGCTATTGTTTCCATAACTGCTACTATTGTTGACATCACTGCTGCTATTGTTGGAACCACTGCTGCTATTGTTAGCACCACTGCTGCTATTGTTGGCACCACTGCTGCTATTGTTGGCACTACTGCTGCTATTGTTGGCACCACTGCTGCTATTTTTGGCACCACTGCTGCTATCTTTGGCACCACTGCTGCTGTCACTGCTTGTCACAGTTGGTGTTGTTTACATCCATCCTGACAGGCACGCAACATGGGCAGTCTTGCAGTAGTACCAGGTTTACATACGGCTGTTCACACACTGGTCTCTAAGGCTCTAAGCATGACTTGTTCAAGATCTTAGTCACAGGTATGACTATATTGGATCAGTTGACAACTAGTATAAGATTTGTTGTGTCATACTTGGCCAAATACAGTCAATTGTCACTGCTGATGAAGCATGACGTCCTGAAGGTCTCCAGCGTGGCTTGGTGTGTTTCTACCACACCATCTTAGAAAATTGGTTGATCTTATATGTAAAAATATGCATAAAAGCCATATCCTGAAAATTGGAAATTAATTTCAAAATTTTTGAAATCTTTGTTGAGGTGTAAAGTTTTGTAACTTTAATTAGATTTGTCACAATGAGCTAAAATACAATTTTCAGGGGCTTATGTTATTTTGTTCCTTGTTTTGCTTATGCGAATGTTTACCCGTTTTGGTCAGGTCAGCTTGTTTGGTGGTCAAATGTTCATTGGTAATTTAATAAAATGTTATTTTTACACCATCAAATCTCGGACAGCTGTCCCATTCACAGGTGTATACATGACAACAATGATTTAATTATCTTTCTGGTTTAGATAATATACACTTTTATATAATTATGATGAACACTTTTTACAATACAGTTCATTATGTGAACCAAAGTCTGGTCATAGTGTTACCCTCAGAAATTCACGGCTTAAGAGGTTAAACATTTCAGGTTCATATCCAATTAGAAGAATTTTCATTTTGCTTTGGTGAAACAGAAGACATTGTATGGCAATGGAGTTATTTGAGTACAAGAGTTATGATTGGCATTTCTTAGTACCTACTATATGGCATGCCAAGATGGTCATGTTTATCACTAAATATTCTCTTTGAGTTAGGAACCTCACAACATTGTAGTTCAGCACTGATGCTTCCTTGGGCTGTGCTTCCGTGTCAGTGTCTGTCATTGGTCATGTCAGTGTCTGTCATTGGTCGTGTCAGTGTCTGTCATTGGTCGTGTCGGTGTCTGTCATTGGTCGTGTCGGTGTCTGTCATTGTGTCTGTCATTGGTCGTGTCGGTGTCTGTCATTGGTCGTGTCAGTGTCTGTCATTGGTCATGTCGTGTCTGTCATTGGTCGTGTCAGTGTCTGTCATTGGTCATGTCAGTGTCTGTCATTGGTCATGTCAGTGTCTGTCATTGGTCGTGTCAGTGTCTGTCATTGGTCGTGTCGGTGTCTGTCAGTGGTCGTGTCCATGTCTGTCATTGGTCGTGTCGGTGTCTTTCATTGGTCATTTCAGTGTCTGTCATTGGTCGTGTTGGTGTCTGTCACTGGTCGTGTCAGTGTCATCATTGGTCTGCTTGCAACATGTGTGTATGATTGGTGTTTTTTTATCCAGTCCAATTCATTATTTTTCGACATCATCAATTTGCAATTATAATTCATAGATGTGTTTGATTTTAAATGTTTCTACTGTAGGCAGCTCAACTCAGTAAATATGATAAGTTCCCAGTATGACGGGCATAGTCCTACTGAAATTCTAAAAACAGATTTGGAATTTTTTTAAATGGGCAATGGTTCTTTGTATATGTATAGACCTATGTATCTTTCAACAATTTCTTCATCTTTACGATTTGTTTTCCGATCATTCGTTTTGCATGGCATCATAAATGCAATGTATAGCTGTTGTTGTCGGCAATCTTCGACAAACAAACAATGTAAATACAATGGCAGTTTTAGTGCCAAAGTTTCACAACACTGATCTTTATCAATTGTTGATATTAAGCAATGCATCCTCACAACAGCAATGTATTAATTAGCGGTATGACAGGTTTATCTAAATCGACACGTGTGACATTTACGCAAGCAAACCTATCAAACGTCTTCGAATGACAGGCACAGTGCCACACAATGACACATCTGTCACATGCAGTTTTGAATTGTAATAAATATGGTCAGCGTTGTCAAATATATCCAGGAGACATACTCGGTGATAGCCATGGGACTCAGAAACAAATGAGATGAAAAGTCACATCTTAGACATTTGTAATTTGTTGTGACAGTTGTGTTGACTGCTGCGATGGCGAGTGTTGATCAACCGTACGAATCGTAAGAAAGTCGGTTGGCAGCCGAAAGTTTTAAAACCGTGTAGTCTTGTGCCGCCACCTGTCTTGAACCAGTGATTTTTTGCTAAATACAAAAAACATTCAACATATAATATAAATTCAAGCACGTGTGTTGTCAGAAAACAAGACAATTTACCTTAAACCATCCTCAACGAGTCAACGAAGACACCAGCACTGCCCATGATGCGCCATGTTGACATACACCAAAGAGGTATACGCGAAACTGTTTCAATCAAACCGTGTTGTATTTAATAAGTCCGCTCCTCGTTGTTACATGACTTACATCAAATAATTTATAATATATTTTACAGATTGTTTTACTTGTTATGTTCCATCTAGGTTTGCGCTAGATGCATATGCATGTGACCACATGAAACACGATCTGGTTGCTTAGTTTGTTTTATGGAGTAATTCAATCAAAAATTTACTCAATTTTAAACCGTTAGTCATGTGATGCATTCAACAAATTCATTAATGTCACTTGTAAGCATTGGTAAAAGTCCAGTAACCAATTATTCTTGTACGATCACACGAGCACAAAAACATACAAAGAATAGGTTGAAATTCAGGTAAACGAAAATTACTTCGCCAACTGTTTGAATTGACTCATCAAGAACAGTCACGCGACATCCGTTCGGAAATGTAATATTTAGTTATTAGCGAATGCATGATATCTTTCTAGTAGTTGAATATTTAATATCTTTGTAAATCAATTCGTGGCTACATTAACAATATGTGTTTTCTTAATGAATATAAACAAGAATTTAGCACATGACCTGGGCTCGGCGACTACCGATCATATGACTTCCGGTTCCTCGTGAAAACATGGTAAGTACTGCGACTTTAAACTTTTAAATGTACAACTAGAGCGATGTATTGCTTTTCACAAGGTTGAAGCCAAAGCAATTTTCAAAACATACAATACTGTAAAAATTAATTATGACTTTGAATACGTTATCTCACTTAGTTTTGAGTTTTACCGTTAATTTGGCCCCTCTAGTCTTGACAGTCGAATAGGACTATGTGGATTTGCGCTGTCACTGTCAGCGACAGATATACTACACTGTCACTGACAACTGAGAGTGGGTGGATTTAGGCTTAGGCTCTAGCTTCTGTTATAATAATTAAGAATGAATTATCTTGACATTCTGATATTTAAAGAACTAAAATTAGGGCCAGATATGTAAACTGTAATGGCAATGCCAATGGTGAATGGATATAAAGAAGGCCAGTAAACTGTCATCCTATTCTAGACTAAAGTTTCTAGAGAAATAATAACACTAGTGGTGCTAGCTGCTTGTAGGTAACCATGGTAAAGGTGTCTTATATTGCCAATGTAGCCAATACAGTTACGGGGTTAATTCGTTGTTGTACACTCACTCTCATGAATGGATATACAGTATTTTTCTTTAAAAAAATGTATTATCTATGTGCAATTATAGAATATCCTAATAAAGTATGGATTCCATTCTCAATTTTGCACATTATAATTCTTTAATATGTTCAGCAGAGAGCATCCAAATGCATTCCTGGTTTTAATTATAACAAAGCTTGATACAAATAGAGACTACCTACTTTACCACACTGCCACCTAAGAGGAGATGTGTATGAAATGTATGAAATTATAACAGAAAACTATGATTTAACATCTCATCAATTTTTGAACATTAAAGGATAGTTACTTATACACAAGAAAGCAGCATCTACAACTATTTCAAGAAAGATGCCATTAAAAGATTAGAACACAATATTTATAAAGCAGATGTTTGTGGAATGTAAATTGTACACAACACATGCACACAAGGCTCCACCAGGGCAATTAGTTCAGGGGAAATTACATAAGCTGTGGCAAACACACCCAATTAAACTTCTCTATACTGCAAGTATGGATTTTATTTGTTAGGAATAGGAACTATTCTATCTGATGCCATTATATGCAAGAGCTGCCACAAGAGGTACCAGAGCCTAGAAGCCTAATGAGAACCAGTTAGACCCTATAAGATAGGCCTAGGTTATTTACATACACTGATATTTATAATTATTCTGAGCACTGTACAAGAAGTATCCTTTTACACTGCTAAATAACATTATTTGTAACATTAGTTACATTACCCCCCATTTTCTGCCCAAATCCATTTCTTACCTCACAACAAATAATTGATTATACAAAAGGTGCAGGATGAAATAAAGTTCTACATGTTAGGGCATCATAACGTACCTGCATCAGTCTCGGCAAGTCAGCATATTGGTGAAATGCAGTCATTTTACTGACGTAGGGGTAAGCTTGGCCAAATCTTTAGACAACAAGAAATGAGTGAAACACAATTTGATCCTAAAATAGATCTCCACTTTTTTATACAGCTGTATCTGAAATGATTGAAATGTGATTGGTCACATTGGCCTAGCCACATTTTTTAAGAACCGAGAATATCGGTTAGAGGCATTGTAAGTTATGTTGGTCAATTAAATATATACATTTAATTGACCAACAGTTGACAACTTGACATATTTATTTACAAACAAGTATTAGAATGGGAATATTAAATTTGTTTGCAGCTTTTTTGATCTCTTGATTATCAATCGCTTTTGAAATGGCAGGCACGACCCTGTGTTTTGTAGTATTGATAATCCATATGACTCAAGCAGTGTATAGAGAACAAAATATAACCTGAAACACCATATCTGGTACCAAGATGACTTTAATTTGTGGTGGTCAGAATCAGCTCTGTTTGGTGTTCCTGTGTCAGACATGATAGTTTATTTATTAATACCCTCATACCAGTGTTTACAAATGTTCACCTGAGGGACAGTGAGCTGAGTGAAGATGAAGTAAGTCACAAATGAACTCTTAAGCTGTTGTCTTCTGTTCCAGTCGTATGACGGGGAGGAGGAAGCCTTTCCTGGTCCACAGGGCATCAACGTTGGGTCGTTTCCAAAAGACTTCCGGTATGGCGGACCTGATGAGTACGACAGTGAAGCTGCAGGGGGCCCCTCAGCCGACAACAAACCCCGCATATTGCTGATGGGGCGACAGAGGTAGGGGGCTGTTACATACATGTGCCGTGGAGTTGCCTCCATTTGAGGGACATTATTATTGGGACATTTATTCCAACTAGGGATATATTGTCATCCAAACAAAACATGCATGAAGCATCCTTGGTTAAAGATTTTGTCCACCAGTAATTTTTATCCACATATTGAGGCAGTTCTAATCACTGGCTTTATATACTGATAAAGTGAGAAAAGGAGTTGGATGCCCTTAGCCAAAATGGTCCCAAAATGCCAGTGGTGATAATGATGATGATGATGTCTACATGCTTGTGTTGTTTGTAGAAGTGGGAAATCGTCTATCCAGAAAGTAGTGTTTCACAAGATGTCACCCAACGAAACCCTGTTTCTTGAGAGCACCACAAAGATTATCAAAGATGGTAAGGTTTGTTCTGGTGCCCAGTTTAACTCCAACATAACGAGCCAGTAAGGAAAATCCATCATTAGACACAATGGTATTTAAAAAATGTTAAAGGCCATATGACACAGGATACTATTTCCATGACATGCCGCCAAATGTTTCCCAGTGTGTGTTCATGGTATTGATAATTATAGTACACAGAATCACTATTATAAAATTATTAAGGAGCAAATTCGATTTTTTAAAGCAAAACCAAGATTCTAGGCTGAGATTGAGCTCACACGAATGTCAGTGGCTTACTGAATTCACAGAAATATTTCCACACAACTCCACATTTTCCCCAAACTACAATTGAATAATGTTTGTATTAAAACAGGACCATCTGTACCGCAACCCTCGGTCTGACATGCAGTGATTATTATTGTTGCTATTAGTGTAATATTAACTGAATCAATTCGTTATGAGGATCAAATGCATCAACAGATGGGGAAACCTTTCTCTACAACACGTGCCAATAATGATTGAATTAAATTGAATTGAATGTTTTGTTTATTATCTGAACGCTTTTTACAGGTTTTTTTGAAATTGAAAGTTTGTTTACAAATTGAAAATTTTGCAGGAACGATGTTCAAACTATAAACACTGTCTCTGGCTTATTAAACCTGATGCAGCAGACCATAGAGTGTCGTCACATTGGTTGTAGTATTAACAACATTACGTCAATACACGAGGGAGCTTTGTTTTTAAAAGAAAACAGACCAATCCATCTGAAGCAGTCATGGTCGCAAGTATTCAACATTTTCAGTCTGTCAAACTTCTCATGGAAAACTGAATTATGGTAAATCCATTGAAATAGAATTAATGTTTATTATGTGTCCTGTTTACTATAAATCCCATGTTTTATGTGCCAGTGTTACCTTCATTTCAGATGTCAGCAACAGCTCATTTGTGCAATTCCAAATATGGGACTTTCCCGGTCAGATAGACTTCTTCCATCCGACGTTTGACTCGGAGATGATATTTAGAGGGTGTGGAGCGCTGATATTTGTCATCGATGCACAGGTAACGAACAGAAATGCGACTGAACAGTCAATTATTTTATATATAACAACAGCTGTAGAAGTGTAGCAGAATCTAGCAGAATAGCATCAGCAAAATGTAAATGTTCTGTTCAAATACAAGGCATAATTGGACTACTTTCTGTAGGTTGCAGTGTTCTATGTAACAATATGTACAAATACAAGGCATAATTGGACTACTTTCTGTAGGTTGCAGTGTTCTATGTAACAATATGTACAAATACAAGGCATAATTGGACTACTTTCTGTAGGTTGCAATGTTCTATGTAACAATATGTACACTTTATCACTGAAGAATGGGCTTGTTATTAACGTTAGCACATGTGTTCCTGTTGTTATATAAGAAATGCATTACTAATTATTCCCTAGAATCACAAGTGTGACTAGTTGGTGTAACATCTGTGGTGTAGGACGACTACACGAGTGCACTACAAAGTCTTCACGAGACAGTGACACGAGCCTATAAAGTCAACCCAGGCATCAAGTTCGAGGTGTTCATTCACAAAGTTGATGGGCTGTCCGATGATTACAAAATCGAGACGCAACGAGACATCCACCAGAGGGCGAACGATGAACTGGCGGACATCGGCTTCGACAGTATTAATCTCAAGTGAGTGTCACGTTTACAGGGTGTAGTGTGGTATCAATAGATGATATGGTTGAAATTCAGCTTCCCAGATCAGTGGGGTAGTCGAATATGTAACTCCCATTTGATATTTTAACTTCTACAAAATGATTAGAAGTGAGCTGATTCAATTGTACTTGGTGTTTTTTCTGTATAAATATAAATGTTATCTATTTATTAATGTTTTTAAAAATAAATATTACTTAGAGCGTCCTGGTATTGTAGGCGTCATGTGTCACATGTACAATCTGTTAATGCCTTCGTTTCAGTTTCTACTTGACCAGTATTTATGATCATTCGATCTTTGAGGCATTCAGCAAAGTTGTCCAGAGGCTAATTCCACAGCTGCCAACACTTGAGAATCTCCTCAACATCTTCATCTCAGTAAGTCAGCCTCCCGTTCCCATATGCAGGCCTAATCTGTAATAGAATTGAATTTGATGTTTTTTTTAGAATTGGCATAACAAATTCTGGCAGCAGACACGAGCCGATGAACTTGATATATTCAATTGTTGCAGTCTGACCTACTGAATGAGCAATAATGAATCGTTTAATAATATCTGGTGGTTAACAATGGTTGTGGATATGTTTTTATGTGTAAATAAAACATTGTAGAATTGGTTGTGAGTTTGTTCTTATTATTGTCTCTAAGTTTGAAATGGAGATGGTAATTTAAAATTGCTTTTTGTAAAGTGGAATTTATTTTTATATACAGATTTATTCTTAAATTAGTATAATTAAAACTTAAAATTGTAAATTGACGCATAACTATATTGATGGGTGATTTATTTACCAATACAAAACATGATATCTGGTTACCAGGGTTACTGTCATGGAAATTCATTGTTTTGCATACCATTCTATTCATGTTATTAGGTGTAGAGGGGATGAGCAGTTTAAGAGATATGACAGTTAATTAAAGAATAACATTTCATGAGGACTGTAACATCTTAATCAGAGTATAACCTTCCACATACGTTCTTCTTTTCCAGAATTCTGGTATTGAGAAGGCGTTTTTATTTGATGTGGTCAGTAAAATCTACATCGCGACCGACTGCTCCCCTGTCGACATGCAGTCGTACGAACTGTGTTGTGACATGATCGATGTTGTCATCGATATTTCCTGTATATATGGGTGAGATTATAATTCTTGGTTAGTTCTTGTCTTACAGAAGAAAAGCAAATGCTTGTGAACCTCACTTTATAGGGATCTTGATAATAAGGCTACTAAGGTCATACTATAACAGTCTGAAAATATTTGGGTGACAATGCAGGCTTTGACTTTTTAAGGCAGGCAATGAGTCCAAGACTCCTTAATCATCTTCGGATTCCTTATATCTCCCTTGGAAGGAGTCTGACACCAAAGTAAATGATCCATCAACACGTGTGGTTGCTGCCGTCTAGTGTTTTCTTCAGTGTGTAACAAGTAACCACGTTTATATCTATTAGTTCAGAAATACTGGTTAGCACAGTGCATCACACTACTTTCAGTTCCATAGCTGTTCACTTGAGATGGAATGAATGACCTAACATTCATTGGACATTGTGTTTTTCACACACAACTAAAAATATGTCTAAATGCAAACACTACCTAATGACTGTATGTATTCAGATGTCGGAAATAATAAATGTTGTTATATTTTCACACAGTTGAATGTTTAATTATTTTTAAGTGTTCAAATATGTAGATACCGTCATTACAATACATGTATAATTTTCTATTGTGTTGGTTTTTCATAAACATTATATCTCGGAACAGTGGGTTAGATATATATTGTTGAAGTTTGCATAAGTCAGTATCGACATGGGGTTTTATGGTAGGATGGACATCTTATTAAAATCCATACATTGTGTACACTGATTCGTGGCATGCTTGCAGAGCCAAGGAGGATGGAGACAATGAGACGTTTGATTGTCAGTCATCGTCCATCATCAGACTTAACAATGCCACCATCTTGTACCTGAGAGAAGTTAACAGGTACCTCGCCGTCGTCTGCATTCTACGGGAGGACAGCTTCGAGCGACAAGGTATGTGACACAGGTCAGATACCGTGTCAACATTCTCCAAGTCCTCACCCCTCAGACAACGAAGAAGTCTGTCCAAGTCACTTTACTTCCTGGCAGACCTAGTCAATCGAACACCATCTCAGTTTCTCTGGGAAGTACCCAGCCAATTGCTGCTTGAAGACTATTCATACACAACTGTTCATCACTGTCTATAGCCAGGTATTCATTTATACAGCCGAGTGAATTGGAGCAATGTAGAATGAACGAACTTGCAAAAACAATCACCACATGGTACCATGGCAGATCATATTGGGAATGATACGCCAGGGGGCTATGGCAGATAGTCAAGGTTATAAAGGAATGCTTTTAAAGGGCAAAAAAGGCAACACTTTCGTGGCATACACCTAGTAGAGTTTATACGAAGTAACAATTTCAACATATACACAATTTTTTAACGCCAGCAGTTTACCAGAAAAATATTTTTGAACACCCGGGTATCAAATTTCTATGAGCTACGCTACTGTAGACGAAGAATGGCGTCACAAAGATGAGACGCTCTCCACAGATTCCCTGCATATTAGTTATTCATAAATCCGTCTGCAGGCACGGTGCCAGGGAGCTATGGCAGATAGGCAAGGTTATAAAGGAATTTCTTTAAATGACAGTCTTAGCGACTTGAGCTGAATTAAATTGCCCAAGGCGGGGCCAAGTGGATTCAACCATCACTTCGATAGATAGCGTGACACTCAAACATGCAATCAAGCATGCAATCGCTGCTCCCCACTCGTCGTATGTACCGACTGTTGTCTTTGCTTGTTGCAGGACTCATAGACTACAATTTCCACTGCTTCCGCAAAGCCATACAGGAGGTCTTTGAAGTGCAACACAAGATGGCAGCACTGAGTAAACTGCCGCCGGACTTAAACGACACCGCCACAATACAGAGTAACGGACTCGTAGGTCAAGGTCACACATCCGATGTACTGTCATAGGTCGGGCGTGTCGTGTTAGGTCAAGGTCATTTGTCAGGCGGACATGTTATGTTCGCCATACCGGATGCAGAAGCCTTGCCAGGAAAACTGTTATGTACTGGCTGTGAAGTAACATGAGATTTCACACCAGAGTGAGAGTGAAGCAACGTGAGATTTCACACCAGAGTGAGAGTGAAGCAACGTGAGATTTCACACCAGAGTGAGAGTGAAGTAACGTGAAAATTCACACCAGAGTGAGAGTGAAGCAACGTGAGATTTCACACCAGAGTGAGAGTGAAGCAACGTGAGATTTCACACCAGAGTGAGAGTGAAGTAACGTGAAAATTCACACCAGAGTGAGAGTGAAGCAACGTGAGATTTCACACCAGAGTGAGAGTGAAGCAACGTGAGATTTCACACCAGAGTGAGAGTGAAGCAACGTGAGATTTCACACCAGAGTGAGAGTGAAGTAACGTGAAAATTCACATCAGTGTGAGAGTGAAGTAACGTGAGATTTCACATCAGAGTGAGAGTGAAGTAACGTGAGATTTCACATGAGAGTGTGAGACAAGGGGATGTATCGTTGATCTATAACAGTAAGCTCGGCTGTATGTTACTTTCAGTACTAGGCTGACCACACTGTGCTTGAATTTGACTGGAATAATAACGTGTACAGAATAAATAAGTTAATAAATTAATTATAGTCATAAAAGGTCCTGTAAAATCGTCAGGGTGGCATTCAGTGTCCTGTATGAATAATCTAATTTGCAAATGTAAGTTTGTAAATAGAGTCGAGACTATGTTAGGGGAATTGGTTTTAAATTGAACACTTAATGAATATCAAACAACCAACACATTTAATCTGAAACAGTGAAAGGACGCCTGAAAAATGTGTCACAAATTTGTTTTTCCAGCAGCTTCGTGAATTTGATTCGACAGTGCTGTACAGTGTTGACAGGCACTTCTGCCCACTTGTGTCACCCACACAACTACGGTGTGTCGTTACCACTTTGGGGCTAGGCTGCTGTATCCCGAATGGCGACTACTGCTTGTATATAAAGTCATATCAAAGATGCACT
The DNA here is from genome assembly GCA_025642075.2 of Ridgeia piscesae. NCBI lineage: Eukaryota > Metazoa > Annelida > Polychaeta > Sabellida > Siboglinidae > Ridgeia > Ridgeia piscesae. Next base: position 62,221 of record JAODUO010000074.1, on the reverse strand, counting down.
GCACTGTAAATATTTAAGTGATAGGTTGTAAGATTATAGACTACGCATGAATGCAGCTGTTATCCACAGCATTTGCATAATTATCTTGATTGTGTGTGTGTGTGTGTGTGAGTGCATTGTGTGAGAGATCGGGTTAAATAGACATACCTAGGCTGTATAATTAACACACTTTAATAGAAACAAGACATTGTAATCACTGTTGTTACCTTTTTGTGTTAAAGGATGAGACATTTTGTTGAGACGCTGTTTACACGATATGTATAGGTTTTTGTATACCCAGAAATATACAACGATCTTTGCTCACCAGGGGGGGTGCTGCAGATTACAGCAGATCACCTTGCAAAACATGGAAGATAAGCTGTGCCGATAACATCATCGCCTACTAAGAATTGTCTGTTTTCATTTCGGCCAACTGTGATTTGTGAAACATGATGTTTGTGAATTGGAAATAATTATTTGAAAACGCAGTGCTGCTAGGCTACTTGTTAGGATGGATGAGTGGATGATTGCAGCAGGATCTCCTGTTGTTGCCGTCTACTTGGTAGGATGGTTGAGTGGATGATTGCAGCAGGATCTCCTGTTGGTGCCTTCTACTTGTTAGGGTGGATGAGTGGATGATTGCAGCAGGATCTCCTGTTGGTGCTGTCTACTTGTTATGATGGATGAGTGGATGATTGCAGCAGGATCTCCTGTTGTTGCTGTCTACTTGTTAGGATGGATGAGTGGATGATTGCAGCAGGATCTCCTGTTGTTGCCGTCTACCTGTTAGGATGGATGAGTGGATGATTACAGCAGGATCTCCTGTTGTTGCCGTCTACTTGTTAGGATGGATGAGTGGATGATTGCAGCAGGATCTCCTGTTGTTGTCGTCTACTTGTTAGGATGGATGAGTGGATGATTGCAGCAGGATCTCCTGTTGTTGCCGTCTACTTGTTAGGATGGATGAGTGGATGATTGCAGCAGGATGTCCTGTTGTTGCCGTCTACTTGTTAGGGTGGATGATTGCAGCAGGATCTCCTGTTGTTGCCGTCTACTTATTAGGATGGTTGAGTGGATGATTGCAGCAGGATCTCCTGTTGTTGCAGTCTACTTGTTAGGATGGATGAGTGGATGTTTATGGCAGGATCTCCTGTTGTTGTTGTCTACTTGGTAGGATGGTTGAGTGGATGATTGCAGCAGGATCTCCTGTTGTTGCCGTCTACTTGGTAGGATGGTTGAGTGGATGATTGCAGCAGGATCTCCTGTTGTTGTTGTCTACTTGGTAGGATGGTTGAGTGGATGATTGCAGCAGGATCTCCTGTTGGTGCTGTCTACTTGTTATGATGGATGAGTGGATGATTGCAGCAGGATCTCCTGTTGTTGCTGTCTACTTGTTAGGATGGATGAGTGGATGATTGCAGCAGGATCTCCTGTTGTTGACGTCTACCTGTTAGGATGGATGAGTGGATGATTACAGCAGGATCTCCTGTTGTTGCCGTCTACTTGTTAGGATGGATGAGTGGATGATTGCAGCAGGATCTCCTGTTGTTGTCGTCTACTTGTTAGGATGGATGAGTGGATGATTGCAGCAGGATCTCCTGTTGTTGCCGTCTACTTGTTAGGATGGATGAGTGGATGATTGCAGCAGGATCTCCTGTTGTTGCCGTCTACTTGTTAGGGTGGATGATTGCAGCAGGATCTCCTGTTGTTGCCGTGTACTTGTTAGGATGGTTGAGTGGATGATTGCAGCAGGATCTCCTGTTGTTGCCGTCTACTTGTTAGGGTGGATGATTACAGCAGGATCTCCTGTTGGTGCCGTCTACTTGTTAGGATGGATGAGTGGATGATTGCAGCAGGATCTCCTGTTGTTTCTGTCTACTTGTTAGGATGGTTGAGTGGATGATTACAGCAGGATCTCCTGTTGTTGCCGTCTACTTGTTAGGATGGATGAGTGGATGATTACAGCAGGATCTCCTGTTGTTGCCGTCTACTTGTTAGGATGGTTGAGTGGATGATTACAGCAGGATCTCCTGTTGTTGCCGTCTACTTGTTATCATGGATGAGTGGATGATTACAGCAGGATCTCCTGTTGTTGCCGTCTACTTGTTATCATGGATGAGTGGATGATTACAGCAGGATCTCCTGTTGTTGCTGTCTACTTGTTAGGATGGTTGAGTGGATGATTACAGCAGGATCTCCTGTTGTGGCCGTCTACTTATTAGGATGGATGAGTGGATGATTACAGCAGGATCTCCTGTTGTTGCCGTCAACTTGTTAGGATGGATGAGTGGATGATTGCAGCAGGATCTCCTGTTGTTGCCGTCTACTTGTTAGGATGGATGAGTGGATGATTGCAGCAGGATCTCCTGTTGTTGCTGTCTACTTATTAGGATGGTTGAGTGGATGATTACAGCAGGATCTCCTGTTGTTGCCGTCTACTTGTTAGTATGGATGAGTGGATGATTGCAGCAGGATCTGTTGTTGCCGTCTACTTGTTAGGGTGGATGAGAGGATGATTGCAGCAGGATCTCCTGTTGTTGCCGTCTACTTGTTAGGATGGATGAGTGGATGATTGCAGCAGGATCTCCTGTTGTTGCCGTCTACTTGTTAGGATGGATGAGTGGATGATTACAGCAGGATCTCCTGTTGTTGCCGTCTACTTGTTAGGGTGGATGATTGCAGCAGGATCTCCTGTTGTTGCCGTCTACTTGTTAGGATGGTTGAGTGGATGATTGCAGCAGGATCTCCTGTTGTTGCCGTCTACTTGTTAGGATGGTTGAGTGGATGATTGCAGCAGGATCTCCCGTTGTTGACGTCTACTTGTTAGGATGGATGAGTGGATGATTGCAGCAGGATCTCCCGTTGTTGACGTCTACTTGTTAGGATGGTTGAGTGGATGATTGCAGCAGGATCTCCTGTTGTTGCCGTCTACTTGTTAGGATGGATGAGTGGATGATTGCAGCAGGATCTCCCGTTGTTGCCGTCTACTTGTTAGGATGGTTGAGTGGATGATTGCAGCAGGATCTCCTGTTGTTGCCGTCTACTTGTTAGGATGGATGAGTGGATGATTGCAGCAGGATCTCCTGTTGTTGCCGTCTACTTGTTAGGATGGATGAGTGGATGATTGCAGCAGGATCTCCTGTTGTTGCCGTCTACTTGTTAGGATGGTTGAATGGATGATTGCAGCAGGATCTCCTGTTGTTGCTGTGTTTGATATGGAACTCAGGCAGACGTGTGTCATGATCCACCAACAAGACCAGTGGAGATGGATATTTACATGAAAAAGTACAGCCTACAGCACATTTCCACATCCTTGTCTATCCACTGTGGATAGGGTGGTTAAGTACAACTTACTATTGTGGTTAAGTACCACTTAACCACCCTTGACTTATAAGAATGATTAGGGCGGGCCGCAAATATATGAACAACTAATACTGCAGACTCCAGGTACCAGCATCACTGAAACATGCTGCTTGGGAGAATCAGATTGATTGAGACGAAACCATTCTCTGTTCATGTTGTGTTTAAACGGGTCACTTTAACACAGCTTTTTCCATATGGTTTTATTGTAAAATCACGATACATGGTATAAACTATAATTATGTGTTATGACATGCTGACTGCCTAAAATTAACAGACTACTTTGTTGCTGTCAGGTCAGACATTATTCTGTACGCATTAAGCCATACAAATTTTCACAATTATCCTAGTTTTCTGTACAAGATTTTTAATAAAAACATTTTGGTAAATCTGGAACTGTTGAATTCAAATATTTCTGCTTTGTTGAAACATCTGGGCAGTAGGATGTACATAACCTGGTAGTTTATACTCAGGTCTCAGGTTGTTACCTCCAAACAGCCCAAAAAAGCTTTTTTTTTAAACTTGTATTTACATTAAAAAAAAATTAATTGTTTCATTGAGCTTTGCTTAATTAAAATTGCTCTTGCCCTAGATTAATTGATTTAAACTACCTTTGTTCATGGTAATAGCAACTTAGAATGTTCTATAACATCACAGTTTGGTGGTGTAATTGTAAATAATTGTGTCATTAGGCAAACTTGTGTTTTATGAACTGTTACATTGATCATATGTAATTATTGATAAGTATGTGAAATACTATGTTGCATAGACAGAGTCGAACAACTTTTTTATATTTGTATGATGGTTTATATTGTGGTAGGCCGGCCACAGGATGTAGCTACACCTGTCATACGTAAAGATTTGTTGTCTAGCAAATTGTGAAATATACCAGCATCACTACAGGATGTTACAAAAGTAAATAAAAAATATACTGTTGCATACACGAACAAGATATATATATATATAATGTCTGGTGCTGTTTGTTGAAATAACAACACTTTTATAATCCATTGCATGTATATAATTTATTTGATACAATATCAACACTTCATTATTATCAACTGGCTTGGGGCTCCAAACGTGCAAGTCATCAACTTGGTGCCAATGTCCCATCATGCAACACAACTTCCTGCAGCTATTTGCACGACTGTTGCACAATTACTGTAGAGAACGTAAAATAAAATCTACAAAAGCAATAATAAATGTTGAGTTTGTGTAAAGTGAGTACAGTGCCAACTACTGTACTTGGACACAAGTACAGTGCTGATTACTGTACTCTGACACAAGTACAGTGCTGATTACTGTACTGAGCTGCAATAAAATAGCCACCTGAGACTAACAATAAACATAATTAAAATGATTTGTGCTATCGTCACTGACGTTTTCTGAAACCTTGCACAATTCAGGCTTATAAATCAAGTGCTAACCACGTCATTGTGTTTATGAACAAGTGCCGCCCGGTCACAGTATATTCATAAACAACTGTAGGACTGTGAATAAGAGACTATTGCACTGCCCCAAGTTTCACTTATCATGCTTCCAGTCACAATTTGATGGTGATTACGAGGTCAGCTGGTTCTCTCTGAGATCAGTGTCCAGCCATACTAACAAGCTGTATCAGTCATGATGTATCAGTTGTATTGACATGATGTATCAGTCATACTAATATGATATAACAGTCGTACTAACATGATGTATCAGTTGTATTGACATGATTATATCAGTTGTACTAATATGATGTATCAGTCATACTAACATGATGTATCAGTCATACTAACATGTTGTATCAGTTGTACTAACATGCTGTATCAGTCATACTAACATGCTGTATCAGTCATACCAACATGCTGTATCAGTTGTAATATCGCGCAGTATCAGTCGTACTAACATACTTTATCGGTTGCACCTTCACGATGTATCAATTGTACTATCACGCTGTATCAACCGCACTATCAATAAACAGTCGTACTATCACATCATTCGTTCTGTCATACTATAATACTCTATCAGTCATACCATCACATCAGTCGTACACAATGCCATATGAGTCTGCGTTTCCTCTTTCTTTCATGATAAAAACATGGATTCAATCAAATAATCGGGGTTCTTGGAACTCCCCAAACACCGACCCGTGGGTAGCTCTGTGTGTCGCACTGAAGACGTTTAACACAGACTAGTATTGCACCGTCATGTCATCGTGTAGCCATGGTAACAATCTCCTTTGTGCATCACATTTATGCCACTTTCCTTGTTCACCTTGCAACTGCAGCCTCACTCCATGCAGCCAAAGTCGCATTTTACATAAAACCGCATCGCCTCTTACAATACCGATTTACCTAAATTACAGAGATCACTTGAATAAGCGGGTTTCTTATCGCGGAAATGCGTTTCTTCTTGTCTACGGATTCGCCCTCGATTCACACACGCAGAGCAGCTGGAACGGCTTCATTTCTTTTCACTGCTAGTAGTGACCTCTGGTGAGCGGCCGAGGAAGACGTCAAGTTCGTCCACACTGATGTCCGGCAATGGCTCGCGCCAGTAGGTAAATGGGCTGTACTCGTCGGGAAGAGGGAAGTTTCCGGACACAACCTTCCCGTCGGTTTTGTCCTGCCGATCAAGTAATGGGGGGAAGACGTGGTCGACGATGTCGCTTAACTTCGTGTAGCTGTAAAAAACGGGCAACTCAAATGAAAACTGTATAGAATAGACATGCGTAGACAACAGGGTATCAAACCTGATTAAATGAGGAGAAAGAGAATGTTTGTTTCGTGGTTATCATTTTGACATTACATCAGATTTCCCAAAGTATTTGTAATTGATGTTCAATGAACACGATTTGTATTTTAATTTATTCACAACATGCACATATTTGTACATTATCTTCAACCAACATGATTCCCATTTAAACAGTTTTCTAAAACATTTTTTATTAGCCAGTTGCAGTTACGTAAAACATCCCCTTTCTGACTGGTGGACAGTTCACAGAATTCAGTAAACGCCGGAAAATATTGTAAACATGTAACATTCATGTGAACATTTAAACGGTTAAGAACCCTTTTAAGTTTAATTCCTTTTCTTCCAAGGTGTTTAAAGATTGGCATCCACGCAGGAATCAACTGAGGTATGATAGGTATGTTGCTTGATAGTTGCACAGTTACAATTAGATACGTAGATGAATAAACACTTGAGAGACTTACGACGAGTGATGGGCCTGAATCAGTTCCAGCTTCAGCTCCCCCTTGTAGTTGACAGTGAAGACGCGGGAGATCGGGATCCCAACAGCTCTGTAGGCCCAGACATCCTACAAGCAGAGAAACAAACCTTGAGAGGTGACATCAAAATGTGAAATATGTACAAGATCCAGGGGATTATTCCCCTAAGGTAGAGTTCATAGGGAAATTTCATCCTTAAACAAAACCGTTGTTTAAATTAAATGAGATTGTTTTTCAAAACTCTCACATTACCGAGGACACTATTTCCATGACACACCAGTGACAATGTCACACTGGCACGTCATGGTGTTGACTGTTTTGGGGTATTCAAGTTCACAGTTAATGATCAAAATTGATTTTATAGTGCAAAATCTGACTTTACAGCTCTTAAAAATGCCCTGTTTTCTACCAGGATGCCAGATGGCAGCACCTCAGTTTCCGAACATTACACTTTTAGCTATTAAAATGTCCTGACATGTAACATTTTATACACATGCTGAAGATAAGAATAGTAGGCAAATTGCATGCACTATCTGGCTGGACACATGATAAACACACCGATAAGTGTGTGGAAATAAGCGTGTCTGATTTACAGGAAATTCTCCACATCCAGTGTGAGCTTGTGTGCATTTAATGGGAACAATAAGCGTGTGACACAGTTGTCACTTACGTTGATCTTATTCCCAAAGCCTGCATAGAAAGGGTTGCGGCTGGGTGGGAAGAGAGCCTGGATGTCGCGCAGACAGCTGATCTTAAACTCTTCCGGCTTCCTCTCAATCACCTCCCTGGGAAAACATCAAACATCGCCAGTTGTTAGCATCCGTACCCATGGCCTCAGTTGCACTGTACAGATGTACAAGTTGTGTGTAGGTTGAATAATTGTTTTTGCAAAACTGTGTGCTTTCTTTGCAAGAAAGTAACGTAGACAAATGTTACTGTTTACTGTTCGTATTCATATCATGTGCTCCATGCCCAGTACCAACCCAGGGTACACAAGAACATATTTTAATAAACAAATGTAAATAAATTATATTTTTCATTACCTAAAACAGTCATGGAGATTCGGAAAGGTTTTTAGGTTGAAACTATGACAAAACTGTAATTTTTGCCGTAATTATAAACTCTTGAGATGAAGGATTTATTTCAGGGATTTGTTTATTCAAATTGTGGCCACGTTAACCACACACACGACTGAATTATGTTATACAAAACTACTACTTATACCGGTACATTATATCGATGAGAGATTTTGTGTGTGAAGGGTTACATCCTTGATGGATTCTACGCATGAGGGGTTATACCAACAAAGGGATTTATCCGCAGGTGTTATGTGCACCCCCTAACACCCACACTCACTTGTGGAATGCACTGATGAGAGAGCTTGGAGACAGTAGCAGTGGGCCATCGGGCAGACTGATGTTGCCTGTCTGACAGACACTTCGCAGGTACTCGCGTGTCGTCTTCGCCTGGCCAATGGCCCGTGCCGACAGGTACAGGAACTTGTAGCCATTGCGGGCCACCATGGAGTAGAGCTTTGCTATGCCGGCCTGGGACCAGTCCTTGCCAATCATGGGCAGCACTTGGCCGAGGACATCAGACCTGACCACATACATCAATGGAGTACTTTGTAAAGGCAGTCAAACAGCGTTTTTCAGTTATCCAAGGGTCATCTGTGCACATTTTAACTAAGCTTAATATGAGCAAGGGCATTGTGTTACATTTTGTTTATAGTTTAGTATATTTGGTATATACAAGGGGTATTCTCAATTTGAGTTAGAACCATGTTGAATTCGTACAAGAAATGTAAAAAAGGTAAGGTATTATATAGCGCAGTATCCAGTCCTCAGGACTGCTAAAAGTGCTTTACACTTTACTGCCCTGGCAGACCTGTTCAATCAAACACCATACGAACCTCTCTGGGAAGCATCCAGCCACACTGCAATTAATGTGCAAACGCTGCGCATACAAATATTCACCACACTCTACAGCCAGGTACTCATTCATGCAGCTTAGTGAACTGGAGCAATGTAGGGTGAAAAAAACCTGCCTAAGGTTTAACACCGCAGCACATGATTTGAACCCGGGTTCTCGTAGTCGAGAGTCCGAAGCTCTACCCCTGAGCCATTGTGCTCTACAAATGCTCTATGGAACAAGAATAAATTAAAACAATTACCTTTGGTTGTCAAACAGTGACACTCACCTGGTGATGGTGCCGTCAATGTCTGAGACGATGACGCGGTCATCCCAGCGCCACAGAAAAATTGACGATGTGCAGCGCGTCGTGCCCTGGTACTGTGTCGTCACCGAGAAGGATACATCGTTGACGCCCTCCTTCAGTTTAAGTTGCAGCTGAAGTTGACACCAAACAATGACAGATATACATCTGGACACAAGGTGTACTATGCAAATCTTGTCTTCCGTTGCAATCTTAAGATATGAGTCACATTGTAATAACCTTTGTGTACTAAAATGCACTATATATAATGAAATATAATATATATATATATATATATATATATAATTATATAATTATTAATTATTAATTATAATCAAGCTAAGAAGCTAAGTTCAGTCGTAACATAATTTTAATTTTACTTCATTTTTCATGTTAAATCTACATTGGAGCATGTTTTTAGATTGCAGATTACCCGTAAGTACAGATCAGGATATTATACTCATTTAGTTCATGACTGGCATCTACACATTAATACATAATCCATATTCAAAATCAGGCACGCATTCAGGTAGAAAGAAGACTGTTGAATCCAGTACACATTTTATATAGTAGTTTGCTTACATTGTAACCAAAATTATCCATGCGACCTCCATCAAGCTTTACAAACATTTTCCCTTTAAAACACACTGTCTCATGTTATCATAAAAACATTTGTGAAAAAGTCAACAAAACAGTCAGCGTAACATGCTGAAAGCTGGACAAGTCCACCACCCATTTCCCCATTTCACAAGGCTGGACTAGAATACTGCTAGGCAACAAATCACATGACACTGGACAGGTCAACTGCAGGACACACGTACTATCTGCTCTGTAGTAAGCTTGAGGCATTTCTTGTATTTCTCCGTTGAGGTCTGTGTGTGCTCAGATGCCATTCCTGACAAGAGGGTCTCCGAGTCCTCGTCCGACTGGAAGCCGTCGTCTCGCGGTGCCTTGTCCGCTCCCTTGCGGGGGCTGCTGGGTGGGCTGGAGGCTGGGCTACATGTTGCACTGTCGTCATCCTCCTGAAACATACAAACATTTTAAAATTACCCAATGATACAGTGTAGACCTACGTGAAGCACCCCAGATTGGATTGATCGGGCACTATATATATACTTATTATTATTTTTAGAATTTTCGAAGGATTTTTGAAAATATGCCCTCTATTTCAGTTATGTTGTATATATATATATATATATATATATATATATATATATATATATATATATATATATATTATATATATATATCTATATATATATATATATACATAGATAGTCTTTTGTGTTTTAATGTAATGTTATATTTACTGGGATAAACATATTTTGTTTATTATTCCTTGTACGTTTCAAATGAGTGTACATGTCTTTGAGCAGGATATGAGGCACTACAGAAATGTTAGTAATATTAGTAAATAATAACAATAAACATCAATAAAAATAATTTCATAGAGACTTAAGAATGAGGACAATTACTGTACCAATGGCCGTGTGTATATGATTATATTGTCCAACAAAAATGTCACAAGTACTGATGAATTTTGGATGGTACGTAGACAAAAGTCACTACAAAGGTAACCATACGTTTGGATGTATTAACAAGAAATCTTACATATCTGGAAAGGAACATGTCCCTACACTTTTTTCAAACGGTAAACCACTAACTGGTAAGACACTGGTGAAAGAAACCTGAAATAACTTACCAAGATCACTGGTGAAATTTCACCTATTTCCACAGACTGAGAAATGAACCAATCAACATGAGAAAGTATCTTATCCAGAAAAATTTATTTTCAATCCAACACAAACCTTTTTCTCGCCCGAGGTTCCCGGCTGTGGTGATTCAGCAGTGCTGTCCTCTCTTGGCGACAGACTGCTATTCTCCTGTGGGGCGGGGACTGTTCGACCCCAAGAAAACCAACCGCGGCGTCGTTCTTTCTTCGGCATGTGCTGCTTCGTCAGCGAGTCAACGACACCCTGCAGGACGGACATAACAATTTCAAGGGTTTAAAAAATCCTAATATAAGTTACTATAGGTATTCATTTCCTTAAAATTGACATTTTATTTAAATTTTTGGTTTACATTTTTTTGCTATTTTAGTCTCACTTCATTTATTGATATTTTTTAATACAAAAATCAGTCACAATTATATCACCATTTTGTATTTAATCTATTTAGACATAACTTATATTGTTTTATAGATGACTATGTAGTACGCACACGCTATTGAACAGAGTCAGACTCTGGAGATTAGTGTCTAAATAAAGTTTATTATTATTTTATTATTATTAATGATCAAGTATTTCTATTTGGTCATACAGTGGACTCACCTGTCAAATATAATAAACAAAGCATGTATATAGGTATGTGTGGAATGTCTACGAGTATGTCAACAGATGTGGTGCGTGTCAAAACAAAAACTGTTTAAGATTATTCTATGATCCAAGAAAATGATGGCTCTATTTAAAAGAAATTTCCTATTATTTAAAGTTTCCAGCAGGTTTTAAAGTCACCAAATGCTAGATGAACATAAACTGGTGTTTTTGCAATATTCACAAGTCTTCTGTGATCGAGGTCAGTCGATCAGATGGGGTCGTTTTATGTAACTTTTATTATACAAACCTGCTCACAATTACATTACAACAAACATCACGTACAAACACTTTGGGAAACGGTATTTAGATACAGCTACAGGGAAATTATACACACATGCAGGTTTGGATTCATCAGTGTAAAAAAGTATTTTATTATTATTACACTACTGCCCTGTACTGTAACGTACTGTACTCTACCATACTGTACCGTACTGTACCATACTGTATTGTACCATACTGTACTGTATTGTACCGTACCGTACTGTACTGTACTGTAGCGTACTGTAGCGTACTGTACTGTATTGTACCGTATTGTACCATACTGTATTGTACCATACTGTACCGTACTGTACCATACTATATTGTACCGTATTGTACCATACTGTATTGTACCGTACTGTACCATACTGTATTGTACCGTACTGTATTGTACCGTACCGTACTGTACTGTACTGTAGCGTACTGTAGCGTACTGTACTGTATTGTACCGTATTGTACCATACTGTATTGTACCATACTGTACCGTACTGTACCGTACTATATTGTACCGTATTGTACCGTACTGTACCATACTTTATTGTACCGTATTGTACCGTACTGTATTGTACCATACTGTACCGTACTGTACCGTACTATATTGTACCGTATTGTACCGTACTGTACCATACTTTATTGTACCGTATTGTACCGTACTGTATTGTACCATACTGTACCGTACTGTACTGTACTATATTGTACTGTATTGTACCGTACTGTACCATACTTTATTGTACCGTATTGTACCGTACTGTATTGTACCATACTGTACCGTACTGTACTGTACGGTACTGTACGGATGACCAAGGTGCCACTGACCTCAGGAAGTGGACGTTCAAACGCCACCATGGACATGACAACTGGACCAGCAATCTGCCAGTTCTGGTATCTGGAAGAACAGATGACATCATTAAATTATGCTCCAGAGACTGAACCCATACAAACAAAATCCATATAACTTCCCAACTGTAACATAACTGAGGGTAACATTTTATATATTTCACAACTTACTTCTTTTGCATTTGATTGAATCTGTCAGTAAGATCAAGCTGCCAATTTGTCTGTGTTTAAAATATCATCGTTTTTGTTAACTAAATGATTAGGTTGCTATTTACAACTTAAATTATGTCAAATTATTTAGAAACATGAAATGCAAACACAGTGTTTAAACATGCATTTTTTTCCAGTATATATTACTCAAAATTTTCCAAATTGTTTAACAATTTTGAATTAGTCTCAGTGAAACAGAAAGAAAATGTTGATCAGTACCATAACCACTCTACATATTCAGAAACTGTATTTTGGACACCATAGAAACTACAAAAATTATAATTCTTCTGTACCATATCTTCTTGGACACTAACCAACTCTCACAAAAAATGGTGTTGAAACAACCAATATGTGTACTTGGAAATGTAATTATTTCTTGTACTGACCGTTTTCAGATAGCAGATAATGTAACTACTTTCTAGGCATCCAAATACACACGATCATTAGGGCAGACTGGCTGTTAGTTCTATTTATCAATAAATGTCTATGTTAAAATTATCTAAACGGACAATAAACTTAATTAATCCTGAACTGAGTCTCAGTACGCTTCTAGAGACGGGACCAAGAGACACCTACTTTCCATTGATTCTCACAACCAGGTTAGGGTCGTTAAGAATGCTGGGTTTCTCACAGAAGTCATCGTAGGTGACGAGAAACTGAAGAAACCTCTCCGTTGATATCTCCCCACCCGACTCAGCCAGACCCCCGCACAGTGACATTGCCACCTCAGACGCACTGTAACCATGGCAACCGGTCATGTGACAACAAAGAAGCGCATCAGGAAAATCCGTTACTAAACTGGATATAATGTTACATATGAGGAGCTTTCTGTAAATGCAAAATATTACAGAGGACACGATTTCCAAGGCACACGCATTGAAGGATTGTCCCAAATTATTTCCACGACAGCAAAATTGGCATGACATCTGACAAACCAAACGTTCCGGCATGTAGTTGTCACACTGAAAACAGCCATATATTTTTCTTCTCATAAAGGAAAACTTTCTAGGTGAGAATTTAAACAAAATACACAATGGATTGTTCGTGTGCTCCAATGGTTCAGCGTCCATTCCTTGGCAGCTTGACTGAGCTTGTTGCTAGGTAACAAGTCATGTAATTGTTTAGATGCAATAACATATCAAACATCTTGGAAAATAAACGTGTTTCTGTGTCTTGTTAAAGTGTATATTTATTTCTTCATTAGCAAGTATAGTTTACTGAATTTGTAATAAATTGTTTCATTGATCAGACAGATCAACTGCGTGAACAAGTAGAAATACTCGACTCACATAGACATCTGTTTGTTGCTGGAGCCTTCCATGTCGTGCTGCGTGTCTTTGTGTTGCACCGTCTCGGGTGAATGTGGAAGTGAGGCTCCAGTTCCGCTCTCACTGTCCTCGTCCTTCAGTTCCTGAATGGACATCGGACCACTGGCAGGAACACAGACATGGGACGATTAAAGAAAGTACACTTCAGATTAATCATTCATTATACTGCATGATTGGTGATCCTTTTCGTTATGTAAGTAATTTGTTTATTTCCAACCATAGCAATTAAGAATTGCACAATCCCTTATTCTAAATACATTTTCAATACATATAAACAAGTAATCATCAGTGTTGGTGTCAATCATTGATTTGGCCAAACAATGACCGATTGCTAAAATCCAATTGATCAATCTGAACATCACCAGTACAGTCCAAAACAATTCTACGATTCCTCAAACACTACCGCACTTTTCATCAATCCGTTCTGTTGCTGACTGATTGCCATAAAGCAATAACAAAACAAAAATTAGCTGTAATTGTCAAAACATACTTTTTCGGGTGGTACAGATACAGTGCTGCCAACTCTGGGTCCATTTGTTCAAGATTGAGGTCGTCGAGATAGATGCCCTCTAGGGCAGGCTGGTGGCGAAGTTTCTTTGTCTTGCGCATGAAGTGGAACAATCCACTGCTCGCCCGATCGCTGCCACCTGGTGGGAAAACACACACTAATTGCTACAGACAAGAGATAACGATATCATCCTCTTTTGCATATCTACTCACTGGCACCCATTGAAATGTGACGCCTGCAGAAAGAAGTGGTAATTGGTGATTTTTTTTAAACATTCTCAACAAAAAACAACATGCCATTTTATTTCACTGGAATACAATTATTTTTAGTACGGAGCATTACCTACTCACTGGCACCCATTGAAATCTGACTGCTACAGAAAGAATTGACAAAAAGCAACATGCCAATTTGTCCAGTATGTGACACAAGTATGTAGTATTTTTTAAATATCAATAATTGGCACAAATGTTTACTTTCAATCTGCCTACATTTCTTTATTTCACCTCACATCTAGGACAGCGAGTTCACCCACCTTTGCTCTCCGTCATTTCTGGCTTCACATTAAGTTCTTCCTTCACAACACTAGCGCCCTCTGTCAACTGCCGAGCACTACTGTTTGTCTCAGGTAGTTCGCCCCATTCCCACCGGTAGTTGTCTGCCGATCGGAGGTCATCACCAGTTAGTTGCGTCTGGGAAATGGCATCATACTTTCGCGTCTCGTATTCCGTGTCGCTCTTCGGTGAAGGAGGTCGAGAACCTACAGGGCTGAAGGATCGAAGGAAGAGTTAGTTGTTAGCAGTTCATCCCGGTTAACAAATTGGTATATTTAGTATTAAAAACATGTCACAGTGACTTGCAAAGCAAACACGTTTACATGTCTTAAGTGTTTTCTTATTATTTGTTAACTTTTTTATTCACATTTTAAAATTAGTTTATGCTAACTGATATATTTTACTGAGCTTACGATGTTTATTAACTTTTATTAGTGGTCCCAGTGAAAACCTACTGAAGTTAAATGTCACGCAACAACACTCCTACGATTTTAAAAACTTGCACTACTTCAACCACGAACACGTTCGCCTACCTCATCGCTGGGGTGATGTCGCCATCGCTGAATGGGTGTAGACCGGACGCTAGCTGGCTGCCCGCCCACTCATCCGTCAGTCGCAGTTTCTCCTCCATGGTTGGCTGTGCGTCCTGACACTGCAGCTCCGTCAGAGTCGTTGTCGACCCGACAGCGTCGTATCCGCGACAGTCACACTCGTCCAGCGGCTCCGTGGTGATCTCGTCGTCTGACAACTCCAGCTGAAACACCTCTCCGTCGTCTTCCATCGTCAGCATCGGAACGACATCGTTTGACGTCGTTTCATTCGACTTCGCCGATCCCACAGTCTGTTTCATTTGTTTATTGTTTGGTTTTTTCCGTCTTCGTCGCTTGTTTTTCGCACCGCCCGTTTTCAACACATCGGAGTCATGAGAGCCTTTATTGCCAGACCCGTCTGATGAACTGTCCTTATTCCTATCTCGGTCACCAGAGGTCAGTGCTGTATGTAGTTTGCATTTTTTTCTCGCTGGCTGAATCGTGGGATGTTGGCAGTCAGCCAACAGTCTTGCTGCCAATTCTTCGGACAACTGTTTCGCATTTGTCTCACCAGATGGCGACTGTGTTACCGGCGTTTCATTGTTCTCGCCTGTCTTGATCTCGCCAAAGTCGCCAGGTAGCGGTGAGATCACACGCACGCAATAGTTTGTTTTTGATTCAACCTCGTTCCCCGTAAGGTCAGTCTGTATGGCGATATCCAGAGAGCGCTTTCTGGTTGATTCTGATGACGTGATGTCGTCAGTTGAGTAGTAGAGACTTCTCATTGACGTGTCACGCGGCATCACGATACTACTCGGTCCATTGTCGTCGGGCGTTAGCGCGGCAACCTCCTTCGACGTGTCACTGTCGGCGTCGCCGCCGCACTGATGTGGCTCCCACAATCCCTCAGGAGTCGTGATGGTGTCGCAGGTGCTGCCCTCTTCCTCCTTGATGTTGAAGATCCCCTCGTGTAATTGCATGATCCCCTCCTCCATGAGTAGGGCAGCGTCAGGGAGCGGCGATGTCGCCAGGTGGGGAGGTACCTGGGGTCAGAGGTCATCGTGGGTCAAAGTTCACATTGCACACTTCATTTTACATTCAACAATCAGTACAGTGCAAGAAGTTGATTTTTGTCTAGAACATTTTGCTGTATACGTAACAGACCACACTAAAAATGTACGATACTCAACATATGGCTTAAAATAAACACTAGAAACTACTGTCATAGTTTTATTTATCTGTTCAATTTGGGTCCCAAGGATTACAGTTGGATTAAGGAACTGGCAGATTGGCGTCACATGGAACAATGAAGCAAATACACTACACAATGTATCAAGATTTTCAAAAACAACACAAATCACCAGACTATCACTAAATGGACAAACAAGCAGTGTGTGTAAATGTCTAAGAACATCTTCCTGCTAAACCAATGTGTCAAGGCATACATTGCTGAACAATGGGAAACCACAAATGACGTTACTAATCTACTGATGTTAGTTACACATAATACCACCTTCTTAACTATGGTCCGGTGAAAAACTGGGCAACCAGACATGACAAACATTTGCCAAAAAATTCTTTTGCACAGTTAATAAACTTTATAGACACAGAGAAAGACATGAGGCAAACAAGATCAACTAAAACATGAGCAACACACAAATAAAATAAAATTATTAAGATGAATATAAAGAGGAACGAGACTCCCACCGAGACACTCCCTTTTCCCTTCCCTTTAAAAATAATAAATTTAATTAATAATAAAATAAATATTAATAATAATTATAATATAAGTTTAGCAAAAACTATAACGTTCAGAGAAATATGTAATGGCAAAAGATGGCGCCACCTACCACACATTCCTCCTCGGCCTCGCGAACAAAGAATGCCTCACCCGCTTCTCCCAGTTTCATATGTAGGTCAACGGGCTGGTCATTGACCTCAATGTCCACCTATAACGAGGACGATCCAACAGGTTAAAGGTGTCTCATCAGTTTGACTATGTTTTTCGTTCATCTCATTTCAAACACATTTTACAAAAACCGAACTTCCAATATATCAACTACATCATGTCAGAACGTTTGTGTAACTTTTGTCTGTAGTTTCTGTGAATTTATCGGAACCTTATATCTTCCTTTGTTTTAAGAATATAGATAAAAACTGCAATGCTTTTTTGAGAATAAAATGTAGGTCTACAATTTACACATCAAAGCTGTGATTTTTTTAATCAACTGTAATTAACAAGCCATTTTTTACAGTGGTCTGGTTGTCTCCGGATAGTGGAATTAGTCTAAGGCAGGTGTCAAAAGGTTGCACCTGGTTTGTGCAGTTAATCTATGACATTTTAGACCCAGAAATACCAGTGGCACTGGTGGAAACAGGTCTAAAGGTCGCAGCAGGTGTGGACATAACAGGGACATATTAGAAACAGCAGAAAACTGAATATGATTCACATCAAATGGTTCATTATTCATCACCACGATTTTTCTTTAAGCTAGTACATCACTTGTTCACATTACCCAGGTAATTATGTCATGATTAAGTTACTATTTATATTTATCATTGAAGCTATGACATTTACATGAAAACAAAAGCTACTTAAAATAACGTTAGAAATAATAAATATTTTTTAAAGAAAAATCCCACAACATATATATTTCATATGGAATGGGTATAACACATGAGAGTTAATATTAATTAAATAATTATAAAAATTATTGTTGATGGTTAAATCTGAAGAAAAAACAGGATTGTTATTAAACTGTTACTTTTTAAATATGCACGTACATTAATATCCGCTTAATTTTAGTGATTAATATCAAATTTCTAAATACTGATTATAACTATTGCTGAACGTCTGTGTGGTGTTTGTATGAAAGTAAGATTCAACATAGCTTAGAAAACAACATTGGTAGAATATTAACATTTTAATTATTTTATGTTTTGTTGGGTCTTGCGTAAGCCTCAAACTAAATTCAAGACTGTTCTTACAACTCATTTAAACTGGCTCACTTCCACCGAGGAACTGTTCTGTGTGACACTTATGAATTATTATTTGTTTTTTTAACTAATTTATTATTTCTTTATTTAATTTCTGTATCAATATTTTTATTATGTAATAATTATAATGTTTTACTTTTTCATTTGCCATATCTATTTCTACTTATGCAATTGTCTTAATATTTTAGAAACAATACCATGTATAGTATCTGAATTATTTGGTATATGTGTATATATATGTATATTATATAGTATGTATATATATATATATATATATATAAATATATATATATATATATATATATATATATATATATATATATATATAATGATATATGTCATATATATATATATATATATATATATATATATATATATATTTATACACAGTATATGTATATCTATTTCTTACTTTTTTAATATAATAATTTACCATGATATCTGGGTAAGCACTCTCAATAGGCTGCAGATTATAAAAAAAAAACAATGTTTGGCAAAACAGTTGAAGAATAATACTGCGAAAATTCACAATTAAGGTCAACTTTGGGGTGTGGCCAAGGTGACCTGAATTAAGAGTTGTTTGTAATATCAAGGTGGTCGTAACGTAAGGTCTGAGTCCATTCCCTATTGTTGTACTCCTGATTTCTGGGACCTCAACCAGAAAACTCAATTGACTGCGATTCCCTCTTTCGCAACTTACCACTTTCTCGCGAGACCTGAGCACTCCGAGTTTGCCAAAGCGGACGTGAAACGGAGACGACACGTACGTCCCGTCCGCCTGCTGGATGATAACGACATCGATCGCTCCGGTTAATGTCGCCGAGTTGATGTCTCTATAGAAGTCTTTGAAATTCGAAACGATTCTCCCGAGCATACTCATTTTGAGCAGTGTTTGAGTGCGTCAAGGGCCCGGGTGTTCCTATTTCTCTTTTTGCGACAATCAGCAGAACGTTTCTTCTTTTCCCATAGTCACGACAGTGATTCCAAGATCTGATGACAGAAACAACCGTACAGTCAGAACACATTCATCACAAATAACATTCATCCGGTCAAGGAATTATTCTGATGCCAATGATTTCAAGAGATACTTCAAACAACAAGGAAGTGTGCTACAACTCATTAATATATATATATATATATATATATATATATATATATATGTATATATATATATATATATATATATATACATATATATCACACAATATTTCACATTATAGAGTCAGTATATAAAATAAGCACTCTTTGGTTTGAGAAGTTGGTTCTGTGTAACAAGAGACTGTCTTAAGTTTAAAAAATACCAGTGTCAATGTTGCCACACAAGTGCCCTTCTGTTAAATGTCTCATCAGCAAGCAAGAAGTTGATCATGTAATTTATCCATGAACATAACTGATACTACCGTACTACTAATAGTCATTGATAACTGACTATGCATGTAAAATATTAAAACGATCAACGACAAAACCAGGCAACACAAATAATAGATGTTAAAATCTGAAGAATCTGCATTAATTCGTCAGCATGTCTTAGTCATGCTGTATGTCTTTGAATTGAAAATTGACACAAATACACCACTTATAAGTTCATTTTATGAAGCATTTTTGGATATAAACCCTTTTCAAAGGTGCTTAATATACAAAGTTGAACACATAGCTATAATAAAAAATTACACAACATAATATGCTTACATAATAAGAATATAAATTCCATTTGTAAATAAATAACTCATATATAACAAAGTATCATCTAAATATTGGCTATACACATGTATACAGTACTAACTAAAAGTAACCTATTTCATGCTTTACAATCAGCTAAGTGCAACAGTGAGAGCAGGACTTAGGGAGCAGTGTCAAGTGGGGGGGTTATACTGGCACAGAACACTTGAATCAACATCCTTCTAAGTAAACTAATCAGTGATATAATAAACAACAGTCTTGGGTATCTTCATCTTCCATCTATCCTGACTGACCCAGTTAGCCTTAGTGGGGTGAGGGGGGGCTAATGGATGTCTCAGATCCAGACCAATCTGGACAGATCCGGTTAGGAGAGCTTTCACTGGTAAGTGTAGGTGAGGTTATGGATACAACCTGTCATCACTCCAGGGCTCCACATGGATACAACCTGTCATCACTCCAGGGCTCCACACTCCCTGACTTCGAAGCAAGATGTCACTCCAGAGTCACCATCATAATAAACTAATACTTCTAAGGAACAGATAATTTTTAATATAAATTACCCTATCTATTGCATTTACTTTCCATGGGTCAAACTCTTGAAATATATATAAACATCTAGGTTTCCTAGAGTTAATATTCTAAATGCATTTATCAATTGTTATTGTATATATTTTCATTTATTATATTTTGTTGTTGTACACCAGCTTGACATACTGAGATTGTAATATGAAATACTATTACAATATATAATAATATAATATAATATCTACAAAATGCAATGTATGATGAAATCTAGAAAACGACTTTAAAACAACTGCCAAACAGGAAACGGTCGAACTAAAATTACTTGCAGCGCATAGCGACAGAGTCACCTTGACGATGACGTCATCTACCTTGGCAGTGTCCACTTCGGGACATCTAAATATACTACCGCCTGCTACGTGACCTTTCTGTACAAAACTACACCAGGCTCAATTAGTGCAATGCAAATCCAGCACATAACGTTTGTTTCATGGAAAGTTGTTTACCAGCTGTTAATTTAATAACAAGCTGAGGTACATGGCCTTGCCTGGGGGGAAAGAGTCACCTGTGCTGAAACATCCCAATGGACAGTTCACATACAAAATGTCAGCTGCCTACACGTAAGACTATGGGCGATAGTGACTCAGGTCAATAGATAAACAAACTGACAAAACCCTATATTATTTTATAATATAAATAATAATATTAGTGTCTACACTTTATTTATACACACATTTCCAGAGTAAACTGTCTTCAGGGATATTTACAGCTTGTCTGAGATGGTGGTAATATAATTAAATAACTATTAATTAACATAACTACCAAAACATTTACTTAATTTATTGTGTTATAAAATAGTGTCTTGTTTATACTTGATGAAAACATCAACCAGACCAGTTCAAGTACATTTTTCAGTAACAAACACACCTCATCAGAAAAACCACAAATATTTATGATCATAATGTTTAGTAAAATCAATTATCGCCGACAGTCAATGGCAATGTGTCAGAGCCACCGAAAGTGAAAGCAAAAGCACTAGTGTTTCAACAGGTATCCCCCAAAAGGTTCTGTAGCAAATGGAGAGTGGACTCTTAAGCTGTGAGTATCCTAGTGTATGACTAATCCATAAACATCACACTGCAATGACTCACACAAACAACAATACACAAATAAACAAGTCACGTAATCCACTGATCTGTATTTAACAGCGCAGATCACAACCTCACATGACCTGACCACAGACTTGACCAGTTGTAGCAATACCACTCAAGACTGGATAATACCACCTGGTAAACAACAGACACCTGGTCAACTCACATACACAAATATCAACAAACCACGCTTGACCGACTTAGAAGACGGGTTGATTCCATGTGGACACTACAATGGTGGACTCATGGAAACGTTGCCATCAACTCGGATTAAGACGCCACAGTTCTGTGGTTGTTAGCAGGGTTGACCAACTGTAGCGGTCAGTCACATGTCAAGCCCTGAACTGACCAGTGACCAACATGACTTTGGAATATCAGTTTGTATCTTGTTTTGCAGTTCAGATACATCGCACTTAGTTTCACCCAGTGTTGA
Organism: Ridgeia piscesae; assembly: GCA_025642075.2. Lineage (NCBI taxonomy): Eukaryota > Metazoa > Annelida > Polychaeta > Sabellida > Siboglinidae > Ridgeia > Ridgeia piscesae. The sequence goes on along the minus strand of JAODUO010000074.1, from coordinate 40,075 downwards.
GACCTGAGGGTCGGACAGATGTAAACTGTCACTTCTATACGATTTACAATGCTCAATAATTTCTACAAACTCTTAACATTTTGCATACCATACTGACATAGAATCTGGCATTTGAATTAAACCCTGTGTATTTGCAATTCTAATACAGCCTGTTTGCATTATATCAATATATTTATATAAAGATCAAGAGGACACATGAAAAGTCAACGTATTTGTATCTAATTGGGAAAAACCTTGTAATCTATATCTGCAAACAGGCACACAGATTTCAGTCGAGTTTTTTTTTAAACGCTTTAAAAGTTAATAATTCTACTTTTGAGTAGAATATATCACCCATGCGTTGTGCACTTTGTCACCAATCACTGAATCTGATATGGTTTAGAATTATCATTCTGTGTGCGTGATTGCTCTCATTGCTCCATAGATTAAAACAGCAGTCATTCAAGCATGAAAAAGGCATCAATACAGAAAGCACAGGATGTGCATTCAGGCCCTCAGCATACCGGGGGGTAGTATCACACATAACGCTGTTAATGGACAACATTTAAATCACTCTGCACAAAGGACAGAAACGGAACTTGGAACTAAATATAGACGTCAACATCAGATCTAGGTGATGATTTCATCTGGTCTTGTAAACAGCAAATGAACTGGTACAATCCTATGTGGTTGTGATCAATTTCAGGACAAAAGATAAACATTTTTATTTTACAGATGAACAAATTGCAGACATGGTACTTTAAAAAAGTACTTACTGAATTAGCAGAAACTAACAATATTAGCATGTGATCTAATTGACAGTGCCACACAACTACTTGTCAGTCAATACTGCATTCGGGGGATATACCAATGATGATAAAAATCATCGAAAACTTTGCAATTATTTTAAAATCTGTTTACAAGTTATGTATTTTCTGCATAACTTTTCTGCAATCCCTCACACTTGTGATTTCTCTGTCCCGGTTCATGACTCGTACATGATAATGTTGCACATGAAAATTGTGTGTTTGGGTATATTTATAATTACAAAGTTTCTGTATTCCATACCCCGGTTGTATGCATAAATATTGAACTTCATAAATAATATTATGGTTTGGAATTGTCGTTGCACAGCAAAAACAACTTTGTTTATAGTGCAGGAATATAACACACAACTAAATAAAAATCATACCAAAAATCATACCAAATTTCCAAATAACTTCCTTTGTTACCATTCTTTGACATCCTGAAAAGACTTTCCTAAAGATTTGAATGAGCACCAGTTTAAAACTTACAACTTTTAATCTTCCTTATATACTGAATCTCTATTAGCCTGACTCAACTCCTACCTCCTACCTTCATGTCTCTCGGAAGAAAAATTACATAATGCAGCTGGTCCTGTCTACCAAAACATCACATACACTCTACATACACAAGCACAGTTAGCATACGGCCGTATATACACATATAACGGAAAAATTACAATGATGAACTTGTGTGTCCCACAGGAATATATACCTGCCCTACAGTAGCTGCTATATGCCACTAAACACATCTTACCTTTATTATACTGTCAATTACTTAGGTAACTTTATATAAGATCATTAAGATGCTCATTGCACAGTAATGACAGTATGTAAATAAAGTTACCTAAGTACAAACTGACAGTAGTGTGTAGGTTAGGTGACACATTAGGTGACATATTAGGTGGTACGCACCTTTGCGGAAAAAAGAAAACAGCACCTGATTGTTTACATAACAACAATTACTGTGCAACTCAACATAGATCTATTAAAGCATGATCACATACCAGTAGATTCAAGCTCACAACCGTCCGGTCACCTCCTCCCGACTGACCGCCGTCCAGCTAATTCCACTGACTACACAGAGGTACCAGTCCCTACCACAGGAAATGAACATAACACTGCCATGATCGCGCGATGATTGCACCGAATACCATCAGCAAATATACAGGTGACAACAATGCACACTGAGACACACGGTAAACAGCTGAGTGCCGCTCACATGACAGTGCTGGCGTTCAGCCAATCAGAGCGCGACCACGGATCGGCAGATTTGGCACATGAACCAGGTGTGTGATGATTGGCCCATCAAACGCACACCTTGCCTCACGTAGCAAATCAACGCATCGGCCGACTGTGTGCACCGACATGGTCGCCTGACCAGATTAAGGTGAAGGTCGGCTGAGAATATGTGACTCAATATGCGGTAGACTATATCAATACACAAGGAGCCGGCTTGTATTAATGGGTAGCTCCCATGCTGCGTGACCGCGGTTAAAGAGTGACATTTATCACCAACCGCGTGACAATTGTAACTTTTTATTTCACATTCATTTTAAGTATGGACAATTTAAGACACCGATATATTTATTATCAAAACAACTCTTATTTTAGCATCAGGTAAGCTAGCTAGATGCATTACCTTAAATGTATTATCATGACTAATGCTCATGGATTATTAACATCATGAATACTGACAAAATGGCTACAATCTCTAACATTATATACTACTCCAACCAATGTTAAATTTCTACATGGTCATCAGTTAATACCACAAGAGAAATTTGACGGTTTCAGAGAAACCAAACTCTAAAATGTAATGAATTGCTTTCCCCATGCATGTAAACATGCATGCAAGTACACATGCACTCGCAAGCTCAAATCTCATTACAATTAGAGATCGACAAGGCAATTATTGATGGAGGGGCACTGCCATTAGACAGACACTGTTCCACATGCCTGGTCTAGTGATGCTAATTAGTCAGTTGTCAGGCTTTCTGACCCACATTCCAATCAGACAAGAACAGGTTCATACTGACACTGGGTCAGTATCATGCCATCAACACAACACCCACATAGGTAACTTCAAACGCATACCACTGTAACATGTAATCAATCCTATCAAAGTACAGTGACCAGATGCACTTTATGGCGTACATGTTATGTGCATAGATTACATGTAGTCTCATTTATATGCACAGACACAATGCTAGCTGACCATCAGGTAACTAGTTTCACTGCATGTCATAAATATTTATACACATACAGATGCACTCACCCAATGGACAGCTAAACGAAATTGTGTCATTTGTGTGTTGTCAAGTGTACATCTTGTTAGTTGCATGTACACAATAACATTGTGAATTATTGAATGGACAAAAAATATTTTTACATTTATTGGCAGTGTGTAGAGTACTGTAAGTTGCACTCTTTATTTTCTAAATTATTTATTGATAGCTAAACACACACCTATGAGCATTTTTGTACATCTCTCGTGAGAGGGAGGCAGATATCTCATACAACATACAGGTTTTATAAATAAATGGAAAATATGTTCAATATATCTGTAAAAAGGACATAATATGTAGAGCAATATTTTAGAAAACCGTGAACATTCTGAAAAAAAAGTATTGAAAATTTGCAAGTAAAAAATAATTTAGAATTATAAGTTAAAATGTTACTCACTACTCACATCAATTTTCCAATCAACAGAACGTTCTTTTTATTAGTTCAATTTCTAGTTTTTTTTACAGTCACTTAAATTACAAAACTATTAAAGAGCTCTGTCCCTGTTTTAGGAAATTGACTGACTTCCGTCTGTGGGTCATTTGGTGATCACAGCAATACTAGCAAACCACAGCTCTGGCAGCTGTTATTTTTACCAAAACATTCCCATCAGATCATGTTACTACACTGTAATTGGAGCAATTGGAAGATAAGTCAATGTGGATGATTTAACATACAGGGAACCTCAGTTACACTGACTATGACTTATCTGCTGAACCAGACAAAGTGCACTTGATCTGCTACAAGAGCAGTTGTTGTGGATGTTTCACAGAGAAGCCGAGATGGTGTTCGATTAAACAAGTCTGCCAGAAAGAAAAGTGTAAGGCGTTTTGAGTGTCCTTGAGGATTGGATACTATAATGATAAGACCTTGCATTTATTTTTAGTACACCAGTAGGAAGATGTTCAGTTTAATGGCAAAATTTTGATATTTTTAATTTCTATACTATTTTGATAAGTATCTGGGAACATTCTGGCAAAAACCAGAGCAGTTGACAAATTTATGTGAGGAGATGGCATCCACCCTTTCATAATTTATATTGCCGTCACACCTGTATGCATTTTACGTGCTAGAAATATCTGATTTATATTATAAACTTGATGAGCTTATCATTGTGATGATGACAGTAACCTGTAACAAGATTTAGAATTTGTATACATCACATTCTCTTGCAATCTGAAAAAACAGTAATGTGATCAATAACCAATTGGAACGAAAACTAAGAAAAGGCCGCAGCTGCATTCAACAGAGTTAGACTGCAGTTTTCAGTAAGACAGGAGCTGATCAACTGGGCACATTATGACCCAAATGCTTCAGGCTAAAATATTTGCAAAATGCACAGACACAAGCAAGGTCATAAGTGCTATTGAGATGTCTTCAGAAGGCATGTTTTGAGCCCCTGGCCCCTGGCCAACAAGTGTTGACTGAGCCACTCCACCAAGATGTTATACTGTCTGTCTGCGTTGCCGTGTAAAAACCATGCTATTATTAAACTGACCTTGTCTGTCCCTGGTACAAGTGGTAAAAGCAATACACTGACATTATTACATTACCCCATAAAATGTGTTTGATAATAAAAGCACTTGTAATAATCTGAATGTTGCACAAATGAAGCAACTACCAGGTATATTACTTCTGACTAACCCAACCAAAAATTGACAAGAAATTTAAGAAATGTTGAGGCTTTGTAAATATTAAAACAATTATGCAGGTATCCCAATTTAAGAAGATTACCATTTAACAAACTAAGTTAAGTCTGTGATCTTAAAAAAATTTCAAATACAGTACTTACACATTTATTAAAATGACAGCATGTGTAACTTAAAACCATTCACACAATAGGTGTATTTTATCATATACCTCTCATTACTATGTTTCAAACTTGTCTGTTATCTTAGGCGTATTTCTTTTACTCTAGACCTTGGTGATAATCTAAGTCCAACATGACTTAGATAGACCAAATGAACTGATTCAGCGACGTGACCTGACCTATTTAGAAGTAAACAATAACAAGGCTAAACCAGCCAGTGCCAGTCCAGAATGATGGATGGATTTATGACTCAAACAGTGAGTCAAACATATTACTGTTTCCAACTATTATGCTGATAAAACAGACTGATTTATTACATAATAAACACACACCAAGGACTCCAATGTTAATGTTATAGAAATGTAATTAATTATAGTATAATTTTTTAAGTTTTATAATTTAGAAGCTTACATTATTATCTTTAAAAGAAAAATTATGACTGAGCAATTAGAATATCAGCGTTATTTGCCAACCATTGCAAGCTTGCAGGTGGTCAAACATCTTTATGACAAACACAACTGTTGTCAACTCAGGCCAGTTTTGTCAAATGAAAATTCTATCATTTATCTATTCTGGCCTTGACAGGAACAAAGTGTACATAAATGTATATGTCATTATTAGTCACAACTTCAAAGCAAAAACACACTGAAGCAAACTTGTTACTACAAATATTAATGTTCCTGATTTTGTATTACAACTTGGTGTAAACAATTGTTTGTTTGGTAATTTCAATTTGAGAGTACTTAACTGATGTTTCTGAACATCGAACTAGATCATTGTTTTGTCTAGAAAGAAAAGGTTGTGTTTCCAACTCCGAGTACATGTAAAGGCAGTGCAAGGTGGATGTACTATAATTATACTGGCTGTAACTGGACCAGCTGGACCAGATGAGGGGCTGGGTGGAGATGGATGCAGACATGCAGTAAGAACTGTTAATGTTATCATGTCAGTGCAAGTAAAACAAGCATCTGTTATTACATTTAACATACAGTTATAGGCCTTCACCTACATAATTTAAATTAAATGCCATATTCGGTCACTATCATTAATCATTATGGTAGTATGGGGACCAGTGTGAATGCACTACAGGAACATAATACAAGGCATCAGCCCCTGTCTAGCTAGGACCCGACAAGACTAGTCAGTAATCCAGCTATATGCTTGCCCCAGCAGCTGTTACTAGAAGAAAAAAACGACAGTCACTGGTCCAGTCCGGAGGCAGAGAGTTAGAGAACTCTAGTCTCTATAGACCCCTAGACTAGAGGTCAGCTTATACCTTTAGCATGAAAATTAGCAGTGCCAATGTATTAGTTAGAACTAGAATTGGTACTTACACAGTCAAGTGTTGTCGCGTCTTCTCTGTGGCTTGAACTTGGCGAAGCCAGAACCTAGGACAGGACTTGACAGGCTATGCTTACGACGTTATGACGTCAACGTCACTAGCAGCGACGTAGAATTTCGGCAGCTTGCACTTAATTGACACTCACCGACACAGTTCGGGGTTGGGAGCGAGTGCTAGGCTGCACGAAGCTGCTGTGCTACACAAATAGTCTGCTTATGAATGTAATGCGGAATAAAGAAATGATTTCCGTAGTGACTGGTGCTCACTGATCACCCACCGTTCTCGTCACCCGTGGCCGTCGCGAGCCGGGCTTGTGGCTGTACAGTCAGTGCCGTGGCTCACTCGCTGGTCATTTCCGCTACGCCGTGTCAGGCGTAAACAACGAGGCAAAACAAACCGGGTGCTTATGCACCAAACGCCTGCCCACCGATACACGGTTGGAAGAATGCATCGCGTTGTAGGATGACCATAAATGATCAAGTTTACTAGAAACGTCAGGTGATAACAGCTCCTTTGTCGGTGGTGTGATTCATTTAGAAAGACGAAGGTCAAGGACGTACGCGAATAAACTTTATTTACATCTAATCAGCTGATCGGTTTTCTGTGTTACCTATCCTTCTTAGGCGAGTTTCGTGAATTCCTCTAGGTGGTCTGAAGAAATTATGCTTCATTTCTGGAACATGTATATAGATGTTATGTTTCGTTTGTAGAATAGCGCAATGTATATCGGAAAAGCCGGCTCAGCCGTGGGCGGTAGCGCAAATTAAATCAGCCACGCGATGCTGGGTCGTTGGGTCACTGTTAGCCAATGAAATATGCGTCGGGCACCGCGTGCTTTCAAGACCACACCCCCAAGTAAAAAACGCGAAGGATCCAACACGTCGGCGTTGTCCTGGTTAGAGTAGAACTCAACGAATAATAGCAATCGAGTCAGTATATGTACGCCTGAATAAAAACATAACAATTTCAAATTTTGGGGCACACTGAATTAACACATTATAATTTATTCTAGAGTCTATAATGTATTGTGTCAACGTTGATCTGTACTATAGTCATATATATTATACTTCTGAATATATCCTTTTGAATACACACACACACACACACACTATATATATATATATATATATATATATATATATATATATAATATATATATAATATATATATAATATATATATAATATAACAATTACAATACAACAATTATATATATATATATATATATATATATATATATATATATATATATATATATATATATATATTTTATATATATATATATATATATATATATATATATATATATATATATAATATATATATATATATAATATAACTAATTAAATAATATAATTTATATATATATATATATATATATATATATATATATATATATATATATATATATATAAATATAATATAACAATTACTGGTTAATTATGTGTATGTGATATGTGTATGTATATAATATGCATGTGTGTGTGTGTGTGTGTGTGTGTGTGTGTGTGTGTGTGTGTGTGTGTGTGTGTGTGTGTGTGTGTGTGTGTGTGTGTGTGTGTGTGTGTGTGTGTGTGTGTGTGTGTGTGTGAGAGAGAGAGAGAGAGAGAGAGAGAGAGAGAGAGAGAGAGAAGAGAGAAAAGAGGCCTACATACTATTTAGAGAAGGGCAGGTAATCTACAATAATTGTTTTTGGTGGAGGCTGGATACGTACTGGATTAAGCCCACCATATTTATGGAAGGGATGCCTGTTTTGGCGCCAATTGAATTTTTCGAGAGAGCGTGTAACTTGTTTTTGTTGCGAGCGTTGTACCAAAGTCAGTTTATAATTATGCGGGTGCCTTTTGTGTTAATTATTCTAATACGTACGGTACAATACAAGAACCTTTATTGGTCTTCCGTTGGAAATTCAGGTTGGTCAACGTTGGATTAATTATTCTGTCTGCGTGTTTTTGTATTTAGGCAGTTGGGCCAAAAAGGCATGGTCTACATTCAAATTGGTTCGGCCTTTGCAAATATTTACGTTTGGTTCCTATTTACATATATTCGGCCATGTAGTGTTTCGTTCGGAATTGGTATTTATATTTTCTAAACCTGCTAAACCTCTCTGATTTCCCATGCAGGCGTCTCCCGGTTTTATTGTTAATCTCCAAGATTCCCGGGAAAGAACACAACCTACCTGATTCCGATGCCCAATGCGACAAAACTGAACCATTACCATATGTACGGCACTTATATTCTCCAATAGCAACCCTTCACCCGTATTCAGAAATCCAACAAATGAATCCAATCGACCGAGACTCAACAGAAACATATTCAATATGTACCGGACTTTGACATTTCCTTAATTATTACCGGTGTTTCACCGGGGGGCACAACCATATATCTGCTCCCCAAACAAAATGTCTACGACCACCTTGTCCCACGTTTTCTAGTGTTTTCAGACATTGTTGTGTGTGTATATGCGCGTACTATTCACACAGTCTTCATACCAGTCTTAGCGTTACCTTGAATTTACTGGGAGGGGGAGGGTATGACGCATGGCATGCCGCCACCCAATTTCCAAGGGCAACTGCCTCACCCCTGCCCGAGTGTGTTCGAGCATGTAAATCCGTACATGATTATGTTGTCATGTAGTGGCGCAATACGTTATTAAAAATATGTTTAAAAGGCAAAAAGGCGAGGCGATGGAACCGGGCCACGGCCGATCGAATGACACTCCAAAAACGCCATTGCGTTTATGGTATACCCACCTATATGTATGTAGGTACATGTATATGTAACATGTATGTCTTCTAGCCGGAAAGGTGGGATACCGCGCACCCTCCAGAAATATACTGTTAGTCGTTGCCACTAGGTCGGAAAAATACGCAGAAAACGATTTGCTATGTTAGTAAGTCAGTAAAATGTCCCACGCATCATTTTTTATGCAAATTATATAATAGTGCCGCCATTATTGGAATATCTAGGATTGGAACGTCAAGTCTGACGTGCTGAAAAAGTTGGAACAGTTCACCTGTCTGATGTATACGGACAGAATTGTGAGTCTTCGGTGACCGTCGTCCGTGCCAGACTCCTGCGCAAGATGGTGGACGAGAACGAGAATGAAACCCACGTCCATGCCTAAGGTCGACCTGGCTCGCCTTCCTCCCTGCAACTCTGCTTTGATCGAAGCGTCACGTTTAGCGTATGAATCACCGCGCGTTGCCTTGTACCATCGTGCAGGGGAAGAAGAGGAGGAGGAAGACGAGTTTGACTTTGATGATTTCAGTGATGTTCTGACAATTATCATCTTGAAGCTCAACACGAGAGGTTGAGGCGCGGCAGATCAGTAAAGATCCTCCTGGCTTGCTGTTTACCTAGCTCGAGAAATGAGTTGGTAAAAGACCTTATAGAATATGTATAGCATGCCAAGGACACGCGTAGTTAATTCAGCAATGGTCTTATAATTATTGTTGACCCTAGAACATGTGTATGGACACTTTTTATTTGCAGTAATGTGCAATATTGGCCGGGATATAGTGAAAAATAGATTATTCAATAATGGCGGTAATAATTTGCATAACAAATGATAGGCCTACGTCTGGCGTAGCGTGGGACATTTTTGCTGAGCAGATCGTTTTCTACCTGTTTTTCCGATGCACGGTGCACGTCCCCCCCCCCTCCTTCCGACTAGACTAATGTGATGAAAGTACATTCACAGAACTGGTGTAAAATGAAAATTAGCTCCATAAGAAGTTTGTAGATGGGGGAGTAGCCCAAAAGCACGTCCCCGGGGAGGCACGAACCTCGTCTGCAAGTGGTTGTTTGAATGAACCATTAACCACAAGGAGGCGCTGTGTCACTTACAACATTTCATTCGCTAGATGTCAGCACAGTCATATTCCTTGTCCTACTTCCTAGTCTCGTCCACTCTTCTCCAAGACCTAGTCGAGTGTTGAGTGTCACAGTCGAAGCACAACTTACAGAGTACTTTCCAAGTGGTACTAACCATGGGTGAGTATATACTAACCTGCAGTTTAAAGGTTATTTGGTGTGTTTATACTGACGAAGTTAATCTTGGTGTGAGAAACAGCACACAGTGGAAAACCTTGGATTTTAAAATGTCACTCGCTCGACATTAAGTTTCGTTTCGTTTGACCTAATCAAAGACTTAGTCAGGTAGGCCTTGCATTAAGTTCAGTCGTTCCGCCAGGGGGCGCGCGACCCTGTAGTGGTTATCACGTCGGCCTTGCACGCCGGCGCGCCCATGTTCAGGCACAGTGTAGTTGGCGTAATGATCCTTAGGTATTTTTTCTTACATGACCCTGCGGATGCAGAAAAACGTGCTAAATGTGGTCAATATTGACGGGCAGTGCACATGCATGCATTTTTAAAGAGCCTGAGATATGTGATTTTGAAAAAAATCTATCAGCATATCAGTGACGTGACTGCATTGACTGTGTAGAAATATTAAATTTTTCTCAGGTTCAGTTTCCTTATAATCTGACAAAACGTTAACATGGCTGCCAGTGCAAAAATCAACAATGCTCTGTGCCCTGAAGATCTCGTTAATATTTGTGTTTTTTAAATTAGGCCTATAGAATTATTACAAACCTTATAAAAACCACGACCAGCCCTATAAAACATGTGGATTTATTCCTGGTTTGTTGGGGTTCCCTCAGTAGGAAAGAAAGAAAGCACCCAGGCAGTGATCAACATGCACCCAGTGCCGGTATAAAAAGGTCGGCTTTGCAGTAATCCTCTGACACGGCTGACTTGTTGGATGATACTACATAAGATCATCGTCAATGTATATAATTTAATTTCAATCTTCACTCTGTATATATATATATATATATATATATATATATATATATGTGTGTGTATAGTGGTTAGTGTCAGTCAGTCTTACGACTCGAATCTGACACATGCCATGACAACAGCCTATATGGAGATATGACCAGAGTGCAGTATCGACCTGCTTGGGCTAATCTACTTTGACGTTAGACTACACCTATATAGCAACTGGACCGTGACGGCTATAACTATAAAGAATTGCTGCTCCAAGATCTAATCTATGTATATTCATCAAACAATAATGTTCATGAGTCACACAGCCACTGACACAGCTCATTCAGGTCGACCGTTGACAGCCGCTGTATCATGGATATGACGCCGTGAGGCTGCCCATCCCGTGACCATAACATGCGCTACAAAAATAAGTATGAGTTATTCTTAGTATTAACAGTGGCATTTCCATGATTTATTTGTGTTGGTTTTAGTACTATTCTGCTTCCTTGGATAAGTTTTCAGAATTGTTTTTTTTTATAGAAAGTGTCGGTGTGTATATGCGTGCGCACTCGTCGGTGCATGTGTTATGTATGTACGTGGTGAATGCGTATGTGCGTACATGCGTGCATGTACAAGAAGTGTAGAATTCCTATCCATCCTAAGATTTATTATGCATTTCCGGCGTGTGATTAGAAATAATATATTGGATTTGTTATGTTGTAGCATCTGCTGCAAGAAAGGTCGAAAGGTTTGTTGACAAGGCATACCGGAATGACTTCATGGAGAGCATTCACAAACTGCGTCAGAACGAGGAGTACACCGACGTGACGCTGCAGTCGGACAGCCTCAACATCCGATGTCATCGCATCGTTCTGGCGGTCGCAAGTGACTACTTCAGGGCGATGTTCGGGTGTGGTCTAAAAGAAAGCACGTCGGACACTGTCCAGATGACAATGGAACCAGGAACTCTCACCTCCATCGTCGACTATATATACACGGGTCAGATTGAGTTGACCGTTGACAACGTGGATAGTTTGGTCAAGGCTTGTGACGTTTTACGGTTGGATGGCCTGAAAGCTGGCTGTGAAGACTTCATGGTGGCGCAACTAGACCTGACCAACTGTGTTGGATTCTTCAGATGTGCAGCCTCGTACCATCTTCAAACGTTGCAGGGGAAAGCCAAACGACTTATGCTGGCTGAGTTCAAATCTGTTGCATTTTGCGACCAGTTGAAAGAGCTGTCTTGCGGTGACTTTGTTGAATTTATCAAGGATGATAACGTCAATGTTGATGACGAAGACATTGTGTTCGAGTCCGTGCTTGACTGGATCCAATATGACATTGAAAACAGGGAGTCGTCCCTTGAGACGATCCTAGAGCACGTTCGACTGCCCTTTTGTACGAGCCAGTACCTGCGGCACGTAAAAGACAGGTGTGACATGGTGACTCCCAAGTGTCACGAATACCTACAAGAGGCACTGTCGTTCCAGGCAGACATTGTGCACCAACATGAAGTCACCAGTTGCCGCACATTGCCGCGTACAAACTACAGAAAAACGTCTTGTCTCCTGGTGGTGGGAGGGGCGACTTTATCAGAAGGACAAAACACTTCTATCGTCGCGCACAAACAGTGCCAGTACTACAACGAAGACACGAATAGCTGGGAATCACTCACGGATATGCCCCGGTCGGTCGGCCTTGCATACAGTGTGTGTTACCTGGGTAGATCCCTTCTCGTGACTGGCGGCTACAAGGGAAACGTGGCGATGGACGAATGCTGGCTGTATGACTTTGTCACGAAGAAGTGGGAGGCGATGCCACCACTTCTCACTGGCCGGTTCAACCACTGCAGTGTTTCGTTGGGCGACTGCGTCTATGTGGTGGGAGGGAAGGATGTTGACTACAAAGTGCTGGCATCCTGCGAGTGCCTGAACCTTAAGCGGCGGCAGTGGTCGTCCATACCAGATGTACCAGAAGCGGTGTGTGCCTCCATGGTTGTCACGCACGGCAACAGCGTCTTTGTTTTTGGTGGCAGAGATGCGCAGAAGAAAACCTCGCAATGCTCGTGGGCATTCGACACAATGAGAGGCAGCTGGAGCACTAAGTCAGACATGACTGAAGCATGCTATTGTGGAGCTGCTGTCACGATGAACAACTCTGTCTATGTGGTGGGAAGCTTCAACCGCATGTGTCTCAGATACGATTTTGCAACGGACACATGGACACAACTGAATCGGCCTCGTCAAGAGCATGGCTATGCATCTGCCGTCGTGTGGCGTGGGCGTATCCTGGTGGCCGGAGGAGGTCCAGACCCACCGTCATCGCTCATCGAACAATACGATCCTCTCACGGACACCTGGTCTGACTGGAAAAGTGAACTGACCGAGAAACAGATGGGTCACGGCATGTTCGTCGCTGACCTTTGTCATATGTGAGAATGAAACATTACGCGAGGGTGTATATTCCTCTACCCAGAATTAGCTATGCGTAGTAACTTGTACCAGGACGTCCGCTGTGTTGAATGTTGCTGACAACCCGGCCCGCTTCAGCGATAGTGCCAGTAGGACAAACAATTGTTATTAAACTGGATACATTACTTACCATTTGAGCGTGCTCTCTCTGTCGTATCTTACCAATCGCGAGCGTTATTATAGAATTATTTAATTTATTATCAACACACACACATTGGCGAACAGAATACCTTCCACGCATTTATTATAGTCGGGATATTATATTAAGGACATTATATTAAATATAAACCTAGGAACTTAATTACACATTTCATTTAATATGCCGTGATCTACGCGAGAGTGTTTACTACACACACTGCGAAGTAGTAAACATCAACAAATCGCAATTTTTGTAATGTAATATTATGATTAGCTCATGGATGCGTAGGGCCTATATGTTAATTTACTTATTCTGTTTCGCCCTCGTGGTGAGTTGTCTCCAAGCCTCTAGTGTGAACAAACACGTATTGTATATGCCAGTAGACCTATACACAGTCACTCTCCATAATACAGTATCATTGGTAAGTTGTCATGAGCAAAATCACTAGAACATGTTCTAGACAAATGTTTTATTTCCAGACTGGTAGTAACATGCACTTTATGAGGTGTTCTTAAAGAATTATACTATACTATTGGTGTGTATATGTTGACAGTATGTTTATGCCAAGAAGACTTTAATAAGACTATTTATGTGTAAAGCTAAACAAAATCCTACGATAGTTGCAAAGGGTGACTCGAGGTAAAAGTCCAGGTGGAATTGTGCGCAGCCATTGGCAGTTGTATATGAGACAAGAACATGGTCAGTTCAGAATTATTTTATATGTACATTCGACATTAATTTTGAATAAAACAAATCTGAGCGTATACCTTTTCTACACACACACACACACACACACACACGCACGCACGCACGCACGCACGCACGCACGCACGCACGCACGCACGCACACGCACACACACACACACACACACACACGTATATATACACACACACATTCACACACACGTACACACACACACGCGCGCGCGCGCACACACAGGCATACACATCACACACTAAGACACATACGAACACAGACGTCCTGTACACGTATTATAAATGCCTCATTTGTTATTGTCGTTGAGATAATATTACGTATGCGATGACGTTACTATGCAGGATAATGCGCGCATGAATGCACATATACGCGCGCCTACATGTCGCCTACATGTCGCAAATTCGCAATCAAAATTTAGTACATTGTATTTATAAATATATATATATATATATATATATATATATATATATATATATATATATATATATATATATATAATTTGACATTGTGATAACTTTCTCTTGGGTTTTTATAGTAAAGGTGATCTTCTGAAACCAAAATGTAAACATAATTTCGATATACATATACAATTGTAGGGAAAATTTTCATGGGAACTACTTATCAAAAATGGTGTCTTTCTTAAATTTGTCTCTAGATCAAGGGTATCCTTTTTGATGTGAATATCCTTATCAAGGGTATTGGTATGTGACTTTCGGCTGCACATCTCTACCCGCACTATAAGCAACTATGTAGTGCCCTCTGGATTGAATGGTAACTAGTTTACGCAAAACTATAGTTAAATGGGCTTAGACACAACGTACAGGCATCCCCGAATTTTGCACAAATGTCAATGTACAATACAGATTTATGGCAAATACATTTAGACGTTGCATTTTTGTAAATGTTTTAATGTTGTATGAAACAATTTGCGTGGCCCTGCTGAATGATGCCATCTCCAGTCGGCAGAGGGCGCCATTGTTTTTAAAAGACGGGGCCACATGTCAATGGCGTAAATGCAAGATGGGTAAAGTAAAGCGTTCAAAGGGGTCTAAACTCGAATTGGAAAAAGCGAAACGACAGACACCGTTGGCAAAGCAGATATTGGAAGATGATTCCGTGCGACCAACTGGAAGAACGAAACAACGACAACGAAATGAAGACGACGAGGAGGTATCATACGCCCTATTTACCCTATTATCGACCACACAACCGTAATACACGGAATCGGTTTGGCAACGTATGACTACGATTAATATTCACAAAGTAAACTCAAATTCGACAGTTCTGGCGTAACAGACTTGCAGTAACATTAATAGTGGATACCCATAAGCCCCTAACACTACAGTATATTCATATTATGCAACATGTCTGCCTAAGGCTAAGCCAAGTTCGATGTATAGCCTAGGGCCTGTAACTAAGTGGGTCACGATACATGGCGAGACCCAGCGCGGGGACTGGACACAAGAATAATATTCTAACGATGGATGACAGTTGTAGCTTCCGACTGATGAATACTAGGAAAATCAGGTCTTAAATATCTTGTGTTATACCTTTCTTATCTTAAATGTCCGATTTAATATTGAGTTTACCGCACTATCATAGACATATAGTGATTTACGTAGTGCAGATAATAAACACGATTGTAGCCATTTGTAGGACATATGTGGGATTTGCATTTTACACTGCTGTATGTTGTGGTTTCGATAAGCACTTATATCTGACAAGTTATAAATTATAACACATGTATACGTTTGTCCCAAACAGGTTGTACTGCGCGAAAAATGGCACTCTTCAAGATCGCCAAACACAAGTAGTACTTGCCGCTATTGCCATGGCAACTACCACAATAATCGATTAAAATTCATGATTTCCGGGATCGTTGTCACCGGCAAAGTGTCCCATTGCTTCTGCTTGTAATAATCCTTTGGAAAATATAACTGAAACACTCTATTTGGGAACAGTTCGATTATTACAAACAAAAACAAAACAGAGTCCTATATGTTAACATGGAGAATATGGATTTTCTGCCCCCAGCCTAATTTTCGCTTGCGAGACTTACACGCCCTATTGTCTATTGACAATGATTTTGGCATGCTATTATTATGGTCCTTGTCATCAGGCCTATAGTTAGTTCAGCCATATCTAAATACAAAATCTCTTACTGGGCTGAGGAAGAGCAGTGTACCATGTTGTCAATGTAATATAGTACAGCTCGTTTTACTTGCTGATTATTTAACAAGATTTAACAAGATTGCCACCTAGAGATTCAACTCTAGATGGCAGGTGGACTAGGAAGCCATTTGGCTTATCGAGAGTCCAACCTATCTATCTAAGTATACCCCGCCCTTCCCAGGTAAATGTCGATTTTATTTTTAAATACATTAACACTACTAGCACCTACACAATCAGCTGATAATCTGTTCCATTCGTTTACTGTTCTTTGTGAAAATGAAAATTTTCTTATATCTAGTCTAAACTGCTTCTTTGCTAATGTAACTCCATGTCCTCTAGTCCTTCTCTCTTCCTTGACTGTAAAAAAAATATTTCTGTCAATATTTTCATATCCATTCAATATTTTAAACACCTCAATCTGATCTCCTCTCAATCTTCTGGTTTCTAGTGTTGTTAAACCACATTCTTGTAGACGCATTTCATAACTAATATTCTTGAGTTTTGGTATCTTTTTGGGTTTTTTTGTCCCTTTTTCTAGCATATCAATATCCTTCTTGATATGGCCTCCATGCTTGTATAAAAATTTAAGTGAGGCCTAACTATTTTTTTATACAGCTATTATTAGTTCTTTTCTTTGTAATTATTTGCCTAATTAATCCAAAAATTTTGGGTTTTCCCTTTTGCTGCTGCAATTCCCCCTGCCTGATCCCTTTCTGTCGCCTAATAGTTAACCCTAAGTCCTTTTCCTTTAAGGTAGTATTTATACAGTATCCCCATTGTATTTGGCATCTTCATTCCCATGTCTTGTGAAGGCACTTACACTTTCCAAAATTAAACAGCATTTCCATTTCCAGACCATTCTATCAACTTTTAAGATCATCTTGAAATGCTGTCTATCTGCACCCTTTAATTTTTTTTTGTGTCGTCCGCAAATTCAACACCTTGCTTGTTATGTCTCATCCAAATCATTGTTATATTAAGAAAAAAATAGGCCCCATACTGATTTGGTTTCTTCTTTCCATTTGAAATTCCCCCTTAAAAATTTTTTTATCCCGTTGATCATTCCATTTCTTCTTTGGGGGTTTGTTTAATGTAGTCTTTGGTGTGGCACTTTTTCAAAGGCTTTTTTTTAAAAACTAAGTAGTTATATCATGGTGATTTTCCCCACTTTGTGACATCTTCCAAAAAACATAACATATTTGTTAAGCATGACCTCGTTTTTTAAAAAACCCCTGTTGAGATGGGTTTATCAATTTATTTTTAAAAAAATAACCAGGGGATCTTTTAAAATTTTTTAATAATTTGAAAAAATGTTAAACTCACTGGTCTATATTTCTGACTTGTTTCTCGAACCTTTTTTAATGGTATAATGTTTGCTTCTTTCCATTCTAACGGAACTATTCCCTCATCTAATGACAAATTGAACACAGTTGCAAGCGGTATGCTGATTTGTTCTACAATTTCCAATAGTAATTTGGGAGGAATCCCATCCACTCCAGGTGATTTATTATCCTTCATATCTCTTATTTTCATAGCTACCATTGTTGGGGTTACAATTAGTTGTCCTAAATAGTCAAACTCCTCCCTTCGAACTTAGTCTCAAGTACTGGTAATATACTAATATTTTCCCTGGTAAACACCGAACTAAAGTACTCATTTAGGTTTTCTGCCATTAAGAATCCCTCTGTTATTATGTTTCCATCACTACCTTCTAGAGGACCGACCTTATCCTGAACTTTCTGTTTACTTCGAACATACGCATAAAAACTCTTGCTGTCATGTTTTATATTAAAAGCTATTTTTTGTTCGTAGCTTCTCTTTGAATTTCTAATTTCGGCTGTAGCTTGATTAAGTGCTTCTTTATAAATGCTATAGTCTTCTTCACTTCCGGTATGTCTATATGTTTTCCACATCATTTGCTTGTACTTGATTTTTCTAATGGCTTCCTTCGATAAGTGTTTCTTCTTTGACCGTTTCCCCTGTTTTTTCAAGAGGACAAATTTGTCAACAACGCAGTCAATTTCACTCTTTAAAATATTCCAGCATTCTGTTGCTGTCTTATTCTTCAGTGTGTTATTCCAGTCTATCTTTGCTAAATATTCCCTCATGTCCTTATATCTTCCATTGTGAAATTTTTTCTTGTACCTTATTTTTCTATTCCGTTCTCCCTTTACTTTGATGATAAAATGTATCTGGTTGTGATCACTACACCCCAGTGGCTCACATATCTTGACATTATCAACAAATTCCTTCTGTGAGCTCAATACTATGTCTAACACGTTCTCGCCCCTGGTTGCTTCTAACACATGTTGAGAAAGGAAACTATCTTGTACTAAATTTACAAACTCTTGATCCTCTGTCCCGGTACTCTGTAGAGATGTCCACTGTATATGCCCATGGTTAAAATCCCCCATAATAATACAGTCCCGTTTAATCACTTCTTTGATAGCGTTATGTATTTTTTCATTCTCTTCCATGCTTATGTTTGGACTCCGATACACTAACCCAACAGTTAATGTTGACTTTCCTGTAACTATGTTACACCAGACAGCTTCTTCACATTCTGCTTCTTTTTCTAATTTTATTTCATAAGCTTGGATGGATTCTTTAATATATAAAATAACTCCGCCTCCCCTCCTTCCTAATCTATCTTTCCTAAACATTACATACCCTGTCATTCCTAATTCAGCATCTGATATATCGGGTGTGGCCCAAGATTCAGTTATACCTATTATGTGAGGGTCAATATCTTCTACCATAATGTTTAGTTCATTTCTTTTGTTTACTATGCTCCTTGCATTTAAACAAACACATTTATAACCAAATTCCGTAGGGCTTTCCAGGCTGTTCTTTGCTGATGTCTTTTTGCTATCTTTATCTATGCCTCTAGTATTTGGCTTCTCTGTGTATCCCCGCTGCGAAACTAGTTTAAAAAGTTGCAACCAGTTCCATTATTCATCGATCGAAGAAGGTTCTCGGAGAACACTGCTGCGCCCTTTCCGCTTAGATGGAGGCCATCTCTCATAAATATGTCTTCTTTACCAACAAAATATCCCCAGAAATCTACAAATCCAACTCCTTCTTCTTCACACGTCTGCTCTAATAGTCCGTTAATTGCCATCCTCTTGCAATTTCTAAATGTTGTTCCCCTTCCCCTCATCACTGGCAAGATTCCTGAGAGTATTATCTGTTCAACTCTCGTCTTCTTCAGTGTCTCTACCAACTCTCTGTATCTCTTTACTATCCTGGTTGTTCCATCCCTGTCTGCATTGTTCGTCCCTACATGTACTAATATAGACCCCCCTTGGCCATGCCCCAATACGTTCTCTACCCATTCAGTCACATGCTCTATCCTAGCCCGGAAGACAAACAACAGTCTTCTCCTTTGCTTAATGTCCTGTCTGTCTTTCGCAAATGAGTCTCCATAAATACCCTTTCTGTTCTCAATGCCCCTCGATCACTGCTTCAGAGTAGCTCCTCCGTTTGCATCTCCCTGGTTGCTGACTTTTCCCCTGCCGCTTTCTCTGTTGTTCCTTTCTTTCCGGTCTCTTTTCTTCCTGTCATCGTCCTTGTTATTGACTTCCGTTTGGTCACATCACCTCTCACTTCCTTTCTTCCATTCGTCTTAACTCCTGTCGATCTACTTCTCTCACTCCTGTCCCCTTGTCCCTCCCTCCTTTTTACTGTCACTTTCTCCCTGACACCTTCCTACATGTCATGTTTCCTGTTGTTCTTTCTCCATTTGTTGTCCTTGCAATCACCCTCCCTCCACTCTGCATCCCCTTCACAATATCCGTTAGCCTAGCTAACTCTGCTGTCAGACAGTCCACTTTCCAACACCCTAAACATTGGAACGTAAACCCTTCCTCCGTTGTCTCTGACCAAGTTTTTCCGCACCCCGATACGGCAAAATCCACCAAGCTGTGGCAGTGGTTACACACCAAGTGCCTCCTTGCCTTCACTTGCCGCTTGCCAGGTGCCATATTACGATTTGTCAAAATCAACTCTTAGTTTAAACCAACTTAGTCTTTAGAAAGACTGTTTGTTTATTTTGTACAGCAACTGCAGCACACTTTATGTTATAAACAACTTACTACCTATACTACCATGAACAATAAGTTTAGTCTGTACTGGTATCGTTCCCTAGCGGAAACGTTGGACACTACCTATATAAACAAACAAACAAGGGTTTCCTACTAAAACGCTTGTTTATTTTTAATAACAATGATACCTATTCACAGTTTTATCTTACATATGTAGTTGTTACTCTTATTGCTTTATCTCTTATATACTATATCAAATAAAGAGATTTGCTCAATCTTGTTTACAATTTGTCGAAGCCTAGATTACCCTTTTATCACCCACTATACTAATCTGTTCAAAAATACTGTTAACTAACAAACTTTAACCAAAACTACTACTCAATATATGTCCAGTACCACTTTATGAATAACCTTAACACAAGAATAATACTTATCAATCAATATTTCCCCTTGTTTTTCAAATTTTATACACCACCAATTTCAAACCTCTACATCCACCAATTGTCCCGCCAAGATAATCATACTTTATGAAAATATATAACAGCCCTATTCAGAAAATGCGCAGTTGGGCCTCAAATCTTGACATGAAATGACGTTGTAAATTTTGCTACATGGGTTCACTGAGAATGTCATGCTCAGTGGTCACAGCAGATCAGCACTGTAGGACAAATGGTACAAGCCAAATGAGCTCAAACCAAAGGACATACACAGAGTATGTAGATGAAGCCTGGCGATGCCTGTTTAACAAGGTTTAACAAGGTTGCCATCTAGAACTAAGCTTCAGCGGCATGTGATTAAGGAAGCCTTTGGTTTATGGAGAGTTCAACTAAAAATAATAATATTATTTGAAGATATAAAATTGTACATGAATTAGTATCATACCTAATTATTTTTTTAATTCTAATATGCTACTAAATAAAATATGTGATCACTAAAAATGCAATAGTAACATAAAAATTACATAAAATGTATTACAGTAATAACAGTGCATTCATTATAATAAATAAATATAAAAATAAATGTATGAGTAAACAATTTATTCGGTATTAGAATAATTTCTAAAAATAGTAAATGTTCAACCTGTGTATAACCGTGTGGTGTGAGTGATGGAGCAGTGTCTGTTGCAGTATGTGGATGAGAGGTTGTCGCGTAAGATCCTGGAGCAGGCTCGCAGTCAACAGGAAGAGCTGGAGTCGGAGCACGGCCTCTCTGCTCCTGGCCGGTACGTCAACTACACTCTAACCCTGGAACTACAGGACAACTTATGCCTGGGAAATTTTTATTCATGTCTTCAATACCAGTAATACGAATAGACGGAAATGCTAATATTCCTGTGTATATGTACATTATATATATATGTGTGTGTGTGTGTGTAGAGTATTTATATATATATATATAATATGTGTGTAGAGTATTTACATATATATACTATATATGTATATGGTGTACTTTTTATATCAGTAGATACAAGTACCATTTATAAATAGTTTACATGCTAATAATATAATTAAAATAGAAAAGGTCCTGTTTATTGCATTTATTTTCTCTACTTACTGGGGTCACAAATAAAGTTCTTGTTCTTGATCTTTTATAAAGGGTTATATATTATACTGTATACTTTTTCTTTTCACGTGCAAAATAAATGTTCCTAATAAAGACATCCACCACTCCGTGTCACCCCAACTTCACGAGTAGATACTGCAGAATGATGCCTAATGACATCGTCATACACATCAGATAGTTTGTAACTGCCTTCATCCCGATTGATTGGTCATTTTGTAATGTATATACATTTTTCGAATCTGAGACTGGCTATTGTAAAAAGGCCATGTTTGGTGGTTGTATTTGGGGTAATAATTACCCCGAATACACCCACCCACTGTTACTATAATATTACTGTAATAAAAATTCCCTGCAGGTTTAGTGGTAGGTACTAGATGTACGGAAGGTTTGAAATTTTCTGTCTTGGGGAAGTTGTTCAGCTTGTCCTCTGTTTCATTAGTAGTCAAAGTGAGTCATACGATAAGACTTAATTGGCTTTGTGACTCATAGTGACATATGACCTGTTTTATTAGGGGTAAACTAGGAAAGAAGACAGATGGAAAGGTTCGACGGACGACATCCCTCGGAAAGCCAACAGACGGGAGTAGCGATGAATCATCGGATGACGACGAGGAGGAGGAGATGGCGGGGAATGAGGAAATCTATGACAAGTTTGTGAGTACTGCTAAGAGGAATTATAGTCAAATAAAAAAGCAAAATGTGCAATTTCTCCTGAGCCTTTCAGTGTTTCGAACAATTTATACATTTTTGTCTACTATCTAGAGCGATCATCATGGAAGTACAAATTTCAGGTTATATTAAACGTTTAGTGGCATAGCAGTTGCTGGACAAAAGCTGGTTGTTCTACAAAATTTCATTTGTTATTTGGTTGCTTTACTTAATCAAATTCATGCAGGGTTGCGCATATGGCTGCCAACAGAGCAGGTCACCATTGTCCGTCACAATTGTCTGTCACAATTGCTGTTATGGTGAATGGTTCCTTCTTAGTTTTTACAGTAGCTCCAAGAAATATGTTCCCTTATCACCAAGTCCATTCCTACTTCCTCGGTTCTGTCTCCACCTCTCTTCCCCATGTCTCTTTGGATCTGCCCCTCTTTCTGTGGCTATCTGTAGTCCACTTGAGGGTAACAAAGTTGGGGATTCTACCCAGACATAATATGTTCTTCATTACTCACAGTATAGCTTATAAGCATTCCTTATGTCTTATGGAAATTGTGTGTTTTGATTGTCTTTAATGTTCTGTGATCGACGCTACCAGAGTCTCACTACTTTGTACAAAATATAAAATACAAAAAGGCTGTTTACTTCACCATCTTAAAAAGTCTTTCATAAACTGTCAGTGTCATTCACACTATAGATTCACTTTTATAAAATCGATTCCAAAATGTGAATTCAGTGCTCATAACTAATTTTTTACAAATAATGATCCCTGCTCAAATATACATTTACTGCCAATATTTTAGCGGAATGTGTCCATCTGTTCACAGGAGGTTAACGAAGAAGACGAGAAAGCGCTTGAGATGTTTCTTTCCCACAATCCACCAGTGCGGCGCACTCTTGCCGACATCATCCAGGAAAAGATCACAGAGAAGAAGACGGAAATACAGACCCAGTTCTCAGGTAAGTTTTATGGGTCATCTCACATGAAAAATTTGTTTAAATTGATATGAAGATACCAGTAGAAAATTATAAACAGGATTGTTCAGAACCGTAAAATATCGTTGTCCAACACCAGTTAATAGTAATTATTTCATCTGGTATTGGATATGTGAGATGATCCCTTAGATAACTACTTTGTAGTTCCAGAAATTTGTGTCAGTGGAAACTGAATATCCTTAAAAAAATTAAAAGTATCATTTTGAATGGTGTTACTAAATTATATGTACAGAATTGGTTGTCAGCATATGAGATAATTCTATTCACTCCACATTTCTCCAGTTAACTCAGTGTCATAAGCGCATCCCTGGCTATAGAGATTATTACAATATACCTTGAAGGATAGTCTTTGTGCAGTATTTGCAGTGTGGCTGAGTGCTTTTTGTTCTGCTTTTTGAGCAATCCTAAGGAATGGACAATGCACTACATATGAACTTACACATATATAGATTATGTATAACCTGTTTTTGTTTAAAAAAACTGAAGTTCATTCAGGTTCACCTAATAAAATATTTTGTATCTACACACACACACATATATATATATATATATATATATATATATATATATATAATATAATAAATTATATTAGATAAATCCAAATGGCTTTTACATATTCATTTACAAAAACAGGTCCTGCAATATGACATGATTATGTC
Source organism: Ridgeia piscesae (assembly GCA_025642075.2). NCBI lineage: Eukaryota > Metazoa > Annelida > Polychaeta > Sabellida > Siboglinidae > Ridgeia > Ridgeia piscesae. The sequence goes on along the minus strand of JAODUO010000074.1, from coordinate 15,662 downwards.
CAAGTGGTATACATTTTATTACAATAACGCAGACGTTCCACAACTGTTCCATTGTCCATATTTTTCATGGTCAACTATTTCTGTGACACAGACAATGCGAGCGTGGTGATGCAACAACTAGACGACCGCGTCGTGAACATGTACAAAACCATCGGAATGATCCTGCGCAAGTATCGCAGCGGGAAGCTTCCCAAGGCATTCAAGATCATCCCGGCCCTCAACAATTGGGAACAGGTGAGCACGTCCATGGAGCGCTGTGGCATAGTAGTTAGGGTAACAATTTATAAGAATCTTCTATAGGACAGTTTCGCGCATTTTTTAGACATTTATAATATTCTTCTGTGTCGATTTTGTGCATTTTGGTGATATTTTCTCTTGCTCTTTTGTCATGTTTTGGAATATGCCTCTGCTTAATGACATACACGACACATAGATAAGATTGTTTGATAATTACAAAAAATTCGGATCAAACTTTAGAATAGTGGTTAAATACATATGTTAACATGCAATGAAGCAGCAATATTATCTCAGACCAAACTCACCCGCTCATCATCTGTTTGAATTATTTTCATCAGGCCAACATTTTAAAAACATCAGTACAAAAAGCAATTGCTTTAGAAATAGTTTTTACCCCTGTGCCATAGTGGCAGGAATGAAATGTAGAACATAGCGGTAGAGACCTTGGAATCTTTTTCTGGCGTTGTTTGCTGTTGCCTTGGACTGTATGCGAGCGGGGCAGTGCAGGTGTACTTGTTCTCAAATACTGACCACTAAATCTTCTTTTATTGTGAAATCTTAGCATAACACAATCATTTAAAATATTTTTAAATGACATTTTAGACATATACTATTTATTTATTTGTTAGCTTAACATGAAAAAATTGCATAGATAATTTACCATTTTAAATGACGTTTTCGGTATATTTGTTTATTTATTAGCTTAACATAATTATTTTTAAATAGATAATCTTTCATTTTAAATGACATCTTAGAGATATTATTTATTTATTAGATCAAAATAATAATTCTAAATTTATAAAAAAAATTCTCCACAGAACCTGTACTTGACTGATCTGTGTCCTCCACAGATCCTGCATTTGACTGATCTGCATTCTCCATAGATCCTGTACTTGACTGATCTGCATTCTCCAAAGATCCTGTACTTGACTGATCTGTATTCTCCACAGAATCTGTACTTGACTGATCTGTACTTGACTGATCTGTGTTCTCCACAGATCCTGTATTTGACTGATCTGTAGTCTCCACAGAATCTGTACTTGACTGATCTGCATTCTCCACAGAACCTGTACTTGACTGATCTGTATTCTCCACAGAACCTGTACTTGACTGATCTGTATTCTCCACAGAATCTGTACTTGACTGATCTGCATTCTCCACAGATCCTGTATTTGACTGATCTGCATTCTCCACAGAACCTGTACTTGACTGATCTGTATTCTCCACAGAATCTGTACTTGACTGATCTGCATTCTCCACAGAACCTGTACTTGACTGATCTGTGTTCTCCACATATCCTGTATTTGACTGATCTGTAGTCTCCACAGAATCTGTACTTGACTGATCTGCATTCTCCACAGAACCTGTACTTGACTGATCTGTATTCTCCACATAATCTGTACTTGACTGATCTGCATTCTCCACAGAACCTGTACTTGACTGATCTGTATTCTCCACAGAATCTGTACTTGACTGATCTGCATTCTCCACAGAACCTGTACTTGACTGATCTGTATTCTCCACAGATCCTGTACTTGACTGATCTGCATTCTCCACAGAACCTGTACTTGACTGCTCTGTATTCTCCACAGAATCTGTACTTGACTGCTCTGTATTCTCCACAGAACCTGTTCTTGACCGATTCATGTTCTCCACATAATCTGTACTTGACTGATATGTGTTCTCCACAGAACCTGTACTTGACTGATTCATGTTCTCCACAGTACCTGTACTTGACTGATTCATGTTCTCCACAAACCTGTACTTGACTGATTCATGTTATCCACAGAACCTGTTCTTGACTGATTCATGTTCTCCACAGAACCTGTACTTGACTGATTCATGTTCTCCACAGAACCTGTACTTGACTGATTCATGTTCTCCACAAACCTGTACTTGACTGATTCATGTTCTCCACAAACCTGTACTTGACTGATCTGTGTTCTCCACAGAACCTGTACTTGACTTATTCATGTTCTCCACAGAACCTGTACTTGACTGATTCATGTTCTCCACAGAACCTGTACTTGACTGATTCATGTTCTCCACAAACCTGTACTTGACTGATTCATGTTCTCCACAAACCTGTACTTGACTGATTCATGTTCTCCACAAACCTGTACTTGACTGATTCATGTTCTCCACAAACCTGTACTTGACTGATCTGTGTTCTCCACAGAACCTGTACTTGACTGATTCATGTTCTACACAGAACCTGTACTTGACTGATTCATGTTCTCCACAAACCTGTACTTGACTGATTCATGTTCTCCACAAACCTGTACTTGACTGATCTGTGTTCTCCACAGGCCCTGTACTTGACTGATCTGCATTCTCCACAGAATCTGTACTTGACTGCTCTGTATTCTCCACAGAACCTGTTCTTGACCGATTCATGTTCTCCACATAATCTGTACTTGACTGATCTGCATTCTCCACAGAATCTGTACTTGACTGCTCTGTATTCTCCACAGAACCTGTACTTGACTGATTCATGTTCTCCACAGAACCTGTACTTGACTGATTCATGTTCTCCACAAACCTGTACTTGACTGATTCATGTTCTCCACAAACCTGTACTTGACTGATTCATGTTCTCCACAAACCTGTACTTGACTGATTCATGTTCTCCACAAACCTGTACTTGACTGATCTGTGTTCTCCACAGAACCTGTACTTGACTGATTCATGTTCTCCATAGATCCTGTACTTGACGGATCCATGTTCTCTACAAACCCTGTACTTGACTGATCTGTGTTCTCCACAGACCCTGTACTTGACTGATCTGTGTTCTCCACAGACCCTGTACTTGACAGTTCCGTGTTCTCCACAGATCCGATACATGACTGATCTGTGTTCTCCACAGACCCTGTACTTGACAGTTCCGTGTTCTCCACAGATCCGATACATGACTGATCTGTGTTCTCCACAGATCATGTACTTGACTGATCTGTGTTCTCCACAGGCCCTGTACTTGACTGATCTGCATTCTCCACAGAATCTGTACTTGACTGCTCTGTATTCTCCACAGAACCTGTTCTTGACCGATTCATGTTCTCCACATAATCTGTACTTGACTGATATGTGTTCTCCACAGAACCTGTACTTGACTGATTCATGTTCTCCACAGAACCTGTACTTGACTGATTCATGTTCTCCACAAACCTGTACTGGACTGATTCATGTTCTCCACAAACCTGTACTTGACTGATTCATGTTCTCCACAAACCTGTACTTGACTGATTCATGTTCTCCACAAACCTGTACTTGACTGATCTGTGTTCTCCACAGAACCTGTTCTTGACTGATTCATGTTCTACACAGAACCTGTACTTGACTGATTCATGTTCTCCACAAACCTGTACTTGACTGATTCATGTTCTCCACAAACCTGTACTTGACTGATCTGTGTTCTCCACAGACCCTGTACTTGACTGATCTGTGTTCTCCACAGACCCTGTACTTGACAGTTCCGTGTTCTCCACAGATCCGATACATGACTGATCCATGTTCTCCACAGATCATGTACTTGACTGATCTGTGTTCTCCACAGGCCCTGTACTTGACTGATCTGCATTCTCCACAGAATCTGTACTTGACTGCTCTGTATTCTCCACAGAACCTGTTCTTGACCGATTCATGTTCTCCACATAATCTGTACTTGACTGATATGTGTTCTCCACAGAACCTGTACTTGACTGATTCATGTTCTCCACAGTACCTGTACTTGACTGATTCATGTTCTCCACAAACCTGTACTTGACTGATTCATGTTATCCACAGAACCTGTTCTTGACTGATTCATGTTCTCCACAGAACCTGTACTTGACTGATTCATGTTCTCCACAGAACCTGTACTTGACTGATTCATGTTCTCCACAAACCTGTACTTGACTGATTCATGTTCTCCACAAACCTGTACTTGACTGATCTGTGTTCTCCACAGAACCTGTACTTGTCTGATCTGTGTTCTCCACACATCCTGTACTTGACTGATCTGTGTTCTCCATAGATCCTGTACTTGACTGATCCATGTTCTCTACAAACCCTGTACTTGTCTGATCTGTGTTCTCCACAGATCCTGTACTTGACGGATCCATGTTCTCTACAAACCCTGTACTTGACTGATCTGTGTTCTCCATAGATCCTGTACTTGACGGATCCATGTTTTCTACAAACCCTGTACTTGACTGATCTGTGTTCTCCACAGACCCTGTACTTGACAGTTCCGTGTTCTCCACAGATCCGATACATGACTGATCCATGTTCTCCACAGATCATGTACTTGACTGATCTGTGTTCTCCACAGGCCCTGTACTTGACTGATCCGTGTTCTCCACAGAACCTGTACTTATTTTATCCATATTCTCCACAGATCCTGTATTTATCTGATCTGTATTCTCCACAGATCCTGTACTTGACTGATCCAAAAAATTCCCCGCCGTCTTAACTCCCCCGGTTTTGCCTCCAATCTCAATGCCAAAATGGCACAAAGGTCAGTGTGACCACCAGATGTCATCTCATCAGTTTGGTTCTGAGAAAACCTCAGGAACATTGCACTCTAATAGAGTTTATTTTAATTTTTGTAAATAAATATATATATATAAAAATATATATAATATATATATATATATATATATATATATATATATATATATATATATAATGGCATATATATATATATATATATATATATATATATATATATATATATATATATATATATAAAAGTCCGGGGAAAAGAAGTTTTTAAAAACTCTTGTCATATCACTGAGGACACTATTTCCATGGCACACCAGCGAAAGTGTCTCGGTACATTCAGGTCTTGATGTATTTTGGTACACAGGATCATTGATAATGAGCGATGAACAGTTCCATCAAATGTCCTGACAAAACCATGTTTTTCTGCATCACAAAAATAAACAAAGTTTGGCTATACTTCTTTTCAGAACTTGTGAATGTTGGAACCTTTTTGTTTTCGTTTAGGTTCTTCAACTTAGTTTTGTTACCACGGATACGAGATGACATCACAGAGTACAAACGGCTGAACTTCCATTTGTTTATGGTACGTTGGCATTAATGCTACACAAAGCACACCCCACAAGTGCCTTGTTATGCACCCAAATACATTCTCTGTTGACAAGCAACACTACATGTCACCAACCGTCTTTGGTTGTGGACTTATTTAATCATATCCATTCCTTCGGCTGTATAAAACATGAACATTTCACAGGTGTAGCCTTTTCGCTTTTTTATGGGCCTGTTAAATGTAAGATATTCACTGTGGAGTAACAAAAATAGGTATGATCTGAAAGGAATACACATGTATTACAGGAACGAGGGTGTGGGGAGCAATTGAGGGGACGGCGGTTCAATCCCACCTGCCACCGTTTCGAAAATTGGCAATTTCATTCATTGCACTATGCCTGTGTCTTTCGGAAGAGACTCTAAAAGCCGGTGGTCCCTTTCCATCTGGTGTCTATGCCAGGGGAAGTAAAAAATCCCACACAGGGTAAATGTGTAACCTGTGAGAAGAGAAGGACAACTCTGAAAACCATGACAATAATGGTCAGCTACTTGACCGATGGTCATTAATGGAAGAAGAAAAGTGACACAAACATCTAAAAGATAACCGAGAAGCACCTGAAGTGATGTGATGAGAAAGGAAGATGAGCACACGTTGAGGCAGGTGCTAAATGCAGAGATATAGGAAGAAGAAGAGGACGACCAGAGACCAGATGGAAAGACACATGCAGAAGAGACAGGGAAAGTGTGGATCTGAGTGCAGATGAGGTGATGGACAGGGCAGCATGGAGAAAGAAAGAGCCATAGCTGCCATACTGACAACACCAGACAGTGGGAAAAGTAAGATTTTAATATTCTAATATAAATACAGAAATAGGCGTGACACATCAGAAGATCACGACAGAACCAGTGGACATCCGGAGATCTTATGAAGAGAAATGATCTAGAGGATGGTCTGTGAGGCAGTGGAAAGATGAAATAGAGTTGCACTCACTCTAAGGACAACAACTGGGAGAGGATAACACAAGACATGTAGATCTGGAAATGGTATGCTGAGGCCTTCACTCAACTACAGGACACTACAGTTGAAGGAGCATGATGATAATTAAACACATGTATAATTGAATTAGGGAAAGAAACCTTGGTTTAATAATAGTAGTTTGTTCCAGGGTTGCTAGTGTTTGAAACAATAATTGTGCCGAGTGTTTATGTGTGTTTCATATTGCACTATGTTTCATAGGCCCTGAGAAAGGCGCTCTTTAAACCGGCTGCTTTCTTCAAAGGAATCTTGCTTCCACTGTGTGAGGTGAGTAGGAATGTGGCATGATGTAGTCGATGTAAATTTATATTAAGTAAGGGTTGTGTCTCAGTGTCTGAGATGCGTTTGAGGTCTGCGCATCTTTAAAAGACGCGTCTCATAAGTTTTATTCTGTTGCTAAATCTGGCCTTAGGGACCTGTCTGAAAGAACACATATGAACTGATATTACAATACTTTCCTGCCAATGTGCGCTCGGGGAGGGGGAATGAATGGGGAGGAGGGGGAATGAATGGGGAGGAGGGGGAATGAATGGGGAGGAGGGGGAATGAATGGGGAGGAGGGGGAATGAATGGGGAGGAGGGGGACTTAAGGGGGAAACAAGTATGACCTCTGCAGCATCTGTGGTTACAACTACTACTTTTATTAATTATTATGTAATGAAACTAATATCGTTATGTTGCGTTGGTGTGACTTTTTACCACGTGAATTTCCCATTTGGGACCATTACAGGGTATTGTAAATGTGCTGCATTTGGCATCCTGTTCGATATTGCTTTACTTCTAAGACCTCTGGCATGTCCTACGAGACACTCAAGTAAACAGCCTGCATATTTGTATTCACTGCTTACGCATGTACGAAAACCTATCCAACTTTAATCACATGGTTTTTATTTCTGTTTGTTCATAATGTTGGAAGTATGGCATTCTTTGTTGCCATGACAACTCTTGGTAATACTCATCTTCTTTGTGTTAGGCCAGTACAAATATTACAGTCGTATTGTCATTTGCAAAATTTATTACCATGCATGTTCACTTAACCTCACAGATGTTCTCATACGTCTGTTGACAACTTTAATGTTGCCTGTCAGTTTTGAGATTTGTGTTTTGCTGTGCCCTCTACGCTCTCTGTTTGGTATGTTGCCGGTGTTACTCTGTGTTGCCATGGTTACAGTCGGTGTTACTCTCTGTGTTGCCATGGTTACAGTCGGGCACGTGCGTGCTGCGAGAGGCCATCATCATCGCGAGTGTCCTGCTGAAGAACTCGATCCCAATGCTTCACTCGGCTGCTGCCATCCTCAAGATAGCCGAGATGGAGTACAATGGCGCCAACAGTATATTCCTGCGTTCGTTGCTCGACAAGAAGTATGCACTTCCATACCGCGTCATCGATGCTGTCGTCTTCCACTTCCTCAGGTAACATCTTCTGTAGAAATATCTCACACTCATGGACAAGGACATGAGTCGAAGGCCAGCGGAAAATATAAATCAGTAATCAGACAGCATATGGCAGAAAATCATTGAACGGCAAACTATTCATTGAGAATCAAACACAAGGCAATTTTCAAAAAATAATTACCCCCTGCAAATTTACTCTTTGGCCAATCAGCGCCGACATTAAATTGCATACAGTGTACATTCCTCCTCTTGGCTGCATGTTTGGACCAGCATTGAATTTGCATATGCTGTTGAAGATTACCATAAGTACTACACTCTGCTCGTGGATAGCCACATGCTATCAAGGTTTTGCCATCGCTATCGACATGTGTACATTCCTTTGTTCTGTAAGACAACCAGTTCAGCTTCAATCATCTAGTTCTGATTTAGTTTTTTCCCCTAATGTCAATACTAATATTGTGACTCGAGCTGTTTCTGTGTCTACTCTTTGGAATGTGCTTCCTTCCAGTAGTGTTAAATTAGTTGAAAATACTGCTAGATTCCGCCATCATTTAAAGACATACCTTTACAATCCTGCCTATTTTTCCCTGGCATATCAATTCATCTGCTGATAATCATAATTGTTTATTGACTCTGAGACTGATTAACCCAGTTGTACAACCGGGTAATGCACTTCTGAGTTTGGTTTCTTAAGAGTTAGATGCATTAGAAGTTGCCAAATTATTATTATTATGCAGACATGGGTCAAATACATTAAAATGTATACAAATCGTTGAGGGATTCAAATACAAATACTTTTAAATGCCAATGTATTTAAATACAAATACACTGGTAAGTATTTCAAACCCATTTCAGCGCCCACGTCCTACGTATTTGAAAAAGTAGTTGAAAAAAGTAGTTGAAATATAAAATAATTCAGGAAAGTATCTAAGTACCTTCAATTCCTGAACATCAAATACACATATTTAAAAAAAGTATCTAAATCCAAATGTCTGTCATCATGTGACGTTGTTGTGTGTGTGTAGGTTCCAGCAGGACAGGCGTGACCTGCCGGTGCTGTGGCATCAGAGTCTCCTCACGTTTGTGCAGCGCTACAAGGAGGACATGTCGTCGGAGCAGAAGGAGGCTCTCGTGGAGCTGCTCCGGGCTCACACACACCACCAGATCACTGCCGAGGTGCGGCGGGAGCTCATCCACTCCCGTTGCCGTGGCGATGCGGAGGGCAGGAGGGGAGAGATGGAAATAGAGGGAGACGGGTAGCGGGTTGGGGTTGTTGACTGTTAATTGGGGCGGGGTGTATTTAATGAGGGCGTGTTGATGTACACTGCACTGGCGTGTGTGGTAGATGTTTGTAAGACAAGATGAGTTATGTGAAACAAGATGTATTGTTTAATGCAAATAATATTAATTGGTCAGTATAAACAATAAGAATGTCATATTAAAGCAAGATTTCTTATTACACAACTAATACATTTTACTCACATTCAGTCGAAAATGATTAGTTGTGTAATAAGAAGTCTTGTTTTTATACAGTGTTCTTCCAACTTGAAGATTTTTTTTACAAAAATAAGAATGGAACAAATCAAGATGAAATGGTTGGTAAAAAGTAAAATAAATCAGTTGGTACAAAACAATCAATAGTTAAATCGTGTTCTAGGACTGATCACTTGAAATTGTTGAATTTCAAGTGTTATCTTAATGGTACCAGTGCTACAATATATTGTAGCCGTTTTCTCCATTGTTAAGCTTTGTATTATTGCCAAACCAAGAATTGTGTGGTTTTGTTTTTTATACAAATTGATCGTCTTTAAAAATATCACCATTGTGAAGACAGTACAATTATGTAAACAATAATCCTGTGCCATGTTGGGTTGCAATACAAGAAAAGGTTTTAAAATGTATATTTCTTCTTAAACAGTACTGCTCTGATTAAAAGCTTTGTTTAAGAAATTAAATCATGCGTTGTCGTTCATAAGCCATTCATTATCTTCGAGGCATTATCTTGATCGATGATAAATCACTAACTTTGTGTATGGTATATGGAACGTATTTGCATCAGTGCAGTGAATCTCGAGAAATATACGTGTGTATAAACTTGGTCAATTCTCCAGAGTAAAGGAGTTTAATATAAAATACCTAAGATGAATGGTTGGTAATGTAGATAGTCGAGAATGTCATAATCACAGACACATCGCAGTATAGCTTGTAGTAAGAACAATTACGTGGAAATAACAGCAAAAGAAAACGGGGATAGTTAACGATTTCACATGGTATTGAGTGAATTGGAAGTGTGGTTCATTTGTGTACATTCTATACCCGCAAAAAACAAGTATTCAAATAATCCGAGCCTTATTAGTATAAATCAGTTATGACAATTTCAATTTATGTGTGATTATTAACACTTCCGACGATTGCGTTGGCACAAATCAATCTCGCATTTCGGAATGCTACGTTTTAAATATTTAGTGCCAATAAAATAGGCCAACCTTCTAAAAAAACATTAACAATTTCGTTTTCCCCCCACATTGGGTCATTCCAAATCCGTCGCCGTGGTAAATGGACACCCCTGGTCCGTTTACAAATGAGGTTCATTTACACTTTACAACCTCACACCCGCCCAACCAAGGATCGTCTTCTGTTGCCGGATCCTCATTAAAAGGGTTCTTGTGGCGCCACCACACGTACACAGCTGAACCATATTTACCGTAAGAAAGGAATGCTTATTTTAGGGAAAAAATGCCTGGCACAATACACGGACCTCTCAACATTGGAGACTGTATCTGTCTTGAATTGAAGATGGGGGGTAGGACTAAATCAGCCAACTGTTCTACGAATTGGTTGGAATAATGACAAGTACGTACGTTAATCACTTCAAGAGAGCAGACCTGTTTTTAACATTGCTAGTATATTAATATTAACATTATATACTTTCTAGCCCTGTACATTTGTATAATATTTGCTATATTAAGTTGCCACGGGATGTTTTTTACGAAGTGTATAACTTCGTTAAAAACATCCCGTGGAACCTTAATAGAGCAAATATTATACAAATTAGCAAACATCAAAACTAAAAAATAAACAGACGCGTGCTAGAAAGTTACATACACGTGAATGTCACGCCCATGACATAGCTATGAGCTTGTACACACTCACACACGCACACACGCACGCACGCACGCACGCACACGCACACACACACACACACACACACACACTGTCCGTCTGTCCCTTATTCTCCCTCCCTCCCTCCCTCCCTCCCTCTCTCCTCCCTCCCCTTCCCTCCCCCTCCCTTGTGTAAGGGGCCTGCTATAGCCATATAACAAACATTTACATTTTCCTTCTGTTCTGAGAAAGCAGGTATGTTTGAACGGATACAGGACATATCTGTCGGATCATTAAACAAATAATATAGAAGTAAAATCAAAATTTGGAATACAACAACTCAGTTGATTTTAAACCACGATCTGGAATTGTCAGCGATACATCGAATGAGACACGTTGTATAATAAGCTCCTACTTTATAACACTGGTCGAAAATGATGCTGTCAGGTGCTATTTCAAACAAAGCACGTAGGTTCGATGGCTTGCCGGGGCGTGTCATGGACGCATGTGCAGATCAGCATGGTTTCTTTTTTACTCGCATTTTCCAATGTATTTTAGACAATCATTCTGTGTTGCATTCGTGGATACTGTCTGCTATTATGCCGATCGCAAAATAACCTGGTGTCAGACAATATCATTATATTTGGTCAGTGGCGCTTACAGTTATACATCTTAGTTTATATATAAGGCCAAGAGAGGTGTGGTTGATACAACATTAACTCTATCTGACATACTTTCTAGTCAAGTTACTGGCACTGTCACAACACTACCACCAACATCACCATATCCACTACCTGCAGGAACACACAACTACCACCACAATCACCACAACCACCACGATCACCACCACAATCACCACAATCACCACAACCACCACAACCACCACAACCACTACAACCACCACCTCTACTACTACTATTACTACGCCGCCGCTGCCTGCTGCTGCTGCTACAGGTGTAGTAGTTTCAACTGATGTGACACTAAGAGAAGGCACATTTCAGAGAATAGGAGCAGCCACAGGACATGTCCTCTCCGCAATGTTAGTATTTACTCTAGGACACCACGTAAAACACGTCTAGGTGGTGAAAGCTGCATAGAGTGTCTTACAGGAGTACGCGGTTAATATAAATACGGTTACACGATTACATGACAGGACTTTGTATTGTAAAGAAAGCCAATGCAATTAGTTCAAAAGTGGCATAGAGCGAAAAACCGTGGAACGAGTCGCAACACTTTCTAAGTAATTCTTATCACGTAGAAAACGTGGTATACCATCAAAGGCAGCAGTATGAGAAGAAAACACATTAGTTCAGCCTAGTAGTAAATAGGGCAGTTGTAATAGTTCTTGTCGACAGTTCTTAAATAATGAGGCAAATGTCGACTAATAAATCGTAAACCATGTCATAAACATGATGACAACCGTCAGACGTGCTGACGCAAGATGCGATGGAGCGTGACGAACAATCACCTAGATGAAGAGCGGTTAAAGAGTAAGTAGACCCAACGTGACTTCGGGAGAGATCTATTTAATACACAGCCACTAGTAATCTCGGAGACACGGACGGGAGGCGAAGATTGAGCAGGATGAAAATGTTCGCGACCACCGACTTTCTGCTTCTGACGGCGTTTGTGTTGTCTACTAACGGTAAGGGTGGCACAAACATCAATTGAACAAAATTAATAAACAACACATGGTTAGGTGTCGGGTTGAGTTGTGGACTGTATCGATGTATAATGATAAAATAAAAGCCTAATCTGTATAATTGTAATTGTGGTTCATCGCATGATAAGTAATTATAACTTATACACATAATAAATTTCACATCTCTCTCGCGGAAACGTCAGAGATGTTTGTTGTACATACCTGCGAATGAATGACAAACGCTTCCCGTTTGTTTTGGAAGCGATAGTTGTAAAACTTCCGGATGATGCCAGTATGACATCTTCCTCATGTAAACTATGTGTGGTGTCATTTGTTATACGAGTGGTTTTTCGCAGTACCTGCTTTTCATGCAGAGCAGATACAGTATATTGTGTCGCACTTGGACAAAATGGTACTACCAACGTTAAAATAACAAAGTTTCCCGAGTTAGTATAAATGCTGCTGGCTTTCCTTATATGTGTAGCGTTTGCGAGGTGAATCCCGCCACCAATTGTAGCGGTTGGCGCGAGCAGTCGACACGGAGGCGTCTAGTGGCGGACTCGGGCACACGTCCACTCACTCAGTCTAACAGTCTAACCACAAACAATATATATAAGTTTTCCACAGTTTATTATGTCAAAATCCTAACAGTACACGTCTAAGAAACTAGCTAAAATGCTCCAACAACTAAACCAATACAAAGTTCAACAAACGTGACGGCACTGTTTGATACGCGGTCAGAATGCTAACCAAACAGTCAAATCACTGAAATGACTCACCCACGGGTTTCTCAATCGGGAGAGCGGTCGAGAGAGCGGTGTCCCTTAGATATAAATTATATTCGTTTCCCCGACAATATGCCCCAGTAGTCGGCGCAGCACAATGTACTGTGACAGTATCTCTGTTACAGGGCGATCTGGAGCGGCGTGTACCGGGGTAAACAATACTTGTTTTCCCGACAATATGCCCCGGTAGTCTGCCCCGAATAATGAAAACTCTCTCTATTTATACAACCTAACCTCTAGCCCGAGGACAGACGCTAACCGCGATTATCTCATTTTGTCCAGCGCTTTTGAGCTCTGGAAATAAGCATATACGCTAGCTGGCAGTCCACGAAATACTGACAAGGTGCCAGTGAAATGTTACTCCCTGGTAGAGTACCAAAATACCAGGGTTGGTTCTCTGCCTAGGCCAGACGGCCCTACAATTAGCATATAGATTCCATAGGAAACCTTCCATAGCCTCTTGTAGTCTCTTCTCGGGGTAAACAACCCTCCTTGTGGTTACATAATTATTTGAATGTATACATGGCTTTAGTAGCCCTAAATAGTGTATATATATATATATATATATATATATATATATATATATATATATATATATATATATATATATATAATATTAAAGGAACCAAAAGGGAAAAGTTACATGCTATGCACGTGAAAGAGTTAATAAAAACGAACTATTCTGAATGGTAATCACATTTTTAAAGTCAGTGGTTTATTAGTAAAAAAATCTGAACACCTTTTCTATCAAAGTTCGTAAGTCGCGCCATTTTGACTGATGTGTGACGTGGCTAATGTTTGGTTCATTGAGCCTCATTGAGCCTCAGATCGGGCAAATCTGTATTTAAAATTCCGTTAAAATAATCGCCAGGTGGCGCGTCGCGATGTTTACATCCGCTTCGTGTACCCGGTAGGAAGCGAACATGATTTTCGTTCAGAAATAGCTGAATTTCGGTTGCAACGATAAGGGCCAACATTTTCAAGATAGAACTGAACGCGCTGGTAAACCTGGTAAAGAAGACCCGGCGGAAGCCGAAACGCAGAGGCGAGTAACAGCCGAGGCGACATTGACAAGTGGTCGAAACTCGCTGAAACTTCGAAACACTGACAGGTATTTTGATGGCCTCGCATTCGATCCCGGGATTCGGCGAGTTTCTTCTTAGTCACAGCCATGCCGTGTATTATTCTCAAAATCAGTGGTGTAGTGTCGGATATGTTATACACAACGTGAGGTTTCCCAATTTGAAACAAATATCTCATATGGGGTCATGGCTCTCGATTTATGTCAGTGACACCACACAGAGTGACAGGTCATCTTCGCCCTAGCTTAAAACTGTTTTCAGGAATCAATTTCCAAATTGTCCACAACTGTGACAAAAATGCAGATTAATTGTTGTTTTATCAAATACTGGACATTATTATATTAACAGTAGCGACTGTGTGATGCTTTTGTATTATTGATATTGTGTCAATCATAAATATAAATAGAACACACCAGTAGACAGCTATAGGGGAAAGATTAATTATCTAACTATGTGGTGTCAATATTGATTGTTCAAATTTTCCCCATATTTAAAGGGAAGTTTGGAGCATAATTCTGAGGGCTAAATAAAGAAAGACAATCACCACCCATGTTCTTTATAAAAACGATTTATGCTGAATAATTTTTTTTTTTACTGAAAATATGTACAGTGGAAGTTCTATTAAATATAACAATTTGAACTGGGTAAAAAAAAAACTAGCAGAACAAATATTCTAAACTATAACATATGTGGATATATTTATGATATTCTGGGTGATCTTAATTTAATGTAACTTTGTTGTGAGGTAACCATAATATGCGAAACCATAATAGTAGCCGTCAGGTTCCACATTGTGCTATAAAATTTCTAATTCATGAAAAAATTTTAAACATCTGGTTCTGTTTAATTGATGATATATTTCAAAAGGATTTTATATTCTGTGTTTGGGAGACATGCTTAAAATTTAACCCTTAGACAACTTTAAAGTATCTAAAAAAAATGTAAGTATATGTTCATGTATTATAAAATGAAATGTTTCTAAATTTATTGACAATGAAAATAAATTAAGCAAAAAGAACACAAGCAAATAACATATACAACATTTATATAATACAAAGATATTTTCAATGAAAACACCACCTTTTTTATAGTAGAAATATACCCAACAATTAATGTTTAAATAACATTTGGATCATTTAGAACATTTCGAGTAGCATGCCCAGTTTCCCTATGTCAGAACTAAAAAAAAATTCCAATGATTTTATAAAAAAACAACATGTATTCTACAATGAAAAAGATTGAGTTACCTCCTTTTATTTTCACCTGTCCCAGTTCTTAATAGTCGGGATCCCAAATTTAAACATGGGGGCAAATACATTTGTATTTGAAATTTTAAAATTTTTTATCTGTAATTG
>JAODUO010000073.1:612500-635000 GCA_025642075.2 Ridgeia piscesae | reverse complement strand
CAGTATGGTACTTTTACAATCAGTTCGTTTCTTGCAGGAAGCAAAATGCAAGCCTGATCAGAAATGTATTATCAAGGTAGTGCAGTGCGTTAGAGCGCCATGTCCATCAACAGCACGGTGTGTCGGTAAGCATCAACATATTTGTGTTCCCCTTAGTTGTAGTTTTAATTTAAAATCACTGTACATACACACGCATACGTATATATATATATATATATATATATATATATATATATATATATACATATTTTATATATATATATATACATATTTTATATATATATATATATATATATATATATATATATACATATTTTATATATATACATATATGAAGTTATATATATTTATATGTATATATATATATACATATATACGTTTATATAAAAGTGAAAATCAGGGGCTGAAGATTAAAAAGTCGAAGACAAAGGTGATGATGCAAAACGACACACCAATATATGTCAAAAACTCTCAGATCGATAACGTTGAAAGATCCATCTACCTGGGACAGTGATACAGCACCAGGGACAACAAAAAAATCAAGACAATGAGACTCAAAGAAGAATCACGGCCGGGTTTACACCAGCCAAGCATAGCACAACCTTGCAGCCGCACAAATAAAGATGGAAAGGAATATGTTAAACATTACATACTGGGACAGAAAAACAATCATCTTAGAAAAAAGACAAAGCTGATAGACGTTATTGAACAAGTTAGAAGACGTATTATTATTTTTATTATTATTATTATTATTATTATTATTATCAGTTATCGTAGTAGTAGCAGTAGTAGTACTAGTAATAGTAGTAGCACCAGCAGCAGCAGCAGCAGCAGCAGTAGCAGTAGCAGTAATAGTAGCAGTAGCAGCAGCGAAGGCTACCGGGTGAAATGTTTGACGTTGCATCAAAATTGCATGTAAATTGGTACCTAAACAAATCGTCACATACGAAACGATGTGCAGGTACCTGCTGAAAAACGTTATTATATGGGCAGGTATTGATTTATTCAAATGGTTTCCTGAAAATGAAATCTGGATTATGTATGTATGTATGTATATACCTTCTTGCGATTTCTGCGAACTCAGAGTATTGCTTCAATTCTTTGCGAGTTTGTTTCAAAAACTGTTTTGCTTTGTGTACTTTTTCCTGTACACATTACACACTCACCTTCCAGTTACATGTATAATAACAGCAGCACAATATATATATATATATATATATATATATATATATATATATATATATATATATATATACATATATATATATATATAGTATAATATAACATACTTTCATATCACAAGGCATGAAAGATTAACTTTTTTCTGTAGAGGGATCGTACAAGGATTCCAAAGAAAAATACAGCGATGAAGGTATGTCTGACAGAGTCCAACCAAGGTGAACCATGTTTAACGAGGAAATACATTTTAAGTGTTTCCACTTGGCATATACCGACTGAAATTACAAATGTTGTACATCTTTATCCGGCTCGATGTTGATTGTAATAATTGTTGCAAACATGTATTATGTTTGTCTTTTTGTGTTTGTGTGTTTGTTTAATTGTTTCCGTGTTTGTTTGTTATCGTGTTTGTGAATTGTGGTTATTATTTTCTTATGAGTGGCTTCTACTGTGTCTAGACGACTTGATTGTGGAGATGACAATTATAAATTTAATAGACATTTATTGGTAATTTAATTTATTACTTGAAATTAATATATATTTTAAAACTTTTCGTTGTATTTAAATTAAATTGAAAATGGCCGAAACTAATTACTTAACTTTCCATAATAATTGCCCCATGCCTTGTATTTACACCATAATTATCGTCAGAACTCATCCAGGTGTAATTGATTTATATAGCAGTTATATGTCTCTCACGTGTTCGCTCAGAAAACAATGACGGGTTTGGTGATTGCATTTGTAGCACACTCTAGTAGCAGCACATTCACTAACTTTGTTACTGAAAGTCTACATTAAACATGTCCATTTCAATGTTTCACCAAATATATGATTGTTATATGTAAAACAAAATGCATAACAAATGCAGTCATAGTGTTACATACTCCATTTCACATATAATATAATATTGTACCATCTACATTTTTATTACGATTCATCAGGACCATTGCTTAGACTTACGAAAATAGTATTTGTGTAATTAAATCGCAGTTGAACAATTATTACTAAATTCAAGTACATTTTAACAGTATGTATATATATATATATGGTTTGGCTTTGCTGTTAAAAATGTACTTGAATTTAGTAATAATTGTTCAACTGCGATTTAATTACACAAATAATATTTTCGTAAGTCTAAGCAATGGTCCTGATGAATCGTAATAACAATTGTAGATGGTACAATATTATTTTGGAAAACTGATACTATTGCTAGTTGAACTATTATTACTAAATTCAAGTACATTTTTAACAGCAAAGCCAAACCATATATATATATATATATATATATATATATATATATATATATATATATATATATATATATATATATATATATATATATATATATATGTTTTCAAAAGTTCAATTAATAAATAATATATATATATATATATATATACCACACACACACACACACACACACACACACACACACACACACACACACACACACACACACACACTGACGTTTATGTGGAATTGCACTTTTGGAAAACTGATACTCATTTGCCTTGGAATATAGACATGTAGAAAGATGCAATTTTCAGTGAGATATTGTCATTTGCTAGTCAAAAAGCGTGCTTTGTATAACATTTTATAATACCTTCGATTTCGCATAACATTGGCGAAGCACTGATCATACGGGATGGGATGTATTTACAAAAGTGCTAGTTTAGTTTTTCAAAGCCTCTCTTTGTTAATATTTCATTTGTTATTACTGTAATAGTGGTTGACATAAAGACGTTATGAACAAGTCATTCCGAAAACAAATACAGTGGCAATGATAAATGTCCAAAACGAATATTGCCTTAGTAAAATATAACCATAATTACTAAACAGTCATTCACGACGACAATTCTGTTCTTAATGTTGTGTGTGTTTTTCGTACGAATACGTATTGCATTCCATAAAACTGTACTTCGGTAAAAGCGTCAATGTTTAATAAAGTGTATAATGCCTCTCAGGAAAATATAACTCTGTGTGTTTTATAATACAAGCATCGGATTTTGCATAGATTGTTTTTAAATATTAGTGAATATTACCTTTCACACTGTGGAAGAACAGTTGGAAATACTTCCTTTTCCCATTCCTATTTCAGTGCAAAAGATTTAGTTATGAATTCCCATGAAGTACACTTAATTCTAAAAGGTCTATCCAGTTATTTAAAAACAAAGCGAGAAAGTAATACTACAATACTCTTAATTTTGAAGACAAAAAAATACGGAAGTTTTCGTACGATTGCGTGAGTTGTAGTTTTTCGTGAGTGCCTAGCAGAAAAACATGTCACAACGGCAACTATGTACTTAATGACAGATTGTATTCACTCATAGCGATACTTTTAATAGATATACAAAAGGATTGAATTCATAAACTACTGATTTATTTTGAAATTCTTACTAAATATTGTGTTACTCTACGATTTGGTTATAGAATGTTTTATACTGACATAAATTAATAATAAAATACTTCCGTAAATTAATTTGCATAACGTGTTTGAAATATAATTTACTTTGTCTTGAAGCCAAATAATTCAACAGATTGACGTGTTCTTTCTGTAGACATAGACGACGACGAATCCGGGAGCAAATACAGCGACGAAGGTTCGTTTGATGTTGTTTCCGTAATTTAGTTAGTGCCATTAATGTTTTATTTGCAACTGTTTTATATGATGGTTGTACACTTCACGGGATTACTGTGGGTTGCGTTGATCATCGTGATATCACCGGTCCACTTTCACTAACTTTTTACTACAAATTATACTCTAAAATGTCCACTTGAATGTGACCACAATACATGCACATCCACATGCATGTCAAATACACAAATGTTAGAAACGTTATTGTTTTACATTTTACTACATAATGTGTCGCGCCACATTACCTTTTTATGACGAATTGTCGGGATCACCACTTACCATTACAAAAGTTACATTACATTTCGTACTAAAGCTACGGTTGAATATTATTATTTAATTCAAAATATAGATTTATAAAAGCAAGACTAAGCCATTTGCATTGTCATTTGTATGCAGCAGCGTGTTGTTATAATATAATTTTGTGATCGTGTTGTTTGTGTATTCACGGGACGACAACGACGTTTTGTCTGACTTAGAAAGCTGAAAGTTTCGATGCACATTCTCGAATAATAATATAATACAGAGCATTCTATCGTTTATCACGATGACATGGCATGGCAACGTTAGTAGAAGAATAAAATAACAGTTTGTCCGTTTTGTCAACACAGCTAGCAGGTTGATTGGCAAAGAACAGAAGCACTTGTCCAGTATACATAATGCTTAACTAGAAAGGAAAGCCACTCGAATAGTATACGATCCGACCCATTCCATGAACGAAGCCTTTCAGAAACATCCACCAGGGAGACGTCTAAAAGTTCCATTAGCTAGAAAGAACCTTTTCAAAAATACCCTGTCATTTTAATTGCGAATGTTAATTTTAATGTACTGCAGAGAATAGAATTCACGTAGGAAGAATTGTATGATGTATGATATATTTATTTATATATTAGTTAGTGTCTATATGTATTGTATATATTTATTTAATCTTATTTATTTACAATGTTTAGCATATATTATTATCGACATTATAAAAACTCCTTTTACAGATATTTATCTGGTTAATGTATTTATTATTTACTCTACCAACTTGTTGTACTTATTTATATACTTAAGTACAATTTATTAGTATTTTATTTTAATGTTGATTATTATTATTATTACTATTATTATTATTATTTTAATGTGTCTTGTCAGCTGTATCTGGATGACCAATTTTATCTTATTACTGGCTCTTTAATGTGTAACTGAAGAAACATTGCTGTTATTAGTATAATGTTTAAAACAGACAAAAACATATTTTTAATCTTTGAAATTTTAGGCGTGTCCAAGGAAGTTCATGTTTTATTCATAATTATAAAGATGATAATAATAATAAGATGATAATAATAACAATAAGATTACGTTTCTCTACGATATTGTTATACCATATTTTACATCGACTTCATTTAATAATAGGGTAATTATGTAAATTAATTTGCATAGGCGACATGATATATATATATACTATATATATATATATATATATATATATATATATATATATATATATATATATATATATATATATATATATATATATATATATGTATAATATATATATATATATATATATATATATATATATATATATATATATATATATAGTTATATATATATATATATATATGTATGAATATATATATATATATATATATATATATATATATATATATATATATATATATATATATATTATTTTTGATGTTTCGTGTAAGATATTTAACATATTGAAGTATTTTTTTGCAGATAATCAAGACAAGGAAACCGAAAACAAACACAGCGATGAAGGTAAGTTTGAAATCAAGTCTATCCAGGCTAAATCACATTTCACGATGGAACACAATTCCATGATTGTAGTTCCTTTCCACCTAGCTTTACTGTTTTGTTAGCTGAACCAGTGCAGATCCTCAGCTTGCTTTTCAAATGCAATTTTTCAATGTTTTAATAATTGCAGATATGAATATCTTGCTTGGTAATGTTTTGGCAGTAGTTCATGTGTTAAGACTTCCATGGATGGTGTCTAGAAGACTTGCATGTATAGCTTGTAAATACTAATTATTTTTCTTTTATACAAATTAACGTTAATCGATTAAACATTTTTTGTAAGTTTATTTTAAAATAGAGTAATTATTAAATTTATTTAATTAGAAAATGTCGTAATTATTTACGGTGTAATTAATAAACTATCCAACATAATTGCCACATGCCTGGTGTCCACTATTTAATCATTGCCAACACTACTCTAGTTTGCAATATACCAGTTATATAACTCACGTTATTTTGTTTTTATTTTGCAGCGAAATAAGACGGTCTTGATGTTTGCCTTTGTAGCAATCTCTGCAAAACATAAAATAAAACACCTTGAATAGTTCCATGTTTGTTCATATACTTGTTTTATACAACACTTTTAATAATGTTTTCCATGACTTAAGAAGTATTACGATTCGTTCCGTTGCGCTACAGAACAAACGTCTCGAAACATTGGCGGAACACCGCCAGTGTCTTGATAACATTGCAGTCTCTCTATTCTATGAGTCCTGTACGGCAGAGTTCAACGTCTTTTCTTAAGTGTCCTTCTCATTAAAGGAAAACGACGCATCTTACAATTGTTTTTTAATGTTGTCTTATACACACATTTAAAAGAGAAAGTCTATTTTGAGTTATTTGTGTTACAATTCAATTATACAATTCTTTATACGAAAATGTTTCTAACAAAAATACATAGCGACACATACATCGGTTCATATAACCATGCACGTAGAATAGTTATACCTCATGTTCTGTTGACCACGGTTTAAATATTATTAGTTACTATGAATAACATTATAACTGCAAACTGCCGTTTGAGGGCAATGACAGATGATTATCTTTTGCATTTATTCTGCAAACGGTCACATAAAACATTTGTTTTGCTTTGATTATAGGTTAATCGTTTTATTTATGGTCAAATGTTGTCATGCATTTGACGAAAAGCCAACATTGTAGACAATGTTTACATTCAAGCAATCACACATAATATTTGCAAAGTATGCATGCTGTATGTCACTAGAAAAGTTACTATTATTTTGTGAACATCTTTCTTTATTGCTATTTCATTAATATAGTAATAACGGCTGTTCTAACAGCGGTATGGATGAATAATTAAGAATCCTTATATTAATCTGTTGCACTTAACATGATAACTTATTGTGTTCCTTCTTGTAGACAGTGAAGACATTGATTCGGAAAAAGAAGAAGAGAGTGGCGAAGGTATGTTAAAGACGAACATATATTAGCAAAACTTAACATTTCATTAAACAGTCTCAGTAAGAAAAATGTAATTCAAGATACCGGTATATTAGCACAACTGTTTCGTTTTATAAGGAAATTACGACGAAGTTAAACCTCCGTAAACTGTCTAAGACAGCCGTCAAGTTAGTTTTGCAATGTTACGTTATTGCATATTTATTGCTATCCGTACTCACATTGTGAAGCTGTTTCAATGCCATTTAAAGGGCAGAAAAGGCAACGGCAATGGTTTCGTATCATACACTTAATAGAGTTTATACAAACTAACAATTTCCACATATACTCAATTTTTTAACGTCAGCGGTTTATTCAGAATGTGACCTTAAAGTCTAAACATCTAACGAAATCCATGATGGCCTAGACACCACCATCTTAACCGGTGACGTATTCGTTTGGCTTGGCCTGGCCTATAAGCGCGCGGCATTCTAGGTCTCTGCTGAGGCCGGTCAGCTTCCTGCGACGTCACTACGCTTGCCTACGGCACAACAACATCGAGTCTTCGTTTAGTTGGCGTGACATGTAGCAGCTGCTTAGACCTAAATCTGTGGTCAACAAGTAATTATGAAGTAGACATATATCACCAGTTGATGGAACAAGATCCAACAAAACGTCGCCGACCGTCGTCTTCTTAAACCCGATCAGTGCTGACAATATTTAGCCATGGATGGACCTAAAAGCTAAACCGTCGAAGCAACGCATATATCAAGCTGGCCGAGACATCAATGATCAGATCGCAAGAAGGTTAGTATGATGTACTATTTTTTCTGTGGTATAACGTTTGTATTTAATTGTGTTTTTGCAGACGTCAAGCACACGTAACGTTTTTGTGCTGTTAAAAGTAGTGTTGACCTCCGTAGACCGGCTATCGATTGATGATGGCTCGATCATCGATGTGTTGACGATGCCCGATGCCGATGGCGATGTCCATCGATGACAGCTAATCTGTTTCTATGGTATCACGTCCACATGTGTAAAGACTAAGATATACTTGAACCAAGCTAGGACAATAGCAAGATTTATATCATCGCAGAATTTAGTATAATGCAGAATAAATAATTTAGCCTTTACAAGAAACTTGAATAACTGAACTTGAACATGACACGTCTCATGGGTGATAATAATTATGTCATCGGCGGAGGGACCGTGGCCTTGGATTGTCGTTGGCACTTCTTCATAAATGCACTAACCGCTCATAGTGACATAGACATTTATTTCCATCGATGTGAATGTAGGCTATATCAGAGTAAGGTGACATGATTAATACAGCTAGTAAAGCTTATGATCAGTGTGTTCAGATATGTGCTAAGAAACAATGAAAATGTTATGATGCTGAAAACTAGAAATTCAGTCAGTATTTATTTAAACATTAAGTGTTTACAAAGTTGTGTTAGTTGCATTTTTCTGTTAGTTTCCAACTATGAGATACACATCTGACTATATTTATCATATTTTTATCAAGTTTCTGCATGCACTTTGACACCCCACCTTCAGAATTAGTTTCACCTTCGAGTAGCAGTATTTATGACTGTTTAATGGCTAGTGGAATTCAATGATTGTTTGAAATCCATGGACAGTTGCTGCATGAATGTTTTAAACTATATCTTCATTTAAAATACTCATTTTATCTACACGTTGTGTTTATTTTGATGTTTTATTAGCTTTTTAGATGTGACGTCGGTATTCACTGGTTAAAGATCTATTGTCACCTGTAGGCACAGAGTTAGATCCTTAATCTTTCCCCTATAGACTAGAGTGACAAGCTGGCCTGCTGCACTGAAGCCGCTGTGGACCACTGGCTGCCATCTATATAGAAGGATATATAGAATAGAACTTTTGAGCAACGTAATAAATGTAAAAGAAAGTCTGCTAAGACGAAATGTATAACTTGGATATGTGTCGTTGTGCCCCTAGCCCTAGTTAAGACAGCTCATGATTAATTTCTGGGGTAGGCCAGCTGTTGAATGTTTTGAGTTGTTTCACTGCGTTGGGGTAGGGATCTCAATATTTGTCACTGTGGTTCCTTGGCAATGTGAATAATGATCCAGTGGGATGTAGCCTCCAGCTTAGTCATTAGGCGAAGGGCTGTGACCTGGAAATGAGTTTATCCTGAAGTCAATACCCCAGATGGATACTCTGGACAGTTCGGTGGTTGACACTGGTGTGAGCAACGTTAATCCATTTGCTGGTTACAACAGTCATTGTGAAGTAGCAAATATGGTTTCCTCCTGTGTAGCGTATAACTGTACCAACCGACAGAAAACAGGATCCGGAATATGCCAGTTACTATGACATCCCTGCTATTTTGTTGTAGTTTGCCTAATTTTATTTATTAATTGTTATTACTATTGACACAGTATAATTAGTTAGTTGACTATCTTAATATTACTACTTTTCTACCTCTTCTACTACTGTTGTTTTTAGTAATGTTGGCAGCTCTGTTTTTGTTGTTGTTTTCCATTTTTTCTCGTCCACTTTGCATGGTCTGTTTTTAAATCTGTGAAATTGTAATTCATTATATAGGTCTGGGTGTTATCGCCAATGTATTTGGAAGACGGACTTCATTTGGTTGATTTTTAAATAACTTTTTGGTAAAACACCACAACAATTGTGGATCTGGTAGAATAACAGATTAAATAATACTAAGCTGTACTCACCCCTCACACAGTGAGACATTGTATACTAAGTATAAGCCTGTTGATTTGTTTCATACTGGTATATTAGTGAGGCAACTGTTTAAACACAGTGTACACAATTAAACAACACCGGCTAACTGATGTTAGTAAATAAATAACGTGATAATTATGTAGAAAACTTGCTACAGTACTATGTATATACTGGGACTGCCTGGCAGTTGCATGGCTTTCACCAGCCGGTGTTGACTTCAAAGTATCATGTGACAACTGATAGCGGCCGAGCGATCTTGTTCTACTGGTGTGTTCTA
This sequence comes from Ridgeia piscesae, assembly GCA_025642075.2. Lineage (NCBI taxonomy): Eukaryota > Metazoa > Annelida > Polychaeta > Sabellida > Siboglinidae > Ridgeia > Ridgeia piscesae. Next base: position 624,978 of record JAODUO010000073.1, on the reverse strand, counting down.
TTTATATATATGCCTGTAAGTGATAATTGAAAAAAGAAAAGTTTTATTCTAGATAATTATAGAGTGAAAATTCATACACTTGATTGATATTATTGTCTGCTGCATTCTCATAACATGGCTGTGTTTCTCACTTTCTGGTAATCTCATAGGAATAACCACAGGAAATGCCAATTAGGTGATGATGCAATGCATTATTTCACGTTCCTTTGTTGTTGGTTACAGAGAACAGTGATTGTCACTCCTGTATCACATTGTGGCCTCCACACTCATGTGCACACTTTTGAGGAAGAAGATACGACAATGTATTTGGAGCAAGGTTCAGCAGCATTCAATGCCCTGCCTGAAGTCAGTCATCACAGCACAGCACTTTCTGGGAGCCATTCCCTAGCTCACTAAATGCTGTCATATTGGACAGGTGGAGGTGTATCAGAGTTACCTGCCCCAAGAGACAGCACTTTTGTGAAGGTATGACAGCAGTCGTAACTACAAGGGGACTTTTGTGATAAGTTGCATTTGAATCCTTGCTTGTTCAGTTCTCTTCACATTGCACCAAGCTGTATAAAGTAGCACATAGTAATTGCAGTATTGCTTCATATTTCTAAGATAATACAGGTGTGGCATTTGAATGAACTCCTAGTAGCTGTGTCATGAGGGGCCAAACACAGCTGTAATCAGTTACTGTGTACACTTATGAATACAGCTACTTCTGTAATTAATAACTTCTCTGTTTTTGATAAAATAAAATAAATAACATGTCATTATCACCAAATGTATTAAAATATAATATAAAAATACACAAAAATACAGTCACTGTATATACATGATACAAAGTGAAACAATAAGATTAGAACAACAAGTGATAATTGGGAGTGGAATGCGATACTGGAATTCCTGGTCAATGTGTTGTTATTTAACTTATGGTTACTAATTTGGCTAATGTTTGGTTACTAAAACAATGACTTATTATTACATGATTATCAAATGAAATTACCAAAAAATTAGTACATGTTTATAATCATGTAGAAAAACGTTTCAAAGTTGTCTAAATACTAATCAGTTAATGCAAGCACTATATTCATTGTAGGAATGAAATCACGATTGATGTTATCTGCTCTTGCGTGGAACTACCAGCCACGTCCTTTCCCAGGCATCCCTGTTAACACAGATGTCAATCGAGAAACAATGATTAAACTGGAGGTTGCGCCACAGAACACAAGCCCAACATAACCGTCTACCCATGCTGATGAGCCACATAATCCATGCGGTGATGGGAAAAGTTACACTGCCACTAATCACTGTACCAACAGGGGTTGCTGTGATCGGGGCAAATGTGGCAAAACCGAGTAAGGAAGATATGCGGGCTGCATGGCTCAATCGTTTCGTACATTAGTCAAGTCTTCGAGAGCAAAATGATATCCCTCGTGCTGTTCTCCAAGCGAGGACAGGGAACTGTGTCCTGATTAGGTGGCTGGTGCATGCTGGCAGTACTCGATGAACACTCCGGCCCAACTTACTGTGAACCCACCAGTAAACTGCCTGAGCAACCTGAAATAAACGTGTTCAGATAAATATACATATGGCATTCTAAATAAGATGAGAATTAATCAATGATCCTTTTAATTTAGAATATATCATTAAAGACACACCCCATTTCAAACATGTGGTGCTTTTTAAGAAAAACAAAAACAATTGTGTGGCAGTATTATAGCATATTGCATCTAATGTTGACAATATGCACTTTTAAATCGCTGTTTGCCATTAGAAACCATTGAGGATCTATTTCTATATTTTTGAATAAAAATAAATTAGGGTATTGCTAGTAAGCTCAAGACATGTTTATTAATTTGATTGAACCATTCTGAAAGCTGTCAAACATAAACATCTTGACTAACACCTCTAATGACAACTCCAGTCCCTGCATTCACATATTTGGGTTGTCATCTCATAATGGATAACCAGAGAAAATGTCAATTAGATTATTATGGTGAAAAGACTAGGCACTATAGTAGGCAGTTACTATGCATGTTTCGCTCATAGTTACAAATTCACTATAATATTCCAAAGGACTTCAGAGCCTCTTGACCCATTTTTAAAATGCTATGGTCATTGCACAAAATGTGTTCAAAATTATGGTACCGTTGTGTTATCCAGTTAGAGTTTATAATTTACTATGTATGATCCATTCTATACTTTGGGCAGTAGTAGGAACAATGCACTATGTTCACAAATATACCTGCCATTTTCAGTACATAACATTTATAATGGTTCCATGTGTGTTGTATCTATAAGTAATGATAACTAATATTATTTTATTTATAGTGCTACTTTGTTTGATGTATTGTTGCTTCTTATTTGATGCATTAACTTTTATTGCAACATAATTATATAAAATGTATGCACAGTATACTTACTTGTTTCTTGATGGATCTAGTTGTCAGTTGTCTAACTCTATATGGTTCAGTACAACCAATACATTCCGAAGCACCAGTTGCTCGAAGCAGATAATTTCAAATCCGACTTTTCGTAATAACAAAATCGAGCATTAAGAAATGTTTTATGTGAATCATTGCAAAATGGATTATTATTCTGAATGAACATAATTTCACAAAGCATGAATTCTGACACATTTCCTGTATTCATCTCGTTACTAATTTCTCTGGGTTCTTTTAAACAAACTCATTATCTCTGTTTATATATGACTCCATAAGACACATGCAAAATGATGAGAAGATAACCCTGCAGTTTATGTTCAAATAAAATAATCGCAACTGCCTGCCATTGCTGTGTAAGGCTGTGCATTTAGATCATGATATATGAGGCCAGTGAGGTGACCCGGCTGGCCCAAGCTAAGCGACCATATTTCGCTTGTCATAATAATACGATCATTACGCAGTCCGGACCTCAGGATAATAATATTTAAGCAATAACAATAATAGACAACTTAATATTTACCTTCATCAACATGCTCCGCGCGTTGCCGAGTTACAGCCATTTCATGACAGCACACAAATTTGTCACCGCATCAACAAATTGGTTCGGCACCGCCATCAGTTGACCCCATCTCTGCTAGTTTTGTTGTTGTTGTAAGTTCAGCTTCCCGTGTGTCTTTCTTTTCGTGGTCAATCGCCTCTAGTGTGTCTTCAAATACGTGCCTTTGTCTTTGCGACTGGAATCTATATCCAGATACTTCTGCATCCGTTAAATGATCCGATTTAGATAATCCATAACAAACACGCCATTTTTATTTCTCTGCGCACAGCGCCTCCAGACGGATTTATGAATAACTAATACGCAGGAAATCTGTGGAGAGGCCTAAGCGTCGTGACGTCATTCTTCGTCGACAATGGCGTAGCTCATAGTATTTCGATGGCTGGGTGTTCAAAACTGGTAAACCGCTGGCGTTAAAAAATTGAGTATATGTGGAAATTGTTACTTTATATTAACTCTATTAGGTGTACGCCGCGAAACCGTTGCCTTTTTTGCCCTTTAAATGAAAACATATTTCTAGGAGCGAACACTCTCGTTTTAAGAATAGCCCCGCATATATTCCTTTTATTTTACAACGTTTCTTAAAGAAGGTGAATTTGGTGTAGTAACGATTGTTATGGTAACAGTGCGTATTGTATGAGTAATTCAGAGTATTTCGTTTCACAAAATTATACAAATTCTAGGCTCCTCTCTGTGTTTAGTTTTTGCACTTAATATAACAACATGATGTGTTCCTTCTTGTAGAGAGTGGAGACAAAGATTCGAAAAAAGAAGAGAGTGGCGAAGGTATGTTCAAGACGAACATTTACTTAGCAAAACATAACATCACACCACATTCAAACATTGGTCAGAGCTTTTTAAAGTAAACATATACCATTTGGCAGGCTCTAAATTTGCAACTTGTCTGTCGTAGTCAGACAAACGTAATATTAAATGAAAACATATCTGGGAGCAAACACTCTCGTTTTAAGAATAGCCCCGCATATATTCCTTTTATTTTACAACGATTCTTAAAGAAGGTGAATTTGGTGTAGTAACGACTGTTATGGTAACAGTGCGTATTGTAACAGTAATTTTGGGTATTTTGTTTCACAAAATTATACAAACACTAGGTTCCTCTCCGTGTTTAGTTTTTGCACTTAATAAAACAACATGATGTATTCCTTCTTGTAGAGAGTGGAGACAAAGATTCGGAAGAAGAGAGTGGCGAAGGTATGTTCGAAGACGAATATTTACTTAGCAAAACGTAACATTTTATTAAACAGTCTCCCTAAGAAAAATGTAATTCAAGATACCGGTATATTAGCGCAATCGGTGAAACCGGACGAACATTTGGCACGAGACTAGAGGAACACAGGAAATAAGTTAAAACGATAACAATCAGACGTATTACTTGGGACAAAGGCAAATGATCGACAAACGTACAACACAAGTCGGCAATAACAGAACGTGCAGACAGACATGACGGTCTGATAGACTGGAAGGGGACAAAAAGTGTACGCATTGGGTTTAAAGAGGCTACCTGGATTAGAAAGATTGCACTAAGTATATACTGAGACGAGGAGGCTACAGATTGTATGTTTGGGACAGTCTTCTCGCCGCGCCATCTGGCGAACTGTAAAGATGCAGTTCCTGGTGGTGGTTGAAACGAAGATGTGAGTCGATATTTGTTCGTTGTGAAATAGGAAACATAGAGATATGTTGTAAAATAAAAGGAATATATGCGGGGCTATTCTTAATGCGAGAGTTTACATAGAGATATGTTTCACCAGATTTATATACTGATATCACCTTTGCTGTTTTAATGTTTCTGTTGAAACATACCACATTCAAAAATTGGTCAGAGCTTATTAAAGTAAACATACACCATTTGGCAGGCACTAAATTTGCAACATGTCTATTGTAGTCACAAAAACGTAATATTAAATGAAAACATATATCTGAGAGCAGACACTCTCGCTTTAAGAATAGCCCCGCATATATTCCTTTTATTTTACAACGATTCTTAAAGAAGGTGTAGTAACGACTGTTATGGTAACAGTGCGTATTGCAGGAGTAATTCAGAGTATTTCGTTCCACAAAATTCTACAATGTCTATGTTCCTCTCCGTGTTTAGTTTTTGCACTTAATATAACAACATGATGTGTTCCTTCTTGTAGAGAGTGGAGACAAAGATTCGAAAAAAGAAGAGAGTGGCGAAGGTATGTTCAAGACGAACATTTACTTAGCAAAACATAACATCACACCACATTCAGACATTGGTCAGATCTTTTTAAAGTAAACATACACCATTTGTAAAGCTCGTAGTCAGACAAACGTAATATTAAATGAAAACATATCTGGGAGCAAACACTCTCGTTTTAAGAATAGCCCCGCATATATTCCTTTTATTTTACAACGATTCTTAAAGAAGGTGAATTTGGTGTAGTAACGACTGTTATGGTAATAGTGCGTATTGTAGGAGTAATTCATAGTATTTCATTTCAGAAAATTCTACAATTTCTATGTTACTCTCCGTGTTTAGCTTTTGCACTTAATAAAACAACATGATGTATTCCTTCTTGTAGAGATTGGAGACAAAGATTCGGAAGAAGACAGTGGCGAAGGTATGTTCAAAGACGAATATTTTCTTAGCAAAACATAACATTTTATTAAACAGTCTCCCTAAGAAAAATGTTATTCAAGATACCGGTATATTAGCGCAATCGGTGAAACCGGACGAACATTTGGCACGAGACTAGAGGAACACAGGAAATAAGTTAAAACGATAACAATCAGACGTATTACTTGGGACAAAGGCAAATGATCGACAAACGTACAACACAAGTCGGCAATAACAGAACGTGCAGACAAACATAACTGTGTTATAGTCTGGAAGGGGACAAAAAGTGTACGCGTTGGACTGTTGAGGTAACAGTGCGTATTGTGGCAGTAATTTAGGATATTTTGTTTCAAAAAATTCTACAAACTCTAGGTTCCTCTCCGTGTTTAGTTTTTGCACTTAATAAAACAACATGATGTATTCCTTCTTGTAGAGAGCGGAGACAATGATTCTGAAGAAGAGAGTGGCGAAGGTATGTTCGAAGACGAACATTTACTGAGCAAAACATAACATTTTATTAAACAGTCTCCCTTAGAAAATGTAACTCAAGATACCGGTATATTAGCACAATTGTTTCATTTTATAAGGAAATTACGATGTTTCTCGAATTTCAATAAAAGCGTCAATGTTTAATAAAATAAAATGACTGTCGCGAAATTAAACCTCCGTAAACTGTCTAAGACAGCCGTAAAATTAATTTTGCAATGTTTTCGTTATTGCATATTTATCGCTATTCATACTCACATTGTGAAGCTGTTTCGTAGACATTTAACAAACACAAAACTTAACCATGCGTCACGGAACCGGAACAGAACATTATAAAACACCATGAAATAGCAACAGCTGTCAGAGCACACATAATCCTAAAACAAATACTTGTTCACCAAAAAGATAAAGTGGAAGAGAAAAGTAAGACTGACTTCGTGTACCAAATCCCATGCAAGACTTTACATAGGAGAAACCGGACGAACATTTGGCACGAGACTAGATGAACACAGGAAATAAGTTGAAACGATAACAGTTAGATGTATTACTTGGGACAAGCGAAAATGCTCGACAAACGTACAACACAAGTCGGCAATAACAGACCGTGCAGACAGACATATCTGTGTGATAGACTCCACTGATCCACTCAAAACCTCCCCATCAACTACTACTCTTTGTCTTCTATCAATAAGCCATTTTTCTATCCAGTCGTCAAAGGCTTTTTTTAAATCCAAATAGATTATATCTACTGGTGATCCCTCATCTACCCACTTTGTGACATCTTCCAAAAAACATAACATATTTGTTAAGCATGACCTCGCTTTAAAAAACCCATGTTGAGATGGGTTTATCAATTTATTTTTAACAAGAAAATCAACCAGGTGATCTTTAATTAGTCTTTCTAATAGTTTGCAAATCATCGATGTTAAACTCACTGGTCTATAGTTCTCTGACTTGTTTCTCGAACCTTTTTTAAATAATGGTATAATGTTTGCTTTTTTCCATTCTAACGGAACTATTCCCTCCTCTAATGACAAATTGAACACTGTTGCAAGCGGTATGCTGATTTGTTCTACAATTTCCAATAGTAATTTGGGAGGAATCCCATCCACTCCAGGTGATTTATTATCCTTCATATCTCTTATTTTCATAGCTACCATTGTTGGGGTTACAATTAGTTGTCCTAAATAGTCAAACTCTCTCCCTTCGAACTTAGTCTCAAGTACTGGTAATATACTAATATCTTCCCTGGTAAACACCGAACTAAAGTACTCATTTAGGTTTTCTGCCATTAAGAATCGTTCTGTTATTATGTTTCCATCACTACCTTCTAGAGGACCGACCTTATCCTGAACTTTCTGTTTACTTCGAACATACGCATAAAAACTCTTGCTGTCATGTTTTATATTAAAAGCTATATTTTGTTCGTAGCTTCTCTTTGAATTTCTAATTTCAGCTCTAGCTTGATTAAGTGCTTCTTTATAAATGCTATAGTCTTCTTCACTTCCAGTATGTCTATATCTCTTCCACATCATTTGCTTGTACTTGATTTTTCTAATGGCTTCCTTCGATAAGTGTTTCTTCTTTGACCGTTTCCCCTGTTTTTTCAACGGAACAAATTTGTCAACGACGCAGTCAATTTCACTCCTTAAAATATTCCAGCATTCTGTTGCTGTCTTATTCTTCAGTGTTTTATTCCAGTCTATCTTTGCTAAATATTCCCTCATGTCCTTATATCTTCCTTTGTGAAAACATTTCCTGTACCTATTTTTCTATTCCGTTCTCCCTTTACTTTGATGATAAAATGTATCTGGTTGTGATCACTACACCCCAGTGGCTCACATATCTTGACATTATCAACAAATTCCTTCTGTGAGCTCAATATTATGTCTAACACATTCTCGCCCCTGGTTGCTTCTAACACATGTTGAGAAAGGAAAGTATCTTGAACTAAATTTAACATTGGGAATGGCCAGTTAGGACTGACGTCATCATGTATCGTATAGCAACGATACCTTTCATAGAATCATTACCTGAATCATGCATCACGTGGTACAAGTACGTATTAAGAAGACGATCATTTTCCTACCACATGTCTATAGCACACACGCAAACTGTATTGGAACAATTATCATTCTATCATGGAATATTTTATTGTATGGAAAGGATAGATTACAAATAAATAACTGGTTTCGCAATATAATTAATAACGTTTATGTAACAGATGACATATACATGTCTTGCTCTCCCATAATCTTACAACCCCAATAACCTCTTCTTCACTACAATTACCGTACATTTTAAATAAACTGTGTTTATGTGTATGTTTTTAATTATCACAACTTGCCATGTTTCCTGGTATTGTTATAAACTTTAATAATTTGATGACAATATTTGTTAATGTTGTTAGTCAAATTTGCTTTTATCATTACTTGCTGTTACACCATTATTTACAAGATGGAGTACTGATTCCCCGTGTAATATGTTCCCAATAGGTTCAAGGTACCAGCAATGTTGTTTATTTCTTTTTCCTTCAAGACAATTGTTAATAAATACTGTTTTAGTACATCTTAGAGTATTAGTTGTATTTTGTATCCCTGGTTTCCGATTGAACTGCTCTACATGATAAGAATGTTTTCTATATGTTTTGGTACGTGCGCTCTTCGGTCCGTTGGTAAGCCATGCAGTTTTCAAATTCATCTTAGCTATTTTCCGTCGGGATATTTTAGTGGCCAATGTTCTGGTAAAGTTGTGTACATAACAGTCATATGCTAAATTATATCTTCATTATATAGTATTGCGTGCCACGAATGTTTTGTAATGTCGATTGTTGTAACGCATTGATGATTCCTTGGTAAGGTGAGGTGCAGTGCAATGGTTTGATAAACCGTGTATTATTTGAGATATTGCACTTGCACACAGCAAATATAGGGCGATGATCGCTAACATTATTACTCCACTATATGTCTTTCAAGTTTAGAAATTCAAATATTGCGTGTTATGGGACGAACTAATTATAATGTTTTTTTTTTAATTACAAATATAGATCATTGTCATACATCAAATAAATAAATAAATACATTGTATCGTGTCATTATGACTTGCACATTTTAAACAAATCTATATTTTAAAGGGTCATCGCAGAACATCTCTCCGATCTTCCACAAATGAAATATCTCTCAACAGGCCTCAGGCCCACACCCCAGTCACAGATGAATGTTTATCAACATGTGTGAATGATTGATGAGAATATGTCATATCTTCTCAATGCTCTAAAGTGGTGCAGTAGTTGACAATGATTGCTTGGTTATGTTGTCAAGAAATTCTCCAAACAAAACTCTGTGTAAAATAGTTAATATAGAAAACACATGCTTGTTGTTTCCAGATAAGTAACTACATCACATTGTTGTAATCGTCGTGTGCGATCTAACCCAGAAGATGGACCGCGCGGTTGCCAAGATGAACTCTTCATGCGAAGTTCGTTGACGTCTTTCAATATTGTTATTAATTTATGTTAAGCTTCAATTATCTCAATAATCGTAATGCCACAAGCTACCCGTTGTTAGTGATAATAAATAAACAATACTCGGATAATTGAGTTGACCGTTAACATATTGATGATTTGCAGGACAAATTCACTATGCTTCATTGTAAAGTTTGGTATATTTGAAAATGGGAGTTACATTTGTAGATGACAAAGACGATATTGAAGCGCGGTGGCTCAGTGCCAGAGGACCGGATTCTCAAACACGAGAACCCGGGTTGGAACACTGTGCTGCCGTGTTGACACTGTGAAAGTGTGTTTAGTCTACGTTATTCCAGTTAACTCAGTTGTATGAATGAGTTCCTGGTCGTAGATAGTTGTGTGTGAACATTCTTTGATATTAATTTCAGTATGCCTGAATGCTTCTCAGAGATGTCGAGCTTATGTTGGGTTGAACAGATCAGCAGTGTAAAGCGCCTGAAGATTGGACAGCTATGTAAGAAATTACCTTTACTCTGTATAAATAAAGATATATGCACACACTTGCCGCGGAGTGTATCAGACTTGGTAGTTGCGACATAATCGTGTCAACGACAGTGACCATCGACAAAACTCTGAAGGTTAATTGCGCAGTTTAAATCGTTATTCGTTAGGCAAAACTCGTGGACAAGGCTGCAGAATATGTGCAGGAAGATTCAAGGCACAGTTGGGACTTTCTGGATGTGCATGCGGTGATGAACAACAGATTGTGGCCCACATCACCAATGACTGCGCTCTCTGTGGTGCTCGGCCGGCGAGACTGGCAGCGAGAAGACGTTGCTGTTCGTCGTCATCGACCGCTCTCACATCTGAACTTGCTCTGCATTTCTGAAACACTTATATGCTACGTTAACAGCAACATAATGCACCTTTCACATCAGGCAGCAACGACATTAGAATAAATGTTATATAATGATATGACCTAAATGAACGTCAATAACAAAAATATTAAACAATACAACAATCAACATGGACGTATGCCTAAGAGGTCGTTATTGTTATCAGTAGTATTACTAATGAAGAATAATGGCGCTATGTCTGTATTCTATATATGTATAACATATACTATTAATAATTCCATCATCAAAGTGGAGTTCATGTTGATATTACGGCAGTACAGCAGTAGTTGAACAAAACGCGCTGTTATCCCAGTAATGCTAAGCACACACAAGCCGATTTGGGCGCACACACCAACCGACTATTCGGCGTAAATGCAGTCAGCCGACTCCAGTGGATTGGTGTGTGCGCAACATTACGCCGACGGTCGGCATTATTGCGCCGATTAACGCCGATTCAAATGTTGGATCTGCAGTCGGCGTTAATCCGCAGTCGTTATTAGATAAGCAGGTATCCGGTAACAACTTGGCTCCGCAGGCGTATATCCGATGACGAGTCGGTTGATGTGTGAGCCCAAATCGGCTGGTGTGTGCAGGTTTTTTCATAACCCGACGGTCGGCGGTAAGTTGACCAATAAAAAAAATCATAGTGCGATCATGTGATAGACCTCGTCATAGCTAAGCTCGGCGTATTTTTAGTTATCTTTTTTAGTGACCTGGCGGGTAACCACATTTTAAAATAAAAGTTGTATATTATTTTTGTCCTATTCTGTTGACCCATTACCTTATTTGTATTGCTTGTTCTTAAAACCGGAACAACAAATAAATATAAGTTTGCCATTGTTTCCCGCTTCCAACAGGATTCTCTATTTTCTCTTGTGAAAAGCGCTACCGCTGGTGGCGCCGCTACCGGGCGCAAAAAATGTAAAGCCTTATCCACAAAGCGGCGCTAGCGGTGAACAAAGGTTTTTGAGGAATTCGACGGGAGCGACTGATTAAATTTCAAGATAACTGTTAATTGGAACGGATAACTATAAGGTTATTTATATGAAATACAGTTCAACATTACGCATTTCTTTGCTGGAACACAGGCCAAATGCTCAAGCCATTTCGTCGTGAAGGCTGACGGCGAAGTTCCGCCTACCTTTCACAAATATGTTTGTTGTGAGTGTACTGAACCACATCGTTAAATCCATGATCTTTGGCAACGTTCCCCATTCCATAAATTTTTTGTGAAATTAGTATTTTGACGACATTCTTCAATTACGTTTCTGTATCCCCTTGGCTCCTCTTCCGCCGCCAGGTGTCGGTCGACATGCCTGTATTGTTTTCGTAGCCGACGAGACGGCGGCATTGATATAATAAAAATTATCGCTACCGGACGCGTATATTAAATATTAAAAATTCGCAAAGCGACGCTAGCATTGAAAACTTAGAGGAATTCGTTGGATGCGACTAAAAATTGTACTTCAACAAAGCTGTTAACTAGAACGGTGATTTATCGGCGAAGCTCCGTCTTCCTACGTAACATATTTCGTTTACAGGATTGCCGTTTCACGTACTTTTGACAAATATACCAAGTGCTTATTGTAGGTGGACTGAAGCAGATCGGTAAATCCGTGGTCATTGGCAACCATTCCATAAAACAAGAGTGAAAATTAATATTGTTTACGCAATTCTTCGATTAAATTTACGTTCCTGGCTCTCTTTCGCCGCCAAACGTGGACAAAAATCCTCAAAGCGACGCTACCGTTGAAAAGGTTAGAGGAATTCTTTGGATACGACTAATAATTATACTTCTACATAACTGTTACCTGGAACGGTGATTTTTCGAGTAAACACAAAATGAGTAAACACGCGAATTAATAGTGGATTTGAGGATCGACGTTAGTCGGTTGGTGTGTGAGGCTGGTGTGTGCGGGCACCAGTCGGCTTTAGTCGGCGGAACTAATTGGCGTTTAGCACCGACCGCTACTTAATGCCAACTGCAGTCGGCGTTAGTCGGTTGGTGTGTGCCTAACATAATGCTAAACACACACCTAC
>JAODUO010000073.1:572500-607500 GCA_025642075.2 Ridgeia piscesae | reverse complement strand
ACATATTATATATATATATATATATATATATATATATATATATATATATATATATATATATAAAGACAACATTAAAATTCCATGATATAATTAAGTGTAATCTATTTTTCCGTACGTACAACAAATTAACTAAAGTTTATCGTGTTGTTGTGTACGATTAAAACAACATAAAATATGTTTTAAACATAATATAGTCGTAATATAGTTTTGAAGAAGAACTTTGAAAAACAAAAATGAGAGGGAATCAGGAAGTGGGAGACACTGGGTACATAGCCTATAGTACAATCTAATGCACTACTGGGGCCAGAGATACCTAACAAAAGTACCTGAAGCTCTCGTCATAGACACACTGATTGCTGATGACGCGTCAGTTGCGACCCACAAGCAGCATGAACTCCAGTCGCTGATGGACCGCTTCTCTCAGACCTGCAAGGACATCGGGTTGACCATCAGCCTGAAGAAGACGAGTGTCCTGACACAGAACACAAAGGCACCGCCAGTCATCACCATCGACGACTACGAACTCGACCCCGTCCATCAGTTTACGTACCTCGGCTCCACCATCACCGCTAACCTGTCCATGGACACAGCGAACGACAAGATGATCGGGAAGGCAGCTACGACTCGTGTGTGGATAAACCCGAAGCTGACAGTGAAAACAAAGAAGGCAGTCTACAACGCCTGTGTCACCAGCGCACTGCTGTGCGACAGCGAGATATGGACTACGTATGCAAGACAGGAGAGGAGACTCAACACCTTCTTACCTGAGAAATATCCGACGTATCCTGGGCATATCCTGGAAAGATAGAATGTCCAACGCCGAGCTCCTGTCTCGTGCTGGCCTTCCCAGTATGTACGCTCTGCTCAGGCAGCGCAGACTGCGCTGGCCGGGTCATGTCCACTGCATGAACGATGGCCGCATCCCAAAAGACATCCTCTATGGAGAGCTGGCCACCCGCGGTTGCGATACAAGGATATCTGCCTGAGTGACATGAAGGCGCTTGATATCGATGCAGAATCCTGGAGGACCTTGCAGCTGACCGCACGAGGTGGAGAAGTACTCTGAACCAACACCCCAATGGAAAGAGAAACTGGTGAACGCAGCAGAAGAAAAGCGGGTATGCAGAAAGGAGCGCAGCAACTCCAGCAGACCAGAGAGCACACACAAATGCGACCTTTGTTGTAGAGTCTGCCTCTCCCGCAACGGTCTCTTCAGCCATAGGCGACGCTGCCCCAGCCGAGCAGACAGTCAGAACAGCTAGGAAGCTCCTTCCATGGTTAGCCATGGCAGAAGGAGCCTATTGGTTAACAAGATTGAGCGAGATCTGTGCGCGTTTGGTTCTGTCTGGGGGAGTGCCTCAGCTCCTATCTAGTCGCTCTGTTAAGGTCCAGTAGGCCTCCTACTGCACTGCTCTTTCTGCTGTTGCACTCCGCTGCTCCTGTGTCTGCAGTAGCCTCGGTCACCATGTTCACCCGTCATCTGCACCCGTCTCACAAGCACCTCATAAGCTGTCCTGACGTATATTTTATATTACGGCCTCCCTCTCTCTCTCTCTCTCTCTCTCTCTCTCTCTCTCTCTCTCTCTCTCTCTCTCTCTCTCTCTCTCTCTCTCTCTCTCCCTCTCTCTCCTCTCTCTCTCTCTCTCTCTCTCTCTCTCTCCTCTCTCTCTCTCTCTCTCTCTCCCTCCCTCCCCCTCTCTCTCTCTCTCTCTCTCTCTCTCTCTCTGTTGTCTCTGTCTCTACTATGTTTCTCCCCCCCTCTCCCTCTCTCCCCATCTACATGTGGGCGCCTTACATCAGTATTAGGCAATACATTCGGAATGAGAGTGTTATTGTGTGTAACAATAGCACGTGGTTTGGCTTTTCATACAGAAAACATGATTACATTTCTGAAGTAATTTTCTAGCAATGGAAAAAGGAAAGAGTGACTTGACAGCTCGAGTAGTTTAATCCTCGCAAGCCCTGTTAGATCCCACTACGGCTTAGCTTCGATTACCCAGGCTCCGTGAGGTGGCAGCACTTGTCAGCCCCACCACATTGCCTAGGGAATTAATGGGCTGCCGATTTAACCGCCGGGGCGGCCTTACCCCAGATTAGTGTAGAGACGCTGATTGGCTTTCAGGCCAACTATGAAATAAAAATAAAAATAACGATATACGTTTACAAGATAATGATATCCTATGAAAAGTATTAAACATTGAACTTATATTAACACAAAACTATAAAAAAAGTTGCAGTTGTTTATAAATAGGAATTACGGAATTACCAATATCCGTGAGGTGACAGCATTGTTTAGCCCCATACGGATAATACTCAAAAGCCGGCAAAGTCACCAGACTATCATCTCGACGTAGTTCCGCAGCTGACCGACATGCAGTCGGTCAAGCGAGACTAGCTATGGCTACGCGAACTGTGGAAGTTAGCTGCGTCGATCTAACCTTGAAAACAGTGCCCCAATTTGAAGACCAAATATTAATAAACAATTTCTGTGAAATCCAGTATAATGATCCGTCCGGCCAAACGCACGACTCGGACACCTAATCGCGGTTAATTGTGTATTCGAATATTTGTTTCTACACCCCAAACATAGCACGCAACACGACCACGTACCGTATGACTAAAATCGCCCAAAATGATATCACATGACCTGAGATCACCCACAATCCCACGGGCGATTTCATAGACTCAGCTTAAATTCAGAGATTTGCAAAGGGGTCAGCCAGGGGTACTGCTGTCTGTTGCTGACGTAATCAACAGCAGCGACCCTTGGCGCGCGAGGATGACGGGTGGGAGACCCTACAGTTTGTAGTCGCCAACTCGGTGTCTGCCCCATCTGTATGGCCTGAGTTTCTGCCCCATACCGTCCTGTACAGTGGGCTTCCTCCATGAACAACCATAAGCAAATATGTATCCTCCTTCTCGACTTCTCCAAAGCCTTTGGCACAGTTCTCCATAAACGCCTTCTTAATAAACTAAACTACTATGGCATTAATGGTCCCACATAAGGCCTACAATGGATAAACCTATTTCTATCAAACCGCACGCAATCAGGTATCAGTAAATAGTTCTCACTCAGATCCTGCAAACGTCATCTCTGGTGTGCCCCAAGGTTCCGTCCTTGGCCCTGTCTCAACAATTTCAAACACCAGATTCTTTGCAGATGATTCCATCCTATACAGAGAAATCCAAACTGCTGAAGGCCATAACATCCTTCAAACAGATCAAAACAAACTTTCTGAATGGGCAGCCAAGTGGCAAATGAACTTTAATATCCCTAAATGTCCCCTTCTCAGAATTATCCAAAAACGGAAGCCTAGTAGAGCGCGGTGGCTCACGGGTAGAGCTTCGGACTCTCGACTAAGAGGACCAGGGTTCAAATCATGTGCTGCAAGTTATTTCACTCGCGCATTAATTGTAGCATATGGCTGAATGCTTCCCAGAGAAGTTGAGATGGTGTGTGATTGAACAGGTCTGCCAGGAAAGTAAAGTGTAAAGCGCTTTGAGCAATCTTGAGGATTGGATACTGCGCTATATAAGAACTTACCTTTACTTTTTAGCCACTTCATCTATACCATCTCAAATCAACCAATCTCCCAAGTTGAATCACACCCTTATCTAGGCATCACAATAAACTGTCATGGTCAAAATATGTCCACACCACTGCATCTCAATGTGCTAGAACACTTGCTCAACTCCTATGTTACCATAGCCCAAGAAGGGGCTGTGTGGAGTTTATACACCAAAGGAGCCCTCCCCCAATTCTGGCCATCAAATGAAATGATCTCTATCGGCATACACAGTAATATACTAAGCCTTCTCCTCAGATCTGGTGCGAGTGTGGGAGCTCTTTAGGGTGCTGGAGATTTATTATGGACCAACACGAAAGATGCATAGAAAGAGGCAGGGAAATAGCCACGGCTTAGTGTTGGCTTTGCTCAACCATCACCTAATCGGCTTCAGCGGTTCAACTGTAACAAGCGCAGCCAACAAACCAGCGCGGGTCTTGTCATTTAGCTCACGGAACCCATCCTCGCAAACCGGCCGCTTGTCACGCAAACTAACCATGGTTGATAACATATGCGAAGTGTGGAAATTAGCTGAGTCGAACTGGCAATTGACTTCGCCAGTTGCGACTGCGTCAGCCGTGAGAATACCGCAAATATCCGCACCAATTACACGACGGATAAAACATGTCTGGCAATCCCTGTAAAATTACTGGTTCGCCCAAGTGCACGACCTGCGGAACGGTTTTGTGTATTCGAATATTAATTTTGCTTCTACGTCACAAACAGTGCTGATATCACACAAAACGATCACATGACTGGGGACCTACCCGACTCCTGGTGGGCGATTTCATTGGCTAAGGTTAATTTCATAGTTTTGTAATGGGGCCAGCCATGAGTACTGCGGGTCGGTACTTACGTAATCAGCAGCCGCGATCAAGGATGACGGAAGCTCTCACTGTTATCATTGATAAGGCTTATATAGTGAAGCTCCTCATCCGAGATGCTCCCGTCCTCTGATACGGTCGATGTGACAACAGGGACTGCAGTGACAGGTGAGAATCCGTTGACAATAGGCCGGCGCCCGTAGATACACATTCATTGATATGCATGGGTGTATTAATTAAGATTGTCCTTGATTCTAAATGGTCACTTCTTATTATGCCCTGTTCTCGACGTCGTCCGTTTTTCCACTATCTGACGTAAGACCACAATAAGGTGTTCGTCCGCCATTACCCGTCCTACCTAAGAGTACCCTATAGAAGCAGCATTATGCATGTTGTCTGAATTTCTGTGAGCACATTATGTAGTGTGGAGTGAGTAGAAATGATGTTTTTGTGCAGCGTGACATCAGAGCTGTCAAATTATGACAGCTGTCAGTCTGTGCATTTCTGCATATTAATACAGTTGTCACTTTGCTTGGTGATGTAATCAGGGGCAATCCGTAGGTGGTTCAAGCAGAAATGGAGGGATGTAAGGTTGGGAAGAAGTTTGTGGGAGCCTGAGGTGTGAGAATTTCGCGAATTCTTCACAGAACTTCTGTCTATGAAGGGTAAATATGCTGTGAAATTGTCATTAACAGATCTCATCAAGATTAGTAGGAAATGAAGGAAACGTTATAATAGTCCCCTATGGAAAATGCAAATGTGGTCTGACTCCATCTGCGGACGTCACGGGCGCGGTTTTACCTCGGATTAAACCTTTTAATGACCGCAACAGTGATCCCTCTTACCGCGGTCACCCTCGTGGGTGATTGTGGTGTCTGGGCAGGCGGCACTCAAGTCCTCACTGAATGCGAGCGACATATTGCAAAAATAAATTGTCCAGCACAGTATTTCTGTTAGTTTGCCAGCTCCCGCCACGGTGACGGACCTGTTTTTTTAAAGCCTTCTGCGCCGTTTTACCTGACTGCTTCGAAGATGGTAAAGGCGTTGGGTGTAGCTCTGTCTGGACCGATGTCTGCAACAAACACCTGCAAGC
Source organism: Ridgeia piscesae (assembly GCA_025642075.2). NCBI lineage: Eukaryota > Metazoa > Annelida > Polychaeta > Sabellida > Siboglinidae > Ridgeia > Ridgeia piscesae. The sequence continues at coordinate 602,017 of JAODUO010000073.1, read as the reverse complement.
TTGTATCTACTTGTAGCGGCAGTGGATCCACCGGAACCGTTGTGGGGAAGCCAAATTGCGCTTCATGAAGGCTTTAATGAGCAACTTTCCGGTATCGGTGAACATAAAATGGACATTTTGCATCTTGGTCTGGTGTTTGAGCCGTCGAGGTGCACGGTCAGCAAAAAATGCAGCCACTCTGGCGCACCCCGCTTTAGAACGAGGTTTTTGAGGGCAGGGTTAGCACCATCCACGCCCGCAGTAGTAACTGCATAACTTTTACAGGATCTTGCGTCTTCTGTAAGAGCTAGCCAACGTGAGAAAGGGTCTACATATATGCATTCACTGTCGTGGCGCGTTGGGAAAGTGCTCCACCACCCATACTCGTCTCTGGCTCCGATTGGCGATTGGAAAAATCTCCAAAAATCCCGCTGTCCTTTTTAGCATTGAAAGGAGAGCGTTTAATTGACGAAATAAACGCACCCGCAAATGCACGTAAAAGCGCGCGCGCACGCACGCACGCACACGCACACGCACACGCACACGCACACGCACACGCACACGCACACGCACACGCACACGCACACGCACACGCACACGCACACGCACACGCACACGCACACGCACACGCACGTGAATTTTATGTAAATTTTCGTTTGTTTACTTTTAAGTACCCAAAAGGACTTTCCCCTTTAAGAAAAAACATTGTCCACTGTATAAGCTTTTTAAAAGCCCAGGTTCACAAGAGTAGGACTGGAGGAAAGTTGTTCTGACGGGAGGGAGGATAAATGAATGGGTTGAGAACAATGCCCCGTGGAGCTGACCCCTTTTTGCGTGTTAATAACGCGCTGTTTTGAAGATAATCATTGTAATGTCGTCAAGTTGAATAGGAGCGATTGATTATTGAGAACATTACGTTAGCACTTCACTATCAAATGGAAACACAGCAACACAAAAAGCGCCGCTAGCGCGCGTTGGCGGTGAGTTGTTTGGTGCGCGTTCAACCAGAACCCCTCGGCCGCCGCCGAATGGACTCGTCTGGTTACCGCGAGCGTACGTTAGACGCCAGGCAGCGTTCTGTGACGGGAGCCAGGAGTGGGGCGCCGTGGTGATAGAGGAACGCAATAGGATTATCTCGAAGATGTCACTGGCAAAGTTGAACTATTTACTCTAAAACATGGCAAACGTGAAAGTGGCCGTTCGCGTGAGGCCTCTCTCTGACAGGTACGTCTCTCGTCATACAGAGTTGTAAGTTGAGTAACTAGTTAACAAGCCGCCGACTAAGTGTCCAGGAGCGATAATACGGATCGGATTGGGTGGTGCCAAGAAATCGCGTCCAAAAATAGCAGCAAATTCGGACGAAGAACGCGGCGTGAAAACGTTTGAGTAACTCGTTTGATAAACTCCAGAAGGCTTTAATTTAAGTATAGTAAAAGTAAGACTGTCAACGTAGTGATAAGTATGCGAGTATCCTTGGACCTCGCCATTGCCTTGGCTATAGCTATGCCTATGCCAGACATGGCCATGCGTATGCCAGTCTGCTCCAGTAATTAGAGGCATAGGCATAGCCATGCTCGGTGGCATGCATAGCCATCTCGCACCACACTGTCCACAGACAGACCTCGACCATAGGCATAGACACAGCCTATGCATAGGACTTTGTGGATGGTTTTTGCCCTGCTTGGTTTGCCCGGTGAAATAATCCACGCTAACACAACAGGGTAGTTCAAAATAGTGGGCCCAGCCCACCGGTTTTGTGTGCCAAAACATCGTACACCTGCCATAGCCTAAGTTATGTATTACATAGCACAGAATTTACTCTCTGGTGCTGCTTGAAACACTTTATTCCCTAGAGCTAGTCAATCAAGCACCATCTTCACTTCTCTCGGAAGCTTCTCGCCTACACTGCAAAACATATGCAAATACAGTTTGTACATGTGTGTGTCCACCACTGTCTAAAGCCAGGTACTCATTCAGGTGAATGAACTGGAGCAGTGAGAATGAAGTGAGTAAACTTGCCCTAGAATCAACATGTCAGCCTAGGATTTGAACGTGGGTTCTCTTAGTTGAGTCTGCTTCTCTAACCACTGTGCCACTGTGCTTCTTTTACTAGGCCTCGACTAATCGTAGAGTGTATCCATGGTAGGATGGTCAGACAGTGTCATCTCAGTAGGTCTCATGTCTCTAGTAACATGTTGTTTACAACATAAAAAATATAATTTTACAAAACAAAATCTTTTTATCAACCGTTCTGTGCCTTAAAACTCCTATCTGGTCATCTCATAATATCTACTGGTCACACTTTTTATATATAAAGTCTCGGACCCTGTCTGGAATAATATATTATTGTAAAATTGAAGTTTTACTATTTAAAACATCAAGCATGAGATGACAATCATAAGATAAGCAGCTATACTGGTCAGCTGTGGGGTATATAGCATAGTTATCTCCTCTCAGTTCTGTTTTTAAATAAAAAAATTCAGGTCTATATTCAGTGTCTTGTCAACAGTTTGGTACTGTAGTCTTGACAGTATGTTTCTAGTATTATAGTCCTGGATATAAAGTGTTACTATATGACCATTCATATGCACGAACACACACACACACACACACACACACACACACACACGCATGCACGCATGCACGCAGTATGCATGCATGCACAAACACACATACACATGCATGTACACACGTATGCCCACACACACACCCACACACATACACACGTAACTGTATTAATTATTGCTGATTTAAGTATCTTCCAACCAGTGCAACAGTTTTAACCTAAACATCTCATGCAGCATTATGCAACAGTAATACCATTTCAATAGAAGTCACCATATTATTGAATGTTAATTATCCCTTTTCAATACCTGTTAGAAGTTCAGAAAAGTACACATAATGCAATGTAATGTATTTAGTGCAACAATGACTCTTGCTAATTGGCTATACACATAGAGCTGAGCAAATTAGCTCTCTAGTGTGAGTTGGCTTTGGTTGTACCCTTGGCTATGTAAGTAAGTTGCCTACAGCCCCAGGCCTACAGCCACTGTACAGCCAGGCCAGTGTTGTTTTTAAAAAAGCGGCTGTGGTATTTTACTCATTGTCATTAAATCCCTGCCGTTATATCCAATGCCTGGAACAGTTGTAAAATACGATCAGATGGCCAGAGTGAGAAACTAATCTAATAATGGGTCATAAAACACCCACAGCCCGTGTTCTGAAAGTTCTATGAGATATATGCTGCCAAAAATACTAAAAGCAAGGCTTTTGTGTGGTAAGTGTTTGATTGCTTATTTGAGTGTACAAGTAGTTTGTTTGCACCATTGAAAAATTTTATGTTTTGTTTTATAAACAATGTAATTGAATTATCAAATTATATCCTTACATTAATTAATTCTAACTGAACCCAACTGTGTATGATATGTGATATACTATAATGATTAAATAATAGTCTATATATTAAATTTGCTGTAATAAGGATCATATTTAACAATGGATCTGATTGGTTAAACAAAGTTTAATTCCCCTATTCAGTTTATATTAATACAGGTGAATCGACGAGGGCAAGTAAATCCCACCAAATTCTTGGGAATTTGCCTAACATTGGTAAATTCATTGATCAATACAATTGCTAAAATCAATAACCAAATGAAAAATGTGTCATGAGTAACTGGTCAATAAATAAAACAGCCATGGCCAGGCTATGTATTCTCAGTGCATAACTGCGGTGAACTTGGAAAACGATTCCCAGACTTTGTAGAAATACCAATTTATTACCTACTGGCTGAAGATTAATGTGTATAACTTGGCAATACTGACTCGTATAGTCATCCAAAATTGTAGTGTATGTGCATATGATAGCCTGATTTGGCCATGTGCCTACATACTTCATATTCCTTGTGTTTAGATAACTTGTTTCACATGTGACATGCAAGTAATAAATTGTGGTTTCACAAAATCATATGAATTTATATGGACAAATGTGTCATCGATTCTCTTTGTGCTCCTTCGAATGGAAATGTCTGGATCTTGTAAAGAGGTCAAGTGAACTGTAATTCTGTTTTATTGTTCCATTGCCTTTATATAAGTTAGGTCAGGAAGAAGATAGTGTTTTGCAACTATTTAAATATTTTATTATGTACTGTGAAATAATTGTACGTTTGCAGTTGAAATGAATGAGTGTTGTTTTGGTTTTATGTTTTGTATCGAGAGTGGTTCAGTTCTACCTTTGTAAACATTACTAGAACATACTAAACCATTTACACAAATATTTCTATCATGAATAATTAATGAGTGCATCATTGATGAACACTAATTCAACTATGGTTTGTAACAACAAAAAATTCCAGAAGAATGTGGTAGGAGAAGAACATAAAGAGTGTAATTAAGATGGTGGGACTTTTGGGAGTGGGATGTAGGAGGGGGAGGGGAGGGCTGGAAGAAAAGCAGGACACAAATGACGACTGATCTAGGAATTACATTCTTAATCTGTGTCCTCTGTGTCCGCAAGAAGGGGGAGCCTAACAAGAAAAATTAAGATGAGAATTACGTTAATAGCAGACAGCATCAATGTTTACTGTACACATACCTAAATCACCGAATACTAAAACAGTGGCCAACATTTTTACACGGAAGTCAGTGAGCCTCAATACCTAGGAAGATGTTACAATAGTTGAATAGTGTATTAATAAAGTCTATAGATTGCTCTCTGCAGCATGGAACAGAGGACACACATTTTTCTTCTGGGTAGTGTGGACCCCCAGACCTCCAGGTGAGGCAGACCTTATTATGTGTACTAATTGTCTTACGTGTCATGTTCCAGTGATGTCAACAGGGCAGCCCACGTCATTGTAGGGACAACTGGAGAACACTCACTCAGTGTACACAACCCAAAGGTAAGGCCATTGGTCAGTTATCTGATGACCAGTTGGGAATTGTCTTCAAGGTAGAATGACCTATTTTATTTTAACATGAACAGATGTTATCTACAAGGTGCAAGTCTATATGCAGCATCAGTTACCACATCTGTTCTATTCTAAAGTGTACTTGTCCAAATTAATGTACACTTACCCGTTTAGCAATGTCTGACAGCCATCTCTAATTCAGATATCAACTACTAATATCGTCATTGCAATTTCTTTTCTACCACTCAGTTCTACACTCAGTGATAACAAATATCAAACAGACCAGCTGAAGTATCAGACATTACAGTGTTGTGACATTCTGTTTCTCATAATATTTGAGATCGTGTAAATCACTTGCCAGTTACAACTAGTGAGATCCTTATTCCTAGAAACTCCTGAAAGCAAACAAATGGGTGTACACTTATCCTAGCTGTACACTTCTTGGAATGCATAAAGTTGTACATATACATTTATACATTTCAAATTTATTTGTTTAAGTATACTGTATATCAGTGAATAACTGTCTAATAAGTGCAACTCTCTGTGGGAAGTAAATAAAGTTCTAGGTAACTCAATCTTGCCCCCTTCCAGAAATAGAATTATACAACTAATCTAGAACATGTGCAGGGAAGTTCTGCCTGGTGAGATGTGAGGTGTGGCACAGTTCACCCTGCAGGGGGTACAAGGCCTCCCTACACCCCTAGGGGGCAAGTAGGCACAGCACACATGGAGGAACTTTCAGCCTGCTTCCCTCCAAGCAAACAGCTGTCTAGTGTACTTTGTAGTTGTCAAATCTACATTCTCTATGCTGCCATTTAACACACGTAACCATATCCATCCTAGAAACATGACTCATTAACTGACTTGATGTTTATTTGGGTGCATGGTATTACATACTAAGGCAGCACTATTGACTACAGTGTGAACTAGCATGCATATGATGTCGGTGCATCCAGACTGTGCATGGGTTAAATCTGACATGGTTTCAATCTCAGTTTGCACCTCTTGAGTTGGTTCCATTCCATTCCAGTCTTTCCAAAGTAATACATCATTTCCTGTTCGCTGCATTTAGATTTGTCTAGGAGAGATTAAATGATCACGTGTACAGAGTCCGTGAAGACACTGTGACTGTTGTAGTTGGATGGACTTGTGGATGTGGTGGACAGTCGAGAACGTGTCAAGACGTTTGTCTTTGACTACGTGTATTGTGGCCTCGGTAATCGCTCGCCTGACTGCGCCTCACAGGAACTGGTAAGTAACACTGCCATTGTCCTTCTTCCAGAGCAAAATAGAGATCATGTACATCTGGTCCAAGTACAGAGGTGCAAGTACCTTAGGTCAAGTACACGTACCGCACTGTACAATTCAAATGTGTTGATTTAATTTCATTTAGATGCAAGTCTTTAGATTTTTTGAAAATTGTAAATGTAGATATAATCAAGATGGAACTTTGGTGTTAATAGTAGCACCCAGGCAAAGTTATAGTGCCAAAAGTTATGCACTGCTGTACTTGAAATGTACTTGAAAAGTACTTGATATTTTGGGAATTTGTACAAGTACTTGTCATTTCAATTTCAAGAAAAGTACACAAAATTCAAAAGCGAACTATTAAATTATTTGTTATGATAATGATATGCGTGTCTGATTCTACAGGTGTTATGCAACCATGATTTTTCATTGTCACCTTCACTCTTTGAGAGGTGTAAATGTAGATAGATACACCACTTTGTGAAGGTGTTTAAATACAAAGTACTCAACTGTAGAGCTACACCAAAACCGCACGTCTGGCAAGCATTATAGTTTCTGCTTGCCAAACACTGTGGCAGTTAACTAGAATATTGGCAACTCTTGTTGTGGTCAGTTAGCACTGAATGGTTGCTTAAGCTAAGTATAACAGAACTGTATCTACTGACTGGTAATTTTAGTAATGACAAATTACACTTCAATAAAATTATTAGTGGTGTTTCTCTTGGCAAGTGACAGTGCAAGCAATTTAATTGACATTTGAAGACAGCTTTTGTGAAAGTTGACAGCAGTGAGTGAAGCATGCATTTAAAAAAAATTGTCTAGATTTATTTTTCATTTGGGGGCACACCTATGGACCCACCTACTGACCCTCCTTACTACAGTTAGTGACCAGCAGTTTGCCCTATAAATGTGTAAGTCTGGTATCTCAGTAACCCTCTGGGTGTGCTATCTTCCAATGTTGGTTTAGCAATCATGGTTTCTGATTACGTATCTGTAATCATGGGACATTTACATGATTGGTTGTTGAGTTTCAAGGTTCAGTGACCCTCCAGTGGTCACAGTTTACTCCCTGTACCCTTTACCCGAGAGTAGACTCAGTATGTTTACCTTCTGTTCTTTTATTGTCAGTACATTTATTGTCAGATGAGTACTTGATAACTGGGCGTGTTTTGTTGTTTCTCAAACTGTTTTTATATGTCCCGTCAACAGTCTGATACACTGTATGTATACTATTATCCTATATATTTGCAGTGTTGTAAAAACGCATGTCTGGGCAGGACATTTTGCAGCTTAAATAGAGACAAATATGAATGACAAGACAGTCTGCCTGAAAGGTGCAATAATTGGTCGGCCTCACGCAAACATCTGATCCTCTCATTGTGTGTCTCTTGTTGCATTACATCATGGATTTCTTTCTTTCTTTGGAATAGAAAAGGCTTTCTGAGGCAGTGAACTGTGTCTCATTTACCAGTTGATTTCCCCAAGTTCTGCAATGAACCATATCTCATTTACGAGCTGATTTCCCCAAGTTCCTTACAACTGTGACCATACCTGGCTTCACGCACCCTTTTGTTCGTGTAATTATTGTGTGCGGTGCGGACAGATCGTGCATTAAGCTGATAATATCACTACACCGTGTATGGATTACAGGCTTTGTGTTTAGGTTCTCGCAATCAAATAACAATCGACAGTTGAGCCAGTGCATGGTTAAAATAAAATACTCAGTTAGGGTGCATTGTATTATTTGACCATTAAAAAGAAAATATTTGAATAATGTTTTTAAGTAGAGCATTTTTATACCCGTGGATGGGAGGGAATGAAAGAAACATGACATTGAACATTGAACATGAAAAAATGTGACGACTAAGACTGATATTCTAAAAATAATGCCATTCTTATACATTATTATGGATGCATTATGTGAATTATTTATCAGTTGAAATGATGCCCTGAACGTTTCGTTTGGTGTTTAATTTGTTGAGTAAGATTGATAATCCACACAAATACAAGCAACATTTTAACACCAGTAACTACTTCACAATTCAGTGATTAACCCACAATGCTGTGTCAAAGTGAGAGGTTCTAACAAAATGTCCGCTATCCTTTGGCTGACATCTAGTTAATGGCAAATGGCTTGACCAACAAGCACCGAGGTGTGATGTTGGTTACGACATGACCTGTTCTTAGGTTTGGTTGACTTCTATGTAATAATGCTGGATCATTTATTTGTTGAAATCACACATTCCCCTAGACTCAGAAGCTGCGTTACACATTTGCATGCATGAGCAGCTAGTACAAAACCCCACCATGCGCCGTGTAGACGTGTTTTTTGTGCAAATCACAGCTAGCAGCAAAACAAATTTCACAATTTCTTACACTGTAAACTTCCATAAGTACTGGCTATGGGATTGTGTATAATCATCCCAGAATGCATATAAAAACAACTTCTATAGTGGAAAGTCCATAATTAGCAGAGAACGTTTTGTTACAAATGCTGGCAAATGATTGGCCGAACAACCTAGGTGTATTGAACAGCATAAACTAGAGAAGTTTGGCACCCAGCTACCTGGTTAGGTTAAGAATGTGTAATGTCAGCCTTTCTTCTGAAAGTGGCATTGCCCTTTGATTTTGTGTCTTCAACAGTGTTTTCTAGTAATTTACTGACATGACATTTTAAAATATTATAATTACAAATGGTTAGTTTTTTAATACTTCATAGAGCTGTTGTTATCGTTTAATTCCTGGTAACGTCCTTCAATGAGGTTCTTAATGACAGATTTAATAATTATAACCCTTTTAGCACAAAGATTCACAGTAACACTGAAGCTGAATGTGCATCAAACCAGAATTGATTAGCATAATGTCATGTCTGTGACAACAAAAATATATCTTAGTGAACATAACTGTCAAATGGTTATTAACTACATTTGTATATACATTAATAATTTCACAGTCAGTCTGTTTATTTTTATTGCACAGAAATGTTAGTGCAGGTGGAACTGGATGAAAATGCTTAGTCATTGAGTGGAATCTGTCACATTGTCATTAGGTACAATTTAGTTGTGACAAGCAGCCATTGTTTTTTGCATTGCAAGTGTCATGTTATTTTGGCATAGTGCCATGGTTTCTTGCCTAGTGTGAGGTGCGTAGAATTGTAGTAAGTTATCTACACTTAACACCGGTGTGCTTGACCGGCAGGACTTTGTCTGACTTTGTCGACAGCTCAGCTTAATTACATTAAAGATTTGTCAGGTGTTTCTATAGATTAAGCACACACTGCAATTAATCAATCTCGCCTTGGTCTCGCGTAGGCAGCTTTATGTTAGTGACATTGCTTCGTGCGTAGGTAAACGCTTGGATATTACACAGAACAATTATAAATAACTTTACATTGAATAAAGTAAATAAAGATCAGTTCCTAATCCATTAACTCCTAATAATAAACAAGAAATCACAAATTAGCATGACATAACATCATGAAACTATATTTATTGATAATTTTAAAACTGATAATTGTTTATATCTGTGTGGGTTGCATATCCAGAAAAAGTACGCTGCTAGACTGTTGTATAAAATATGTGATTTATAATTGTTTTGTGTATTTCTATAAAGTATTACAAATTTGTTTCTTTGCTTAGCTGATCTGAAAGTGAAGCTGAGACAATATCATAGCCCATTGTTGGAATATATCCATGAAGATAATGTCAGCATATCTTGCTAGAACCAGGCTTGATTTTTATCTTGCACTATTTTTGTGCTTGTGTTGTGATAACCCTGCTGAACCACGGGCCACTCTGGGGTTTAATTATTTATATAAGTTCCTTCCCTGAAACAAAGTACACACTACATGGTACCCACTAATCCAAGCACGGGACTATTTTTAGAAAACTTTACAACCATTTATCAGCATTTTAATTATAAATATGTTTTGATAATCTATTATTCAAAGCAAGAAAGAATGTTTATGTATGACATGTATATATTCCAACTATGGGAGCGGTGGTTGCACGGTAGAGCGCCAGACTGTCAATTGAGGGGCAGTGGTTCAATCCCACCAATTTAACCACCGTTTCGAAATTTAGGCAATATCGTTCACCCCATATTTGCCTGTGTCTTTTGGAAGAGACACTAAAAAACTGGTGGTCCCTTTTATCTGGTAAGTAAAAGATCCCACATAGGGGGTAAATGTGTAACCTGTAGTGGACTCACAAATTCTCGTTGGACTTTAAATGCCATGCAACAGGGCTTTATGCAGGATAAAATTATTGCCAGTCACACATGTTTTGGTGACACATGGATGTTAACTGTCAAGCCAGTTTACAAACTTTCAAATGTGCCTGATGACCTGAAATGGACTACAGACACACATGTGACACCATTTACACCCACTTTCAAGGCATAACTAACAATATCTATGGTTTTGGAAGACTTTTTCCACCCGTATTTCTACCCGTCCATATTCGTTTTTACCCGTCCAAATGATGGGTGGACGGGTCTCTACATAAAGCTATGCACTGCAAAGTATCTGAGAGAAAGAGAAAATATATTTTATATATATATATACATGTATATATATATACACTGTATATATATATATATATATATATATATATATATATATATATATGTGGTGTGTATGTGTTGCTGTTCTGTGTGCGTGGGTGTGTGCATGGGTGCGTACGTACGTGCGTGCGTGAGTGCTTGCGTGCGTGCGTGCGTGCGTGCGTGCATGTGTAAACATTGCTTTAGGAAACTGTACACATCATTAGTTTCACTAATCTGACATAAATTTCGTAAAACAATTCCCACACCATAAAACAAAAGGTTACTAACGTAATTCAGAATGAAATCAGTCATTCATAGAAGACGATTGAACATGCTATCAACATCGATATCCATTCACTTCTGGGATTGTAAATAGACAAATTGGATAAAAACAATTCTAGACTATTAGGTAGTCAAACTTGTAGGTAGACGAGACTTGGCAACATTCCTCATGCATCTGTTTATTTAAGAACTTGATATGACTCATTCTGACACGCCACCATGTGTTTGCGACAAATACACATATATCTTTCAACGGGACAGTTACACATGACTAAGTACTGAATAAATTGGCCCATTCAAATTGTGGATGTAATCAATCCTAGTCGACCGGCACGTTTGTCTTCAGAACGAGCGGTTCTTTGACGTGTTTAAATACCTGGTTCCTTTAGCGTCTTAAAAGACCGGACGTGAAAGTGCAAGTTTTACGAAGATTTCCATACCTGGGTAATCACTGACTCACCGCGGCCATACTATAAGTAGTAGAAATATTGATTGCCACACGTCAACATTCCGTGCAAGAAATAAAATCACTCGGGTCATAAATGTGTTAATAGGAAAGCGACGTATACATACCCTTAAGACTTAACTTATACAACATTGTGAGTCCATACGTGCCTACTTACAGCTTGCACGTAATGCAGCAACACGACACCAGATAGATTGAAAAAGGACAGAATTTATTTCTAACATTTAATAACTACCAGATATATCCTGGTGGGGATTTTGTTGAAGATTGTTTCAAGAGTATTTTGCTTTGAAGCAGAAGGCTGTCTGTTCATATTGTATGTAATATGTTTTACAGTAGAATAAATAGGCTGAAGATAAACCACTAGTATGCACTGAAATTAATTAATTATGCTCAATAAGCCTAACACATTTTTTGTGATGGCACCAGGAGAAATTCAGCTTTGTAACAAAATACTAATATGGTAAACAGTTACTTTTGACCCTTTATTATATCCATTCCCACAATTACCTTTCAGGTTGACAGGTTCTCACGTGTGTATAAAAATGGGCTGACGTACATCATTTCATTTCACCAAATGTTCTGTTCATATAGTCTAATTACCACCCCTATCCTAGGTAGTTCAAAAGACAGATTCCCAATAATGGCATTGACAGATCATTGCAAAGCTACGGTCTCGATAATAAGTTACATGATGTCAGAATAAATTATATTTTAGGATAAACTTTTTATCTGGTGCCATTATTATATTAATCTATAAAATGTAATGATATTGATGATTGCCTCCACCTTCCAGCACAGTGATCCACCTAGCAACATGAAGATTGAGGTTATTTTTGTGGGTTCTTATATTATTCATCATATGTGAAAGTTATTGTCAGATAACCCAATGCAATACACTGTACTACAAATACTGTGCCGTGACCATTATCTAGAAAATCATCTCACACCAGTCTCCTGGAGTAGTAACACTTCATTGTGACGCAAACCCATCAGCTGTGGTAAATAATTAAATCGCACTAGACGACCGAGTTATGATTATTGGCAGCTCGTACTGGTGTTTGGATTGACTAACGGAGGCGGCTCAATAATAGTTGACAGGTCGACCAGCGAAGTGTTCAGTCAGACCTGGGGTGGCCTCTCAGACGGTGGAGATCACCTCGCAGGCGTGCCTTGTAACCGTAGTTTATAGGTGCTAAATGAGCCGTGGCATCTTAGACAATGGCGTGGCTGCAGATGTGCGATTGCACATACACACTAGGAATCTCATCAAAGCCTGTCTAGATCTGTGTGCTTCATACCTGGCATAAATACTGAGAGGTCGACTGAAATTTCCTAACATTTGTATATTCAGTTGTCCTACACCCACTAGATGATGTCTGTACAAGGGATGGTGTCATAAATGTAGTGTCGTAAAGTAATTAGTGCAGGGTAAATGTAGTTAAGATTGATTGAGATTATTGATAATATAGCCGTTCTAATTATTGTGTTTATGTGCAGGTAATGGGCTGTAACAATATTGTAATAATGTAACGTGGTTACAATAATGCTACAGAATATATGCACAGTGTATATTTTGGTTCAGTTAAATAATATTCATACATTATTGTTACTAATGGGGGTAGTAATAATTTACATAGAACTACTTTTTACGTCATGAGATATAGTAAATAGCAATATAATAATATTAATATATAAGGTTGACAATTTATTATGTTTATTAAAAAAACAATTATAACTACAAATAATTTTTAAAAACATTTTAATAACATTGGTTTAATTGACCATTAAATATACTTTTTACACAAACCAAAATTACATTTAAAATTGTATTTTCTAAATACAACATGGATTCGCTGAATCTGCGGCAACAGATGTCTAAATATAGTTGCAGAGAATATCAATGATCAGTATTTTCAAGACTGAATAGCTGATAACATCTACTTCAATAGTTCTGCTCTAATGCTGCAGTTTGAAACTATGATTGATTTGTGCAATTATGCATGCCACCTTAAAGCGCTTGCCTCTCCTCGCTGCCAAATGCAGATTGTGAAATATTGTGCACTAAAATAAGTCAAGCGTGGGTTGGTTTCATAATAAAGTGTTCACATCTAGGAGAGTGTGGATACTGGCCAAATGGATGGATAACCATTAATAAAATAACGTTAACACTACAACTGGGCTTTAATTGGATTTGTTCACGTTGGATTTTAGTGAGTAATTGTTCCAGAATCCACCGAAAGACATGTTGTGTCTTTATACGATCAGTCTTTGGAAAGTTTATCAGAAACCCTGAAAACAACAATTTATAGATTTATAGTTATTTTTAGGCAATCAATATTGCTCTCAGGCACTTTACCTGTACATTTTCAAAGTTGTCCATTATTGTCAGCATAGCAGATGTGAAATGTAAGATGACAACATTCTAAGAAATATTATTGAGAAAGCATGTGAGATGCAGCTGGATCTGGTTAGAGAATTAATTGACATCAAAGGCTTGGCAAATTGTACAAGGGACAGCTTTACGCAGAATCCTATCCATCCGTCTTTTGGATGGGTAAAACACATAGGATGGGTAGAAATATCGCTGGATGGGGGTGGAGGATTGGTAAATATAATGAAGAGGGAAAAAAGGTCTTTAAAAATTATATATATGGTCAGTTATGCCTTGAAATGGGTGTCACACGTGTATGTGGTCTATGTCAGGGCACAAAACGTTTCTCAACTGGTTTGTGTGAATACAAGTTAACATTAACATGTTCACCAAAATATGTGGGACTGGCAACACTTGTATGGTGCATAAGGCAAGACAAGGGAGTATATCCAGTTATCCACACAGACATTGTTCATTATATAGTGATTCTGAAGAAAGAAATGGGATTGATCCAGTCTGATGAATTACAAACATCCACACAGGAGACTGTAGAGTCTTTGAAGATTACAGAGTTTTGGCACCAGTGGTCAACTGGTTAGGTCAACTGATGACCAGGTCAAGTGCTTCGGATCACAGCACCGTTTATGACCTGACATTTGTCATATATCATATCCCAATGCGCCGGACATGGTCTTTATGTAAACAAATATACACAAGGTACGCTTTTGTGGAATTGTTATTGATTCTTCCTATTTGCCGGAGTGTTAGATGTTTACTTAGCTGGAGCAGCTTTACAGGTGTGATTCAGCAATCTATCAACATTGTCTTTATATGAGGACTGGTCATTGATCCTGGGCTTAGGTTAATGGTTCCTTCTTCGAGAGTAAGGCTTGTCATTGCCTATGGACTAAGTCTACAACAGTTGCTAGCCGGGGCAGAATGTCCTGTTTCTCGGCATTATTGGCACAGATTCTTAATTTATTCGCATTTACACAGTAAAATAAAAATATAGTTTAGGGTTTATTTATACCCCAGTCAGATGTTTGAGAGCGACTTATTAGTTCGCCAAACTAGTCGAGTGGCCGTGGTGTATATTATGTAATCATACATGCATGCTTGATGACATGGATGTGAAGATGCACACACACAACATAGTACAAACACACAGAACACATCACCATAGCTCTGTGCAGAGACTCGTCCACCGGTCAGTTGGAGGGGTAGAAATATCACACACACACACACACACACACAACATATTACAAACACACACAGAACACATCACCATAGCTGTATGCAGAGACTCGTCCACCGGTCAGTTGGAGGGGTAGAAATATCACACACACAACATATTACAAACACACACAGAACACATCACCATAGCTGTTTGCAGAGACTCGTCCACCGGTCAGTTGGAGGGGTAGAAATATCACACACACAACATATTACAAACACACACAGAACACATCACCATAGCTGTATGCAGAGACTCGTCCACCGGTCAGTTGGAGGGGTAGAAATATCACACACACAACATATTACAAACACACACAGAACACATCACCATAGCTGTTTGCAGAGACTCGTCCACCGGTCAGTTGGAGGGGTAGAAATATTACTGGACGGTTGGTAGATGTGTAAAAAGTAAGGAGCAAAAAGGTCTTCAAAAATCATAGATATTGTCAGTTATGCCTTGAAAATGGGTGTCACACGTGTTTGTAGTTTATTTCAGGTCATAAAACACATCTCAACTGGCTTGTGTGTAGATGAGTTAACGTGCATGTGTTCACAAAAAAAGTGTGACCAACAAACATTTTCCTGCAGATAGCTCTGCACATAACCCACACGCATGCACGCATACATGCACATAACCCACACGCATGCACGCATGCATGCATACATGCACATAACCCACACGCATGCATACATACATGCACATAACCCGCACGCATGCACGCATGCATACATACATGCACATAACCCACACGCATGCACGCATGCATACATACATGCACATAACCCACACGCATACACGCATGCATACATACATGCACATAACCCACACGCATACACGCATGCATACATACATGCACATAACCCACACGCATACACGCATGCATACATACATGCACATAACCCACATGCATTCACGCATGCATACATACATGCACATAACCCACACGCATGCATGCATGCACGCATGCATACATACATGCACACACATGCACAGACACATTCACACATGCACACAAAATATGTTTCTTTTCATATTTATTTGGTTCTGAGCTCTGAGCTTGTTGTAAGTTGTAAATCGCAGCAGTTCCTGTCTATCAGCCCCCCCCCTCATGCTCTCAGATTGGACTTGGTTTTTATTCGGGCTTCATCCAAGCAGCTGTTATGAGACACGGTATCTGTTCTACAAAGTTCACTGACTAGTGACTAATGACTACGTTTAAAACAGATGGACCAGTTTAGCCACATCACCTCTCTGTTGGAGAAATCAAATCTACAGTTGACTGTCAGGAACAGCTGGGCTCATCCTCCTGGGGGTATAGGGTGGCAAACTGGGATGTTTAGGAAGAGAGGGAAACAAAGAGGCAGGGAAATAGCCAGTTCCCCAAAGCCAACCCTGAGAGAGATAAGGTTCCTTGCCAGTTTCCTTACCAGCCCACTTTTCCCTTCAGATGTCTGTAAGTTTGTTAAAGTGGCCTTATCAGAGCAGTCATAGCAGGGAATGTGGGATAAGATAATGGGTGCTTGGGATTTCTTTCCCCTTTGTGTAATACTGGTAAGTTTTGCATAAATGAGGGTGGTGGAATTCTGATGCTCCCAGTAGATTATGTGCTTAGATACGTCAACACCTGAGCATTCAAACTATGGTATATGAGGTGAGATTTCACAAAATAAGAAATGCAGACTGCCGTGGTAATGGAATTGTTGATTTTTTTATGTAAAATGCAGATTCAAATCCTTACTTGTTTGATAGAAACTGTGAAACTTTAAGCAATACATATGAATATGTTATAAATAAAATGATAGCGGCTTTATAAGAAAAATATGAGTTGTTTTTATCGTCCTACATCAGTAACAAAGTGGATATTTCTGAAAATAATATAATATGTTTCAGAACCCCTTGTTATTTTGAAGACACTATTGAGGGCAAATCAATTTGGCAAATGACTTAGCAGAATCTTTTTCTGGTATTAACGTATTTATGTGAAACTATGCAACTGAGGAAATTGTTGATCAAGATAGCCGACAGGACCAAACTGTGTTGTATTTATAAATGGACAAAAATATATACTCAGACAATGTAATAACACAAGGTGAACCATTTTGTATTATATCAAAGTACAATAAAAAAACTGTCAGTTGTTTGATCATGAACTGGTGCCATACATAATCTACTTTTATAATAGCAACATTCTGACCGATGTACTGGCCTAACCCCCTGCTTAATTCTCACAAGAATCACTAAGACATTGTAATTAATGGCATTTCAATTAGCCAATGCATATTGTCATTACATGTGTGCCACCTACAGGTGCACTGACACATCTGTGGTTCCATGTCCAGGGCAAACCAGTGGACAGTGGCTATTTGACACAGAATGTTAATTACACTGCACCTTGATTAATAGATTGAGTATGATTGAGTACCATATTGACAGGTGCTGTGATTGTTCTCATTAGAAGTTTATCAGTCCATCAGTTGTGGCTGATCGTAGAATGATATCTACACCTGTGTTAATGGGTAATATTTCTGATAATTATATATAGAAGGTAAATACACACGTTCGTGTATGGCCTGGATTACGTGTCATTAGGTTCTATTTCTGATCTCTACCACTGTGTCATGTTCTATCATAATTACAATGCTGCCTCATGCTTAAGTTGTCAAAAATACGCTCCCGTGATCAGACGACGTGGTGGTTGCATCCCATAATACCAGTTTTAGTGGACAGTCACAAGCACACATAAGTATAATGACAACTTACAATGGACGCTAGACTCGTTTGCATTGTCCACTGCATGTTCTAAATAGTTATAATGTTATAACCATACTGGGCAGTCTTGGTGTTGTCCACTATGGACAAGTGTCCAGTATAGACAGGTGTCCAGTATAGACAGGTTTTACTCTATGGAAGAAAGGTTTATGTCAACACTATACATTATACACAACTTGTTATACAATGGCAGAAGGAGGTAAATAGAAAGTCATTAAATGTTATCTCAATTTACCCATGGATAGGGCAAATTTAAGAGAACATTTTGAAAAGTGGTTCATGACTCATATAATTCTACACAATGTACTTACAGAACATGTCATTACCAGTGGTAGTTCTAGAGGTCTATATATACCTAGTTCATCTGTAGGCAAGACTCCATGCTGTCAACTGTCACTCATCTAGTAGGGCAATTTGCTTGAGTCTTTGTCGTGCCACACAATATGAGGACTTGTGGTAGCTCTACTTCACAAATCCAATTGACCACTGAGATTGACCAGTGAGTTCTATGGAGCAACATCAAGTTGCTTGTATTGTTAGAGTTAGACAACATATAGTCACCTGCACAGACATGTTGCTCAAACCTTGCTGGCCACCACATTTACTATCCACCAACTCTACCGTCAGCATGTCTGACCATTATTTCTTATTGTAAGTGCAATCTATTTTCATTCATACCCAGTGAAATTACTGCATCTGAGGGAATAAATTAATCATATAAAAATACTCAGTATCATCATAGCCTACGTCAAGAAATAAAAAAAATTCAACTGGGATAGCCATACTGAAGATGAAACCCAAATCATGATCTTCAGTGAAACCCAAATAATTTATTATAATTAAATTTATCAAGCAACAGGACAGTTTATAATTATTGTAATTACAAAGCAGGTATTTCAGACAGTTTGTGTTAATTGATCAAAATGAGCTGAACTGAATGGAGCTGTATCCAAACAGGCGCAAACTTAATAGTTTGGACGGAGGTCCTTGATATTTATTACGAGACTGTCAAGTGACCGGTTGCCATGTAATAAGACTCACTCAAAGCACCTCTGTTGGTCAGCTGATCGATAACCAGATTTAAATGATGCTAGCCCCCAAACGGCAGGATTAATACGACCACAACTCATGCTGAGACTGTGTGAAATGTTAAACATAAGCCGCGAGGTCTGAGCACGCTTCAAAGAACGTCGTTCTTCTGTAGTTGGGTCAAGATGCTTCCGAGGA
The DNA here is from genome assembly GCA_025642075.2 of Ridgeia piscesae. Lineage (NCBI taxonomy): Eukaryota > Metazoa > Annelida > Polychaeta > Sabellida > Siboglinidae > Ridgeia > Ridgeia piscesae. The sequence goes on along the minus strand of JAODUO010000073.1, from coordinate 582,983 downwards.
CAAACGTGATTCAGGAACCAGTTATTTATGCCGCGAAGCAATCGACATATGTGTGCATGTTTCCAATTATCGCACGATCGTGAAATTAAATTGCTATAACTATGACTGCGGTGACACGGTTCATCGAGCAATTTACTGCGAAACTATGCACATTGAGTCATATAATGTTCGGCATTATGCGATTACAGCATCTGTTATTAAATGTACTGTCATGTTTTGCTTACATGTTATAATATGCCTAAACATTTAGGTTGTTTTAATAACTGGTTCCTTATTATGCCAGTATTTCAGTTTTGAAAATGGTAATTCATAAGATTTCTTTATGATTATATTTATTAGTATAATGTATGATTATTGTTAAATTTGATTTATTCTTATTGTGTTAGTTTTCTAGATTCTGCTAGTTGTGGTTCTGTTGAGTAACTGACATTAATGGTGGATATATTATTTATACAATTCACAATATTGATTTCAAACTTGTTCCATCAGATAGTTGACTGCATTTACATACCGTGATTAATTACCCTCGGCTGGTATGACGTTGAAGGTTTTGTTGCCAAGAACTTTGTACTTTTTAAGTATTTTAATGGATATATATATATAATGATATATATATATATATATATATATATATATATATACATACATTCAATCATTTGTGTCATATGTATTTAATTCTTTGTAAAACCCCTCAGTTTGAGGGAGTTATATAATTTGGGGGTTACCAGCCATCAGACCAGGAAGACATAAACCTAAGTAATAAATCCTAATGGTTGTCGTCAATGGGAAATACAGTATGTGATTGATGTGACTAATTTAACCGCATTAGGGTAGCTTTTTTGCTTTGTGTATAACATCTCTGAACAAAACTTAAGCAACTTGGACACAATATGTTGAATTTTGTATTTTACCTGTATTTGTATTCTAATTTTTATTTTTATTTAATATATTTCAACTGTTCATAAATTGAATCGTGTAAATAAAATTATATATGTACAGAGGCATATGCATATTAAACATACATAAGTAACAAATCAATGAAAAATCCATTCAATTAAGGCAGCATTGTTCCGCATCACTTTGGTAAGAGTGTGGCATTGTTGTAAGAAAATTAATTATTTATACAATGGTGTGAATTACTGTAAGTCAATACATACCAGGGGTAGTCAGATATTTATCAATTTAATATTTGCTACTACATTGTACTATAACCGAGATGATTGCTGGCTTAGGAAATCTCTGGCATAAATCATTATTGTTTTATTTATTGATTTCAGCTTGGCATGCCTGCGTCATAGGCTACAGTCACAGTTTGCCACGTAGAAAGAAGTGTTACTGTAAGATGCCAGGCCTTTACATTCACTCCGGGTTCAATTCCTGTCTGTCGCAAGGTTTTTAATGTAACATATAAGTACCACAGGGTAATAATAAAAACAATTTGTTATTGCAGAGCATAGTTTGACCATCATGTTAAACTATCCATTTAAACTCTGAGGATTAAACACAATTTTAGTGATGTTTTTCTTTTCTCAAAGCAAACAAAATGGATAGATGTTTTGCCCAGAAAACCTTTATCTTATCTGATATGTGTAATCCTGTCAAATCCCATCACAAGCTTCAGCCAGCCATTGAAGTGGTTGTATAAAGATATCAATCTGTGATGACAGTGTGATTTACAGGGCAGGAACATTCCAGTTAACTGACCACTCATTAGTGCCCCACTTGCCACTGACCACTGTGGTCAGTATGAGAAGCAGATGCATGCTTCTTCACTTACTGATGTCCTGTGTAGGCAGCTTGGCATGTTCCTGCTGTAGTTAGGCTCTGATCGAGTGATGTGGAAAATGTGCAGCTTGTTCGATTTAGGTAAATTCAACACAGGCCTAATTCATAGGTGCTAGTTTACCTTTTTTATTGCTTTCAGAGCATCCCAGATATCTCAACTTCAATGAGAGCAAATAGTCATGATTTATGGCACAGCAGGAGCAGATACTATTCAGTTAATCCCACATATTGTAGCACTAGAAAGGGTCTGTGGTGTGCCTTTATCAACAACCCTTTACTGGTGTGTTCAACTTAACTGGTCCTCATTTACCCGAATCCCTGCACAAGTCCTGCAATACATGGCAGTGTCAGTGACTGATGACAAGCTACAAAGCTGCTACATCCAGTCATATCCATTTGGAGACCCCAGCATGTTACTTCTGGATATGTCCATTTTCAAATTCTAGGCCTGTTGTCAATTTTTAGACTTGACCCAGTGTCTAGTTTTAAAGGGATCTAGTTTTATGTAGAAACTATCATCCAGCATTATTCAGTCTTTATACATGGCCTGACTTTAGCCAAGGCAGATGGATTCATTAACTACAGAAGAACTAAACAGATAGGCGACTCTGTGCCAATCTGTTTCATTTTTGGTTTCGTCATCTGGCATAATATTTTGTAGGCAGCTTCAGAAAAAGCCTGGCCATGTCTTTATCCTGTGGTAAACTTGCTCCATTCTTTCAGTTTTATTTTAGGAAGATTGACCAACAAGTAATCAATATGTCAACTCAGAGTCCTGGTGAATGGTCAGCGCTGTGACTCCCACACACATGTACTGGACACTGGCAGGTTTCGGTGTCCAAGACATGTAAGAACATGCAGCTAGTATCAAGTTAACATTTACACCAATCTACCCAAGTCTTGCTCCCAGTGAACCCAAACTAATTAAACGTTGAAACTTGTATACAATTTCGTTTTCAGCCATTCAGAAAAGATTCAATGATTGCATGCAATTTGTGCCAAATAGGCGATGCTGGTTCAATTACATGTGCTATGATTGTATTATTTTTTAGGATTGCATGTAATTAATGTGTAGTGCTTTGGCAGGTGTTTGTTCATGTTGCCCAGTCGCCAGTTGGCTGGTGGATGAGATATTTCTGTTTGAAATGTTTATATTTAGGATTGAGACAGTCTGATAGATTGGATAGATAGGTGAACGCCATAGGGTTTTTGTCTTGTGATGACTAAAAACAGAAGATATGTTATTTATTTGTTACTTGCTGCTCATAAATTATGCTAAATGGTGATCTTCAGATTTTAAATAATGAAATAATATATATATATATATATATATATATATATATATATATATATATATATATACACAATCATGATTATTTATCCGCACTCTTTGTTTCCCGAGGTTTTTATCAGATAAGTGAAATGTGCAGATTAGCAAGATATGTTATACATGGTATCAAGATATATATATATATATATATATATATATATATATATAAAATTATCTGAAAATTAACTCACAGTATAATCAACAATATGGATCTCTTAAAAAAGAACATTGTGTTTGTTCTTTGTCTGACTGGTGGATCTTCCTAAAACTACAATGACAGTATGTGCCATGCATGATGACAGGCAGAGTTCTTGTATCCAGGCACATTACACAGTGTACACATTAAATCATAATTAAACAGGCAGGAAATACTCAGAGTATCTGGTAATTACTCCTGGTGGTAATTGTAGCACAGTTCTGAGTGAGGGCAGTGTGTGTGTGGTAACTGAGGGTAGACGTGGGGAGGGGTGTTGTGGGTAGGGATGGGCTGCACTAGGGCATTAAGTTGTGGTTCACTAATTAAGTACTTTAATAGATGATTGACTTGAGCAGTGTGAGCAGTAAATGAATGATGACTGGGTAATCAAACAGATTAACATAATCACCCTTTGGGGGCTCATTGGTCCCCCAGTGGCACCAGGGCCTGGGTGGTTATGTTGCTGGATGGAGGTGTTGGCAGTTCATGCCTGGTGCAGATGAATGGATTATGATATGCAATATACAAATTATAGACATTTATTAAAGGTAATTAGGTAGTTTGACCACTCATGTTATGTGTACTGGGGTGTACATAAGGATGTCTATGCTCCAGTAGCCCAGGTAGATAAACATAGTTTGGTTTATTGCCTGTACAGCTGCAGGGGGGGGGGGCAATCAGACCTAAATATTGACTTAAGTAATGGGTGCTGTGAAGGTGTCTAGGGGACTGCACCTAGAATAGTTGGCCATCAGTTTCAGAAGTATACTGTAGATTAATAGCTATCACACATTTCCTATTTACTTTAAAAGAAAACTTATAAAATGTTCGTACTCTAAATCAACGATGCTATATGTGTAAACAGTAATGACTGACATGTGTTAACTAATTAGTTAATGTTAGTTATTAGTAAAACATTTTTACTTATATATTTATTGATATTACACAGTGTCCTGTATTCATTATTGTCATTGATTCAGAGCAATTTATGATTCAGATTTGTTTGTTGTTGGTGGTAGAATGACATATTTGAGGTTGTTATCGTTGCCTCTGGAACAGTTTTATGGCACAACTTACTACTGAAGCTTCTTACCCTGTGTGCCTGTGTCCACTTATATTTGACTGACAGGGTAAAGTAACACCCCAGGCTAGCATACTGTCCACACCCCACTACCCAGCACCTGATTCTAGGGTAATTAAAAGACAGTGTTCTCCAGAAGGGTAGATAGTCTGCCTCATGTAATCATCAGCTTCTGTCAGTCTATTTCTGACCTGGGGCTGTTAGTGCCAGCTAATGGCATATGTTTCCACTTAAGTGATTGACACCAGACACCCCTGAAATCACCCCTGAGTGCCTGTCCACTGCCACATGACAATTAGGATCCATTCCAGGCATATATCAGGTTGGACTTGTTATTACAGGTGATGTGGAGGCTGGCACCTAGACCTAGTATGTGTTGGCAGCATCTTGGAAAAGTTTATTAAGACTACTGTGCGTCTTTGAAAAAAAACCTCAGATAGCAGGTGGACAAGGAAGCTGTTGACTGATGCATTGTAAACACTTTTCCTTGATCTGCCCTTCACCTTGTCCTGGGGCACTAAAATAAAGAGCTCCTAAGGAAAATATAGCATAAACAGAATGATTTTAAAGAACCAAACCAAACTTATGGGTGCATAAGAATATTGGTGTTGTCAAATCATGCGACATCCACATGAGAATTGTTTCATTCATAACTGATATCTCTGAGCCCTGGTGTTAGTTTAGTTGCTTGTCTGTCACACTTACACACGTCTTTGTGTAGGTATAATTTTATTTTATAATATTCCAAATGAAGTTTAACAATGTATAACGTATTGTTTTGCTTATTTAATCAACATAACTTGCTGACAGATTTGTTAATGTTCAGATTGTTGATTTGTAAGATTGAAGATGTCCAGTTGGTGTATGTGGGTCTGTACTGGACACATCCACCAGTTGGCTGAATGTTTACAGAAGCACTTGCTGATTACACATTCACATGGAATAAACAGGCTGAATTATTGTAGGAGGCAATTATCAGACCTGCGCCCGTCAGCTGTGCAATGAGGCAGGGACATCTCTGAAATATCAGATCCACTTATGTGATATTATATCGGGGTTATTTTCTTCTGGTGCTCTCAAATTACAGGCGTTTGTATTTTACTTGCTGGTGGGTGTGGTATCAGTAATGATTATCAGTACATAATGGTTTATTTTGTATTTGTCTTTGTGTTCTTATTATAATTATTGATAGTATCATTTTATCAGCTTATTTTATCATGTTCATGAACACTTTTGGCACTCTGTTGTTGAGCATATGTACATGGACACTTTTGGCACTCTGTTGTTGAGCATATGTACATGGACACTTTTGGCACTCTGTTGGTGAGCATATGTACATGTGCACTTTTGGCACTATGTTGTTGAGCATATGTACATGGACACTTTTGGCACTATGTTGTTGAGCATATGTACATGGACACTTTTGGCACTCTGTTGTTGAGCATATGTACATGGACACTTTTGGCACTATGTTGTTGAGCATATGTACATGGACACTTTTGCCACTCTGTTGTTGAGCATATGTACATGGACACTTTTGGCACTCTGTTGTTGAGCATATGTACATGGACACTTTTGGCTCTCTGTTGTTGAGCATATGTACATGTGCACTTTTGGCACTCTGTTGTTGAGCATATGTACATGGACACTTTTGGCACTCTGTTCTTGAGCATATGTACATGGACACTTTTGGCACTCTGTTGTTGAGCATATGTACATGTGCACTTTTGGCACTATGTTGTTGAGCATATGTACATGGACACTTTTGGCACTCTGTTGTTGAGCATATGTACATGGACACTTTTGGCACTCTGTTGTTGAGCATATGTACATGGACACTTTTGGCTCTCTGTTGTTGAGCATATACATGTGCACTTTTGGCATTATGTTGTTGAGCATATGTACATGGACACTTTTGCCACTCTGTTGTTGAGCATATGTACATGGACACTTTTGGTACTATGTTGTTGAGCATATGTACATGGACACTTTTGGCACTCTGTTGTTGAGCATATGTACATGGACACTTTTGGCACTCTGTTGTTGAGCATATGTACATGGACACTTTTGGCACTATGTTGTTGAGCATATGTACATGGACACTTTTGCCACTCTGTTGTTGAGCATATGTACATGGACACTTTTGGCACTCTGTTGTTGAGCATATGTACATGGACACTTTTGGCACTCTGTTGTTGAGCATATGTACATGTGCACTTTTGGCACTATGTTGTTGAGCATATGTACATGGACACTTTTGGCACTCTGTTGTTGAGCATATGTACATGGACACTTTTGGCACTCTGTTGTTGAGCATATGTACATGGACACTTTTGGTACTATGTTGTTGAGCATATGTACATGGATACTTTTGGCACTCTGTTGTTGAGCATATGTACATGTGCACTTTTGGCACTCTGTTGTTGAGCATATGTACATTGACACTTTTGGCACTCTGTTGTTGAGCATATGTACATTGACACTTTTGGCACTCTGTTGTTGAGCATATGTATGTTAATAACTAGCACTTGATGGTATGTTTACAAACAACAAACAATGTGTCAATGTTGCACATAATTCATAGTTAGCCACAGCGCTCTGTCAGAAATTTGACGTGAACTATTTAAAGGATGGCAACAGATGAATCAGCAACACTAGAGGTGTGGCATGCAGAAAGTAGTGATTATCAGTATAATAACTGTCTATACGTTATAATCATTCCTAGGTGAAGCCGGGTGATCAAAGGATCACTGTGTACAGAATTGGTTCCTTCTGAGGCCAAAGAAACTTCAGTGTTTAGGAAGGGTGCTAAAATGTTAAACAATAGATCCAGTTTCAAAGTTTTATTGGCATTATTGCCAACATGGGCCGATTTGATAGCAATACACGTTGATGTTCAAGTAGTTTTTTGTCACTTTCAACACAATAAACAGACATTCTTTTAAAATTACTGCTAGTTAATGATAGAGGAAGAACCATCCTCGCGTTAAACTCATTGGTCAAAATTAAGTCTGCAAGTTTAATATTGCATAAATCTATGTCAAATGTCTGCATTATTGTTATATTCGTTCTTTTGGAAACATGCTATGAACTATTTATTACATGTTTAATTTTTTTTATTAAACAAAATTACATTTTAGAATGTCTGAATAATGGGGCATTGTGACCTTATTATTGCCCAGCCAGGATATGGCATGGCTGCCTGGTCCATATTGCACTCTGTCAAATATGTTCAGTTATATAGAAAAGAACTGTACAAACAATTACACGCTGAATTTGGATGTGGTAATTTGACACGGTTTTCTGTGAAAACAGCACTTGAGTTGGCGAACACTGACCCACCTATATATACATCACTACGTTTGGATTATAGTATTTGCAAAACAGCTTTCAGAGGAATGTCTCTGTTGTCGCAGATATTCCAAGACCTGGGCACTGACGCACTACAAGCAGCGTTCGATGGCTACAATGCCTGTATCTTCGCATACGGCCAGACGGGAACAGGCAAGACACACACCATGATGGGACACCCGGTGAGTGCACTGCATGATGGGACATATTATAGACAGTGCAGTGCATGATGGAACATATTATAGACAGTGCAGTGCACGATGGGACATATAGACAATGCACTGCATGATGGGATAGTATTAGTGGGGGGTATATTTTATGATGGGTTGGCTGAAAAGTGCACTGCATGAAGGAATAGCAGAAAGGTGCACTGCATGATGGGATGGCTCAAGGAATAAGGGGTAATCCACTGCATTATGGGATGGTTGAGAATATATGACTGCATGTAGTGAGTGAAATGCATTGTGGGATTCCTGACAAATCTACAGCATTGTAGGGCATTTGACGGGAACACAGCATTAGGTAACTCTGATGTTTGCATTGCATGATGGGTTATTTGATGAGTGCATTGCAAAGCAGGAAACCATGGCGTGATGCTACACCTGGTGACCACACTGCATGATGGGATGTGTCGGGAATGCATTGCCACAAAGAAGTTACTTCCGCTGTGTTGCAATACCTGCCTCCCTGTTTTGTGCCCCCAGATAAATACTTATAAGGGTCAAACGTATCTCACCCCCCTGGGGAGTACCTGGTTCTCCTTTTAGGCCACCAGCTTAGATTGTGTTACTTATATCAACTGATGTTGTCTTCTTGAGTGTATCTTCATTGGAAACCAAAAAGAAGTACCTATAGCCAGACATTGGTATTTTAGATTGGATAATTTCAAAACATGTTCATCCACAATTCGGTGGTTTTGTTTTTGTTTCATTTAAGATTCGTTTTGTCAAAATAATGTATCTGGTATCACCTACAATGTGCATGCTCCATTTTTTAAATTTGGTATTTTATTCTGGTGAAATCTGTGGAAAATAATTTTTTATATTAAAATTTTATCAAGGTAATAAATAATTGCAAAGTCTGTGTTGCCATACATTTTGCATGCATGAGTTATTCTTGTTAGTAACATCAAACTTTATTGCAGGGAGAGATTGGCCTTATCCCACGGATTTGTGAGGTGAGTACTACGCTGGTTTATTATAATCAATTGAACATTTGAATGAATAACATTTAACTCTTGTGCTTGTGGCAAACGGAATGATTTTTATCTTCCTTGCTTTACGTTATATTTCCAGTGGTCTTTTAAAACAACATTGACCGTTTGATAATTATAGACAACCGTGACTGGTGATTTAGATCACATCTTTACAGGTTGGGAATTTTAAACCGGTCTAATTATAGGTACAAGTGTTTCTCTTTCCGTGTGATTGTGTTGATTATTGGACAGATGTTGTCACAAGGCTCTGGGACGGTCTCTTCAGACAGCATAACAATATTCTGTCACGTTGGCACGATATGTGTAGTAACATCAACGAATACAACAACATGCTAATAGGTTCTTGTGTGTCCATGCAGCCATAACATCCTCTGTGATAAACAGCTTTTGTATGATGCATTCCTGTCACAACATCAACGTAGCTGACATCATTCATGGGACACAGTTATTTGTTCATTGTAAACTCTGATGTGCACTGAATGGGGACTAACACTGGGATGATCCTCTAGCTGAGTGGATCAGCCTAATCCAGTGCCTCGGGGAAGAAGATGTACAGTAGGAGTTAGGGCAGTGGAAGCAATGGGGTGTAGGTGTTGAGCAAGGACACACCCAGTGGTGGGTCTCAGGAGATCTAACACACTGGTCTGTAGGGTCTGTGGACCAATCAGGCAGTGGCCTGCAGGTGATAGTTGCCAAATTGGCAGTTGTTCTGCATGACCAGTGCCCGATTGGGGAGTGGTCTGTGGAAACTGATCGTATGTTGTTGCTGCCCAATTGGGCAGTGGTCTCCATGAAATGTAAACCTTTTGGCAATTGTTTGCAGACATTAGTCCAATTGTTGCAAAGAACGGTTGCCCAATTCAACGGTGTACCAAGTGGACAGCAGTCCAGTTGGGCAGAGGGTTGAGTGACATTGGTCCATTGAGACAGAATTCTGTCAAGACTGTTGCATGCTGGGATATGGCATGGTTGTTTTACCCAGGTGTGTGGTCATATTGTAGGGGTTGTTTGGTCGCATGGAAGAGGTTGCAGAAGAGGAGGAAGAAGAGACTGTCTCATTTAAACTCTCTGTTAGGTAAGTCTCCAAGTTCTCAGTCGTCACAATGCATTGCAAAGTTGAATGCCCTGAGACACAAAAGGATAACAGCGTCCTAGATGGAGTGACTGGGTTATATACAGCTCAGTCAGATGTTAATACACTTTTCTGAATTAATTTATATTAAAATGTAACATATTTTTAGCGTAGTCATATTTTGTTGTCAACACAATGCAACATCCTTATAATTGTTGACAAGTTGAACAATATTTTGTCTCAAACTTTTCTAACTGATTGCATATTATACCTATAGCCGTATTTTATCATTTGCCATTTCACGGACATATTTTTAGATCAAGGACATTGCCACGTTTGATATTGATTAATGAACTAGCCGTTGGCCACATGACATACAGGTTGGTCACATGACATACAGGTTGGTCACATGACATATAGGTTGGTCACATGACATATAGGTTGGTCACATG
>JAODUO010000073.1:557500-567500 GCA_025642075.2 Ridgeia piscesae | reverse complement strand
GCACCCATTGCAGTTGTTACCAGTACCATAATCTGAATGTTTCGTTTACATTTTGCAGAAGTAACTTTCAAATTGCAAAGTCTCGGATGTATTGAATATATTTTATGGGCAGTATATAAGTTTGTAATTTATTCTAGTCTTGAGAATGTTATAATAATTAATACAGAAAAAGCCAGACAACTTCTCTTTAATAGAACTACCTCTTCGTTTAATTCTCAACATGAAAGGAGTTAACTGGTATATTTTATTTATAGTTGTTATGGTTAATATAAGTAATTAATTAATTAATGCATTATTTGTAATGTATAGTCTAATCAGTTGTATGTTTATCAACATTACTAATAAAATTATATGTAAATCATTTGAAATATCAAAACAATTGATACAATCCATTAACTGACCAGTGAAAGATGCAGCATACAATGTACATGTATATAGAACAGCTTTGTAGCACTGTGACAATTGGCCATAATAAATTACATATCATTTATTATATTTTGTACCATTTGCAGGCCAGGTTAAATGTTGACTTGCCGAGTGAAATTGTCAGTAAAATCAACCTGGTGGATCTTGCAGGCAGGTGAGCAACTCATTGACGCTGCAGTAGGTATCTCTGAGTGGACCATGTCATATAACTAATGTTTATTAAATGGCTATATATGATAGCTGTATTAACAGCATAACCTGTTTAGCTTGCTCAATAATATGTGGATTATTTAACATAAAATGATAATAATGGGGGATTGCAAGCTGTGGCTGTAATGTAGAGAAGTGATTTATACAGCCGCTCTACAAAGTACGGTGTTTGGCTCTTAGGCTGGCAGGAGAAGTCATACAGACAAACCTCCCTTTACGACCACCTCCATAATACAGCCACGTCACGATTACAGCCACCCTAGAGTTATTCCTGCTAATGCAGTCACCTCTGTAATCAGGTCAGTGCCCAGTTCAAGGATAATAGTAAGGTTAAGATGTAGGTGGTTTGGGAAGGAATTGGAAGTGGTCTGGTTTTGTTTGCAGTGAGAGGGCAGACCCAATTGTGAGATGTGACAAGAGTCGACTGAAGGAAGGGTCCAACATCAACAAGTCCCTTGTGACACTGGGCATTGTCATTCAGACACTAGGTAAGCAGTGTTGACTCAACTACTTTTACTTTGTATTTGAGTTAAAGTACACATGCTTCATCTAAAAACTACTGAATAAAAGTAAAAATACATTGGAAAAAAGTTACTCAAAGTAACTGTAACTTTCAAAACTACTGGAAGTAAGAATAATAGTAAAAGTATAATTCAACGTTTATATTTTAATTCATCCGTCCAAAAATAATTTCAAACCACTTCCTGCATTGGCGCACTGCACTCTCACAAAGCCAGGCTTATTTTGCAAATACGATTGCGACTTGGCAGATGAATTGCCATCCTATTAATATATTTCAACTTAACAATAGGGCACCCCTCGCAACTATACACGGAAATATTGTAACAGAAATGAAAGTAATGAGGTAAAAAGTATTTTTGTTTTAGATAAAACTACTCTTTTACAAGTAAAAGTACTTTATTAAAATTGTACTTCATTATGTGCTGATTACTTTAAAAATACATAAGTATTGTAATAAAGTAGTTGTACTTCATTACTCGCCACCGCTGCCTAAGTGACTGCTAGACTAGCACTGACATCAACATTGACAGACCACTCAACACTTGTAGCAGCTGTCTGTCATGTGGCGCCCCCTACTGACCAAGTGAAACCAGTCCTACTGAAACTGCAGCACACAGTATTAAGACAAAGAGATTATTATGAGAAATGTCAATAGTCAATAGCATATTAACTTATTTATAAATTTGTATAGAATGTGCAACATATTTAGTAATATTTGTAGGGAAACCTATCAAAAATGGTTTATTGCAAATTGGTTCTGCACATTTAATGGATAACGGCATCGATTTTTATTCAAAAGTGTCAAAGGCTGATAGATCAAGAGGAGATGAATTTCCACCTATTTGCTATTCTGCCCCTGAATACAATTACTCCCACCTACAGAATCTGATTGATTTTTCCACCTATTAACACTGGCTTGTAAACAAGGCAGTTTATTGATATTTTAAGATTGTGCATTCAACCATGGCTGTGGGCAATGATGCATATCTCATTTGTGTTTTATTGTAGGTAGCTGGACATTAATGAATTTACTGTCAATATTCTTATAAATAAATTGGAATTGGATTTGGACTGATCATTATGCAATTAATTAAACAAAAGCTGCATGTGTTATCATGCAAAATACTTATTGATACTGTGTCAGGGGGAGCTTTTCAGTACTAAAATAAACGAAATGAATACACATATACCAGCTAGACTTGGGTTCAGTTTTAAATTGTGAGGCAGCATTCGGTAAGTTGCAAATGTTTACAATTATGCAAATAACCCATGTGTACTTTAGTGTATACAATAAAAATGTGGGTATAACTGTTTTAACTGGAAAAACAGCTAGCTATACATTTATAAATGCAATTAAGATTGCTAATTTTTTGGTGACAAAAGCTACTCAGCACATTTCAGTATTTATATGAACATAATTTTATTAAAATGTTAATATTGTTCAGATGTTAAATATAGTATTGTTTACATTTGGAATATGCATTTGACTCCGATATAGTAACAAATGTTCTCGGTTCAAACGCATATACTGAGCCAGGCACGACATGCACTTAAGCAGAAATGCAACAATTAATAAATGAAGCCGCATTTCAATTAAAAGATAAATTTCAAAACAAAGTGGATACTTTAAGGTGAATGTGTAACTATAAATAAATCAGAGAATTCACTCTACTAACCAAGCGCATGTGATGAAGCCATTGTGCGATTGCTGTGCTGTGCTGGGCGTATTGATTGGTGGTTGTTTCCGGCACAAGGCTGGTTGGACTCAGCCAGTTCAACGAGACCGTCACACTGTCTGCTCTTGTGTCCGTAGCCGAGCGTTCCCTGCTGAACTGGGAGGCGGCGGAGAGCATCGAGTCAGGCCACTTCAGTCAGAGCAGCGGCAGTATGGGATCGGGATCTCTTCCCAGCAGTCCCTCGAGACGTCAGAGACAAGTCTTCATCCCGTACCGCGACTCTGTCCTCACCTGGCTTCTCAAAGACAGTCTTGGTGGCAACGCAAAGACCATCATGATAGCCAGTGAGTATGCGCCAAGACTTGGGTGCCAGCTCGCTACGAGATAATGAACTCAGGGAATATCCTTTGTTAGACAGAATTTGTTGTTAGTTTAAGGAGTGTTTTCAAAGTGAAAATGGTGTCACTGGGGACATTATTTCCATGACAGCAGTTTTCATTATATAAAATCATTGTTAAGATCAGTTTTAAAGAGCCAAGTCAGACTCATAAGAATGTCGGTGAAACTGTTATATTATCATAACATTATCACACAGTGACTAGATGGGACACTCACACAGTGACTAGATGGGACACTCACACAGTGACTAGATGGGACACATTGAAATTTGTGTGTGTTAAGAAATAAAATTGCTTAATTTCTAACAAATTCAGATTGTTTTCTTAATGGATTTCAAAATGTACAAAAATGAAGGTGATTGTTAAATATAAAAAAAAATTAGAGTAGGTATATGAACGTAGTTATTAAATTACTTATTTTATAATTAAAGTACCAAATCTTACTCTGGGTCAATTCTGTGTTCTGGTTCCCGGACGTGGAACAATATGATGAACACAAAATGTATTTTTCTTGTTTAAAAAATGATATCTAGACCCTCATCAAACAAGCATTGGCCTAGTGGAATGGTATTAGTATTCAAGTAGTGCGTGCCTGTAAATGATTTCCCTCCAGCTATACTGCCAGTGCATTCCAACATAATTCCCATGGAAGTTTTGGCGTAGACTAATTTTTACAACTAATGAGATGGAACGACCTTGCTGGAACCACCAGACCGTGACCAATTAGGTACTTTTGTTGGATACTTTTACTGAATGAAATATTTAATGGTTTTTAATCTCAAAAACTAGTTAATTGTTTTACTTAACCATCTAATATGACCTTGAATTGGCACTTGGCTGTAGAATTAAGGTTGCCGTCACCTGAAAGCTGTCACAGACATGTTTATGCCTTTCAACCTGCATTAATATTGGATGCCCACACACCTTTCAATTTGCGGCTGGGCCATATTCATGTATAATTGATACGCCACCTATATGCTATATGCTTACGTATTGATTTGAGTGCAAGTTTTGCATGTCTGGTGATTTATGGTGTTTGTGTCGTCCTTGCAGCGATCTCTCCGTCCAGTCTGTTCTACAGCGAGACAGTGAGCACCCTTCGTTACGCAAACAGGGCAAAGAACATCGTCAACAGACCTGTCATCAACGAGGTGAGTCACTGATACTTCAGTCAATTGATTCATATATGTAGAATTATTTATTTATAATCAAGCCATGTGTGCAAGGGTATGTTGATGTTTGCCTCCCACCTGATGTGACAGTTTGCATGGCAGGTAGGAAACTTTCAGGGGTTAATCTACGGCCATTTGGAAGAAAATGTTTAATATAATGCCTTGTTTCAGAATTCCATTCTGTTGACGTTTAGTTTTAGGGTTTATACTGGATGTCAGATGGATGTAAATTTGTTATTCCTGTGATTGTTTCAACGGCACCAGCATACCTGTGTACTGTTTTCTTATAAATTAATATTTGTTGTTCCCCGTTGGTTAAGTTTGATAAATGATTTATGATTCATCGTGGACGTTGGATGAATTTAAATTAATTGCTCGTGACATTATTTTCACCAGTAGTTCTGAGGGGCACCAATGACACTTTACAGTTTTATATAAATTACTTCTGTCTTTCCAGGACGCCAATGTGAAGTTGATCAGGGAACTTCGAGCTGAGATCATCAGACTTCAGACGATGCTTTCAGAACACTGGGTACAAATTACAACTACCTACATTGTGTAGCACATATTGCAAGCAAACTGAAGACTTGAAACTGTCAGATGTGTACATAAATATGTCTAGTTGCTCCAGCTTATTTAGCGACTTAGTTTACTTTCTTTGTCTTCTGCCAAGTAGCAGGTTGTTTTTCCAGGTGCTTTGGTGGGACTCATCCTAATAAACTCAATGTAGACATCATTGCTTTAATACACTACCGTGCTTTGTATTTTGTCTTAGGACAGGATTAAGGTTAGAAAATATGTAAAACAAAAATGTTAATATGTTTTACTATAGTAATAGAGGAACCTTCGTAATAATGAACCAGGCCAAAGTGAAACTAATTTCCAATATTTAACAGTTACTGAAATCATTTGGGATTATCCTGGGGTAGCCGTAATTGGAAAGTAAATAGTTAGTCAGTGAAATCATTATTCAACAAGGGCAGCTAGACATGACATCCTGGGCACTGTAAATGACAATGAATTAGAATGAGAACACATCTTAATCATACGCTTTATACAGCATTGAGGGTTTGTATTTAAATCTTAATAACTATTTTTATTTTTAAATAGAACTTATTGCTACATTGCTTGCATTAATCAGTTAATTAGTGGCGCAATTATTCAGTGAATGAGTGACATTGTAACCTGCAATGAAAATAGAGAGTTGAAATATTTTGATTGCGTTGCGCTTCATTGCAGTCAAGCGACACGCATGAGCAGGTCTCAGTTGAGATCCAGGTACGACGGCGGCCATTGATTGATATTGCTTGAGTACCTGCTTGAGTTGGCACTTGTATTGCAGACTGCACGCCATGGCACGGTGTAGTCACGCCGCTTGGCTGCAGATTAGTCGAACGCCACAACACTTTAAAAACCTGCGCATGTGTCCTGCAGCGTCCATACTAACTGATGGTCTGACTTGTGGTGAATGCACAAAGAAATACAATTCCAGCATGTAGTTCTAGAGAAGGCGGCATGGATGTTGAAAATATAAATGCATGTTTTATTTAATAGTGCATCAGGCAAATTGTGAAAATATGATGATGGCTTCGCTTTCGAAGATCATTTGAAATCCCAGTGAAAATATAGCATTTACTAAATATTGGTTTTCTGTAACAATTGGAAGTGTTTGACAGATCTGATATTGTTCAAAAACATGGTACAGCACAAGAAGAGTTTGTAGTTGAACACATGTTTTATACAAAATACTTTGACAATGTTCTTTGGCGTTTATTTGTTCTTCTGCTGTTAACTTTTATATGTTTTTTCAAATAATAACCAAGCTTCTAAGTCCAATCTAGATCTTATGTAAATTTATAATGTTTAAAACAATTACATGCAGTACAACGCTGTACTTGATGTATTATTCAATTAGTGTAGCTTTCCATTTGAATGCTGATTTTAAATATGTTTGGAATAAAGAATTTATGATTAATGAAACTCCCCATGACATTACTGTCTGCAGCGTGATAATAAATAACACTTATACAAAGTAGAGTAGAACATGTAGGAACACAATGGCAGACAAGAGAACAACAGCGTGACACAGTTTTCACTGAAGCATGTTCTAGAGTGGATGGCACGCACTGCACAGTGAGCGAGATATTACATACTTGTGCATGGCCCGCACATGTCACTGGCACCAGCCACCACATTAACCCTGCATGTCATGTCATGTCACGCGCAACCTCAAGATTAAAACTGAAGAGGTCCTATTAGAAGTTAAATCTACCGTGCATGGCATGCACGCATGTAGACAGTGACGCCAGTTGTGCACTATTACAAATAATTCAAAAACGTTTCTGTTTGCTTTGCTGTTTTTCTTGTTGACATTTATGTACATAAGAGATCTTTGATAATAATAATAATAAAAAAGTTATAATAATAGTTAAGATTTTTTTTTAATTTATTTCAATTTTTAATTATGTTTTTAAAGAGGCAAGATTATAACACTAGTAGAGAAATGTACATTTTTTGTATGAGGACATTGACAGAAAAATGACTAGATTGTTTGTTGACTAAACCTGAATCATTGAGATGTTCAGCCTGGGGTTGTGTAGGGGGTTGTGTAGGGGGTGGTGTAGGGGGTGGTGTAGGGGTGGTGTAGGGGGTGGTGTAGGGGTGGTGTAGGGGGTGGTGTAGGGGTGGTGTAGGGGTGGTGTAGGGGTGGTGTAGGGTGGTGTAGGGGGTCAACACAACATGTTTGTGATGATGTGTGCTTCTGTTCTAGGCTGGCTCAGTGATGTCTCTCAGTGAAACCAGCTCATGTCTGGCCGAGAGGCTGGAAGAAAACGAGAGCAGGGTGAGTGGGCCCAGTGGGGTCATGTCACTGTAGTCATTCTATGATTACAGAGTGAGTGGGGTCATGTTATTGTAGTCATTATATGATTACAAGGTTAGTGGGGTCATATCACTGTAGTCATTGTATTACAGAGTGGGTGTGGTCATGTCATTGTAGTTGTATGACTACAAGATGAATGTGGTGTTATCATTGTAGAACTAAGATTACGGGTTTTATGAACAGGTATAGCTGTTCTTGAGTGAGTGGATAATGTGACTGCACTGTCATCAGAACCGATGAGCCAGCTGTCTCCATATTGTGTTGTCAACAGAATAACATCTTAGCTGTTAGCTTAGTCTTGCACATATTTACTCTTTACATACACTACTTGTGTGCTTGTGTTCTTACATATTGTGCCATAAAAACAATTTGTTCCTGTTTGACTGCCCTGTCCTTGTCCCTGTCCTGTCCATCCACCTGTGTCCTCAGCAGGGTGTGTCAGTCGAGGACAAGTGGACAGCAAGAAGAATTTGTTGTTATATCACGAAAGTTTTGTTTACATTATATCACCTGAACATTCCAATAGTGAGCCACCTCTTGAGCTTATGAAATACAATACAGTTTTGCGATCCACACACCTTGAATTCATTTTATTGTTAAACACAGTTGACTGTTTGATCATCTGAGGGACATTGTGTTCACTAATAATATGAAAGCCCTGAGTAGTGGACCGCCTGGACATGAAGGCATCAGTGAGTAGTGGACCGCCTGGACGTGAAGGCATCAGTGAGTAGTGGACCGCCTGGACGTGAAGGCATCAGGTGGTCAGTTGTCTGCTTGTGTTGTCCAGGCAAAGGAACTCACCCGGTCCTGGTTTGACAAGTGGCAGGAGACACAAGAGATTATGAAGGTGAGACAATGACACAATGAACAAAGTCGCCGTGCCACAGTAACATGACAGATGGACACATTTCACTGTGTTTGCTTATTACTGTATGTTTCCATGAATAATGTGCATCTTGCTTTTTATTAATGCAGTTTCTGTATTACTATTTCTACTATGCACCAATATCAGTTATCATTCCACACTCATTTCTGAAAGTCTGCTTAAAGTGCAGCTCAGGGTTGCACAGTGTCATTTCTCTCTCTCTCTCTCTCTTCTCTCTCTCTCTCTCTCTCTCTCTCTCTCTCTCTCTCTCTCTCTCTCTCTCTCTCTCTCTCTCTCTCCTCCTCTCCTCCCTCCCTCCCTCCCTCCTCCCTCCCTCCCTCCCTCCCTCCCTCCCTCTCCTCCTCTCTCTCTCTCTAGATCACACACACACACACACACACACACACACACACACACACACACACACACACACACACACACACACACACACACACACACACACACACACACACACACACACACACACACACACACAGCCTCTGTGACAGTGAGTAGACTTGTACTGACTTGTTGCAGGACTCAGACATGAGGATCCATCCCCTGCAATTGAGTCGTCACTCCAGCTCCCTCGGAGTCATAGTTGACTCTCACCTGCCTCACCTCATCTGTATGGACGATGACATCCTCAGCACCGGTGTCGTCATGTACTACCTCCAGGTACCTGTCACCGGCACTCTCAGTAGTTTCTCTTGTACCACAACAACTGACTATTCAGACATTGATTTCAGGGACTGCCCTAAAACATAACATGAATAGTATTTTAGATGTACAAACATATTGAGTGATCAATATGTGGACTTAAATGTTATGTATTGTTTTATATGCCTGGCTGGCTGGCTGGCTGGCTGGCTGGCTGGCTGGCTGGCTGGCTGGCTGGCTGGCTGGCTGGCTGGCTGGCTGGCTGGCTGGCTGGCTGGCTGGCTGGCTGGCTGGCTGGCTGGCTGGCTGGCTGGCTGGCTGGCTGGCTGGCTGGCTGGCTGGCTGGCTGGCTGGCTGGCTGGCTGGCTGGCTGGCTGGCTGGCTGGCTGGCTGGCTGGCTGGCTGGCTGGCTGGCTGGCTGGCTGGCTGGCTGGCTGCTGGCTGGCTGGCTGCCTGGCCGGCCGGCTGGCTAGCTTATTGAAATTCAGTTTGTTTAGAATGTTCCCAGTCGTCATTTAACTATCACATGAAATAATATGTTTATTACTTCTGACGTAGCAGTACTTTTCATACAAATTGGTTTCTCATTTCAGGAAGGTTCAACCTACATTGGCACTTCAGACGCTGTCACAAGTCAAGACATAGGTCAGTCAAATATTCTCGTGTTTATTATCACTTTTTCCATGGTTCTAGTACGTCATCAATATTTTAACATAGGTCAAATCGTAATTCAACAGGTCAAATCGTAATTCAACGGGCCCTTATTTCTCCGGTGCATCGTAATTGTTGTGGTACAAACACAATTCAGTGTATGAATAATTTATCGTTTATATTATCAGTATTGAATTAGATAGTAATTGAATAAACATTTAAATGCATTCAAATCAAAGCCTTTCAAAAAAATGTTTTCCAACCGGTGTTGTATGTAATTTCTGTTTGTTCTCAGTTCTGCGAGGTGATGACATTAGGTCTGAGCATTGTGTCATCAAGTATGTCAATGACGAAGTGACGCTCCATGTCAGACCCGACGCAGTTGCCACTGTGAATGACCAGCGTGTCAATCGACCGGTCAGACTTATCCAGGGTCAGTGACTTTTCACTTTGCACTTTGGTTTAATTCCAAAATGTCTGCTCCAGTAAAAAATGTTTTATCTTTTAGCAGGCTGTGTTATTTTATATAAGAAGGT
>JAODUO010000073.1:365000-555000 GCA_025642075.2 Ridgeia piscesae | reverse complement strand
TCTGTGGTTGTGTTCACTGAGCCAGCACCTGACCTCTGTGGTTGTGTTCACTGAGCCAGCACCTGACCTCTGGTTGTGTTCACTGAGCCAGCACCTGACCTCTGTGGTTGTGTTCACTGAGCCAGCACCTGACCTCTGTGGTTGTGTTCACTGAGCCAGCACCTGACCTCTGTGGTTGTGTTCACTGAGCCAGCACCTGACCTCTGTGGTTGTGTTCACTGAGCCAGCACCTGACCTCTGTGGTTGTGTTCACTGAGCCAGCACCTGACCTCTGTGGTTGTGTTCACTGAGCCAGCGCCTGACCTCTGTGGTTGTGTTCACTGAACCAGCACCTGACCTCTGTGGTTGTGTTCACTGAACCAGCACCTGACCTCTGTGGTTGCGTTCACTGAGCCAGCACCTGACCTCTGTGGTTGTGTTCACTGAGCCAGCGCCTGACCTCTGTGGTTGTGTTCACTGAACCAGCACCTGACCTCTGTGGTTGTGTTCACTGAGCCAGCGCCTGACCTCTGTGGTTGTGTTCACTGAGCCAGCGCCTGACCTCTGGTTGTGTTCACTGAACCAGCACCTGACCTCTGTGGTTGTGTTCACTGAGCCAGCACCTGACCTCTGTGGTTGTGTTCACTGAGCCAGCACCTGACCTCTGTGGTTGTGTTCACTGAGCCAGCACCTGACCTCTGTGGTTGCGTTCACTGAGCCAGCGCCTGACCTCTGTGGTTGTGTTCACTGAGCCAGCGCCTGACCTCTGTGGTTGTGTTCACTGAACCAGCACCTGACCTCTGTGGTTGTGTTCACTGAGCCAGCGCCTGACCTCTGGTTGTGTTCACTGAACCAGCACCTGACCTCTGTGGTTGTGTTCACTGAGCCAGCACCTGACCTCTGTGGTTGTGTTCACTGAGCCAGCGCCTGACCTCTGTGGTTGTGTTCACTGAACCAGAACCTGACCTCTGTGGTTGCGTTCACTGAGCCAGCGCCTGACCTCTGTGGTTGTGTTCACTGAGCCAGCGCCTGACCTCTGGTTGTGTTCACTGAACCAGCACCTGACCTCTGTGGTTGTGTTCACTGAGCCAGCACCTGACCTCTGTGGTTGTGTTCACTGAGCCAGCACCTGACCTCTGTGGTTGTGTTCACTGAACCAGCACCTGACCTCTGTGGTTGTGTTCACTGAGCCAGCACCTGACCTCTGTGGTTGCGTTCACTGAGCCAGCGCCTGACCTCTGTGGTTGTGTTCACTGAACCAGCACCTGACCTCTGTGGTTGTGTTCACTGAGCCAGCGCCTGACCTCTGGTTGTGTTCACTGAACCAGCACCTGACCTCTGTGGTTGTGTTCACTGAGCCAGCACCTGACCTCTGTGGTTGCGTTCACTGAACCAGCACCTGACCTCTGTGGTTGTGTTCACTGAACCAGCACCTGACCTCTGTGGTTGTGTTCACTGAGCCAGCACCTGACCTCTGTGGTTGTGTTCACTGAGCCAGCACCTGACCTCTGTGGTTGTGTTCACTGAGCCAGCACCTGACCTCTGTGGTTGCGTTCACTGAGCCAGCACCTGACCTCTGTGGTTGTGTTCACTGAACCAGCACCTGACCTCTGTGGTTGTGTTCACTGAACCAGCACCTGACCTCTGTGGTTGTGTTCACTGAGCCAGCACCTGACCTCTGTGGTTGTGTTCACTGAGCCAGCACCTGACCTCTGTGGTTGTGTTCACTGAACCAGCACCTGACCTCTGTGGTTGCGTTCACTGAGCCAGCACCTGACCTCTGTGGTTGTGTTCACTGAGCCAGCACCTGACCTCTGTGGTTGCGTTCACTGAGCCAGCACCTGACCTCTGTGGTTGTGTTCACTGAGCCAGCACCTGACCTCTGTGGTTGCGTTCACTGAGCCAGCGCCTGACCTCTGGTTGTGTTCACTGAACCAGCACCTGACCTCTGTGGTTGTGTTCACTGAACCAGCACCTGACCTCTGTGGTTGTGTTCACTGAACCAGCACCTGACCTCTGTGGTTGCGTTCACTGAGCCAGCACCTGACCTCTGTGGTTGTGTTCACTGAACCAGCACCTGACCTCTGTGGTTGTGTTCACTGAACCAGCACCTGACCTCTGTGGTTGTGTTCACTGAGCCAGCACCTGACCTCTGGTTGTGTTCACTGAACCAGCACCTGACCCCTGTGGTTGTGTTCACTGAGCCAGCACCTGACCTCTGGTTGTGTTCACTGAACCAGCACCTGACCTCTGGTTGTGTTCACTGAACCAGCACCTGACCTCTGGTTGTGTTCACTGAACCAGCACCTGACCTCTGGTTGTGTTCACTGAGCCAGCACCTGACCTCTGGTTGTGTTCACTGAACCAGCACCTGACCTCTGGTTGTGTTCACTGAGACAGCACCTGACCTCTGTGGTTGCGTTCACTGAGCCAGCACCTGACCTCTGTGGTTGTGTTCACTGAGCCAGCACCTGACCTCTGTGGTTGCGTTCACTGAACCAGCACCTGACCTCTGTGGTTGTGTTCACTGAACCAGCACCTGACCTCTGTGGTTGTGTTCACTGAGCCAGCACCTGACCTCTGTGGTTGTGTTCACTGAGCCAGCACCTGACCTCTGTGGTTGTGTTCACTGAGCCAGCACCTGACCTCTGTGGTTGTGTTCACTGAGCCAGCACCTGACCTCTGTGGTTGTGTTCACTGAGCCAGCACCTGACCTCTGTGGTTGTGTTCACTGAGCCAGCACCTGACCTCTGTGGTTGTGTTCACTGAACCAGCACCTGACCTCTGTGGTTGTGTTCACTGAACCAGCACCTGACCTCTGTGGTTGTGTTCACTGAGCCAGCACCTGACCTCTGTGGTTGTGTTCACTGAGCCAGCACCTGACCTCTGTGGTTGTGTTCACTGAACCAGCACCTGACCTCTGTGGTTGCATTCACTGAGCCAGCACCTGACCTCTGTGGTTGTGTTCACTGAGCCAGCACCTGACCTCTGTGGTTGCGTTCACTGAGCCAGCGCCTGACCTCTGGTTGTGTTCACTGAACCAGCACCTGACCTCTGTGGTTGTGTTCACTGAACCAGCACCTGACCTCTGTGGTTGTGTTCACTGAGCCAGCACCTGACCTCTGTGGTTGTGTTCACTGAGCCAGCACCTGACCTCTGTGGTTGTGTTCACTGAACCAGCACCTGACCTCTGTGGTTGTGTTCACTGAACCAGCACCTGACCTCTGTGGTTGTGTTCACTGAGCCAGCACCTGACCTCTGGTTGTGTTCACTGAACCAGCACCTGACCTCTGTGGTTGTGTTCACTGAGCCAGCACCTGACCTCTGGTTGTGTTCACTGAACCAGCACCTGACCTCTGGTTGTGTTCACTGAACCAGCACCTGACCTCTGGTTGTGTTCACTGAACCAGCACCTGACCTCTGGTTGTGTTCACTGAACCAGCACCTGACCTCTGGTTGTGTTCACTGAACCAGCACCTGACCTCTGGTTGTGTTCACTGAACCAGCACCTGACCTCTGGTTGTGTTCACTGAGCCAGCACCTGACCTCTGGTTGTGTTCACTGAACCAGCACCTGACCTCTGGTTGTGTTCACTGAACCAGCACCTGACCTCTGGTTGTGTTCACTGAACCAGCACCTGACCTCTGGTTGTGTTCACTGAGCCAGCACCTGACCTCTGGTTGTGTTCACTGAACCAGCACCTGACCTCTGGTTGTGTTCACTGAACCAGCACCTGACCTCTGGTTGTGTTCACTGAACCAGCACCTGACCTCTGGTTGTGTTCACTGAACCAGCACCTGACCTCTGGTTGTGTTCACTGACCAGCACCTGACCTCTGGGTTGTGTTCACTGCAGCACTGCCCTACACTCGCTCTCTGGTAGGTCACAGCACCCCTGTCTCACCCCTACACTCTGCTCTCTGGTAGGTACACACCCCTGTCTCACCCCTACACTCTGCTCTCTGGTAGGTACACACCCCTGTCTCACCCCTACACTCTGCTCTCTGGTAGGTACACACCCCTGTCTCACCCCTACACTCTGCTCTCTGGTAGGTACACACCCCTGTCTCACCCCTACACTCTGCTCTCTGGTAGGTACACACCCCTGTCTCCCCCTACACTCTGCTCTCTGGTAGGTACACACCCCTGTCTCTCCTACACTCTGCTCTCTGGTAGGTACACACCCCTGTCTCCCCTACACTCTGCTCTCTGGTAGGTACACACCCCTGTCTCCCCCTACACTCTGCTCTCTGGTAGGTACACACCCCTGTCTCTCCTACACTCTGCTCTCTGGTAGGTACACACCCCTGTCTCCCCCTACACTCTGCTCTCTGGTAGGTACACACCCCTGTCTCCCCCTACACTCTGCTCTCTGGTAGGTACACACCCCTGTCTCTCCTACACTCTGCTCTCTGGTAGGTACACACCCCTGTCTCCCCCCTACACTCTGCTCTCTGGTAGGTACACACCCCTGTCTCCCCCCTACACTCTGCTCTCTGGTAGGTACACACCCCTGTCTCCCCCTACACTCTGCTCTCTGGTAGGTACACACCCCTGTCTCTCCTACACTCTGCTCTCTGGTAGGTACACACCCCTGTCTCTCCTACACTCTGCTCTCTGGTAGGTACACACCCCTGTCTCCCCCTACACTCTGCTCTCTGGTAGGTACACACCCCTGTCTCCCCCTACACTCTGCTCTCTGGTAGGTACACACCCCTGTCTCACCCCTACACTCTGCTCTCTGGTAGGTACACACCCCTGTCTCACCCCTACACTCTGCTCTCTGGTAGGTACACACCCCTGTCTCACCCCTACTCTGCTCTCTGGTAGGTACACACCCCTGTCTCACCCCTACACTCTGCTCTCTGGTAGGTACACACCCCTGTCTCACCCCTACTCTGCTCTCTGGTAGGTACACACCCCTGTCTCACCCCTACACTCTGCTCTCTGGTAGGTACACACCCCTGTCTCACCCCTACTCTGCTCTCTGGTAGGTACACACCCCTGTCTCACCCCTACTCTGCTCTCTGGTAGGTACACACCCCTGTCTCACCCCTACACTCTGCTCTCTGGTAGGTACACACCCCTGTCTCACCCCTACTCTGCTCTCTGGTAGGTACACACCCCTGTCTCACCCCTACACTCTGCTCTCTGGTAGGTACACACCCCTGTCTCACCCCTACTCTGCTCTCTGGTAGGTACACACCCCTGTCTCACCCCTACACTCTGCTCTCTGGTAGGTACACACCCCTGTCTCACCCCTACACTCTGCTCTCTGGTAGGTACACACCCCTGTCTCCCCCCTACTCTGCTCTCTGGTAGGTACACACCCCTGTCTCACCCCTACTCTGCTCTCTGGTAGGTACACACCCCTGTCTCACCCCTACTCTGCTCTCTGGTAGGTACACACCCCTGTCTCACCCCTACACTCTGCTCTCTGGTAGGTACACACCCCTGTCTCACCCCTACACTCTGCTCTCTGGTAGGTACACACCCCTGTCTCACCCCCACTCTGCTCTCTGGTAGGTACACACCCCTGTCTCCCCCTACTCTGCTCTCTGGTAGGTACACACCCCTGTCTCACCCCTACACTCTGCTCTCTGGTAGGTACACACCCCTGTCTCACCCCACCCTCTGGTCAGTACACACCCTCTACACTCCACCCTCTGGTCAGTACACACCCTTCTCACCCCTACCCTCTGGTAGTACACACCCCTTCTCACCCCACCCTCTGGTCAGTACACACCCTTCTACCCCTCCACCCTCTGGTCAGTACACACCCTCTACACTCCTCACCCTCTGGTCAGTACACACCCTCTACACTCCACCCTCTGGTCAGTACACACCCTCTACCCCTCCACCCTCTGGTCAGTACACACCCTCTACCCTCCACCCTCTGGTCAGTACACACCCTCTACACTCCACCCTCTGGTCAGTACACACCCTTCTACACTCCACCCTCTGGTCAGTACACACCCTCTCACCCACCCTCTGGTCAGTACACACCCTCTACACTCCACCCTCTGGTCAGTACACACCCTCTACACTCCACCCTCTGGTCAGTACACACCCTCTACACTCCACCCTCTGGTCAGTACACACCCTCTACACTCTACCCTCTGGTCAGTACACACCCTCTACACTCCACCCTCTGGTCAGTACACACCCTCTACACTCCACCCTCTGGTCAGTACACACCCTCTACACTCCACCCTCTGGTCAGTACACACCCTCTACACTCCACCCTCTGGTCAGTACACACCCTCTACACTCCACCCTCTGGTCAGTACACACCCTCTACACTCCACCCTCTGGTCAGTACACACTCTCCACACTCCACCCTCTGGTCAGTATATATCCACACTATACCCCTCTATCTTCTGACAAAATTGTTTGTCAAAATGCCTATAATTGTAATCAATAACTGTTGTCGCTACATTGGCCAGTGAATCAGTACGTTTTACCAAAGAATTAATCATATTGCAGACGGCCTTAGTGTTGCGTGTTTATTTGTGCAGCAGAGAGTGAGGCCAATATTTACTGCCAAGTTATGATAAAAAATGAAGGCAAAAAACTCAGCGTCTAGTTGATTGACCTGTTTATTGATTGGCTGGTTGTCATTGCAGCATGGAACTGGAACGAACTTGTCAGAACGAGGCGGAGAAGTTGGAATGGGCACGGTAAGTCTACATTTTACTACAAAATCAATGTACTATTAGTTATTAAAGTAACATTTCTTGTAGCTTGATACTGACTGTGACATGCCAGAGATTGAGATAGATTTCTAGTGATCTATTGCAAAATTATCATGCTTGTTTCTGGTGTAACAGACACTGGCTAGATGTAGTCGGAATAGAAACATGCACATATGCAGAACACACTGTGTCAGACGATAAAACGTACTTTGGCCAGACACAAAGTAGTCGAACACAATGCAGAACACAGAATTGATGAACGTATAAACGACTGTCCATGGTTTGTTCCCTTCTTATTCTTCATCTTCTCCATCCATTGTACGATCAACATCCATTTGTTGATGAATCTGTCATAGAGTCAGGTTTTTCAACTTCCCTTCATGCCAATGATGGGATCGTTAACTTCCCTGGCATTCAGTTCAAATAGAATAGACCAGGCTTAGAGTCTCTTCTGTAGAACACAGGCAATTTAGGGTGAAAACAATTGCCCAAGCTTCGACACAGCAAACGAACCAATACTGAACCACCACTTGGAGATACAAGGGCTGAAACCCAGTCGCTCTGAATGACAGTCTGGCACTGTAACTGCTCACACACTGTCCCAGGTGTTCTCTCACTAACTCCACACACAGTTGTCTCGTGAACATTGGTGACATTCACTGTGTTCAACACCTGCCTATTGTGTTCAGTATACTCTCATTGTGTTCAGTAACCATGGCCCTCTCTGCTGTGTTCACCGTGTTTTGTATTATATCTACATATTGTGTTCAGTAACTCTGGTTGTGTTCAACACAATAACCCTGGTTGTAAATAAAAGGTTATGAAACTCTATCTTCCAGTTTAGTCATTCATCCCACTGTATTCAGTAACTCCACCCACTATATTCAGTAACTCCAACCACTATATTCAGTAACTCCACCCGCTATGTTCAGTAACTCCACCCACTATATTCAGTAACTCCACCCACTATGTTCAGTAACTCCACCCACTATATTCAGTAACTCCACCCACTATATTCAGTAACTCCACCCACTATGTTCAGTAACTCCACCCGCTATGTTCAGTAACTCCACCCACTATATTCAGTAACTTCACCCACTATGTTCAGTAACTCCACCCACTATATTCAGTAACTCCACCCACTATGTTCAGTAACTCCACCCACTATGTTCAGTAACTCCACCCACTATATTCAGTAACTTCACCCACTATGTTCAGTAACTCCACCCAATATATTCAGTAACTCCACCCTATATGTGTGGCGGCCTAGGAAAACCAGTCGGAAGTCGCTAGGCGTATTTGCCTGTAAACGCGCCATAAAGGTGTTTTTTGGGTCACTCTAGCCCCCATTTCTGACGATTTTTTGCTAAACATCCCTTAAAATTTAAAAAACTTTTTCCACCCAAAAGTATTTTCCAAAAATTTAACAATTGTAAGGCCTTTTTGCGTGTTTTTTGTAACTGGGAAGAGTGGGGCCGAATTTTTAAACTGCAATTTGTAAAAAGGGAAAAAAAAGGTTGGTTTTGAGTTGTTTTTATTGGTGGTTGATTAGCATGGCTAAGTTTAAAAAATTGGGAAGGGGCCTGCTATATTTTGTACTCTGTACTTTTAGTTATTAAAGTGTTTCGTGTTTTTGGGACGGACATCCCGGTTGGGAAAATAGACAGTGCTTTTGCAAAATTTCATTTGTTTTTAACAAAATCTTTTGGGGGAAAAATTCAAAGATGGCAGACGGTCAGGGACGATACACGTAGCCGAACGATATCGCTCATTGTCTGAACGCAATTGATGAATAAAAGATGCCATGGTATTTTCCCTTCTTATTCTTCATCTTCTCCAATTGTACGATCAACATCCATTTGTTTGAATCTCAAGACTTTTTAACCTTTGCGTGAGGGATCGTAATTTCTGCTACAAACCCTTGACTTTTGATAAAACACAGACCAATTTGGGTAAAACGAATCCCAGTAAAAAAGCAATTTGACATTGGAATACAAGTTGACCCAGTCGCTCTGAATGATTATTAATGTACACTTCTGCAACAATACCCATTCTATGACATTGGACAACTGTTTCAACACTGTAATGTGTTCAATAACCTACATTGTTTCGAGTAACTTGGTACTCCAACGGTATGTATTCATATCATTATTGTGTTAGTAATCAGTTGTGTAAATCCCCGGTTGTAAAAAATGAATTTGATAACTTTTCTTCCATTAAGTATTATCCCATGTGTGTTCGTCTCAAATTTAGAAATAACTTTGTTCTAGTGATCAAATATATTCAGTAACTCCCCAGTAACAAATCCCCCCACTATATTCAGTAACTACCTATATATAAGTAACTCCAAATTTATTCATCCTTATTCAGAAATAAATGTTGTACCCCCCACTATTCAGAATCCACCCATATGTTCAGTAACTCCACCCCTTAAGTATATTTCAGTAACTCCACCCACTATATTCAGTAACTCCACCCACTATGTTCAGTAACTCCACCCACTATGTTCAGTAACTCCACCCACTATGTTCAGTAACTCCACCCACTATGTTCAGTAACTCCACCCACTATATTCAGTAACTCCACCCACTATATTCAGTAACTCCACCCACAATGTTCAGTAACTCCACCCACTATGTTCAGTAACTCCACCCACTATATTCAGTAACTCCCCCCACTATATTCAGTAACTCCACCCACTATATTCAGAAAACTCCACCCACTATATTAAGTAACTCCACTCACTATATTAAGTAACTCCACCGAATATGTTTACTAATTCTATCCAATATGTTCAATAACTACACCTTCTAAGTTTAGTAACACCACCTATTATGTTATATGTCCAGTAACACATGAAACTGAACATGTGTTCATTGTGTTCAGTAACTCCATCCATTATGTTCAATAACACAAAACACAGTATCTATGTGTTAGGAAACTCAACCTTCAGAGTCAGTGACCTCACCTGCTATGTTCAACAACTCCACCCACTATGTTCAAAGACTCCACCCACTATGTTCAAAACTCCACCCACTATGTTCAAAACTCCACCCACTATGTTCAAAGACTCCACCCACTATGTTCAAAGACTCCACCCACTATGTTCAACAACTCCACCCACTATGTTCAAAGACTCCACCCACTATGTTCAACAACTCCACCCACTATGTTCAATGACTCCACCCACTATGTTCAGAACTCCACCCACTATGTTCAATGACTCCACCCACTATGTTCAATGACTCCACCCACTATGTTCAACGACTCCACCCACTATGTTCAATGACTCCACCCACTATGTTCAACGACTCCACCCACTATGTTCAATAACTCCACCCACTATGTTCAGTGACTCCATCCACTGTGTTCAATGACTCCACCCACTATGTTCAGTAACTCCACCCACTATGTTCAGTGATTCCACCCACTATGTTCAATGACTCCACCCACTATGTTCAATGACTCCACCTAGTATGTTCAATGACTCCACCCACTATGTTCAATGACTCCACCCACTATGTTTAATGACTCCACCCACTATGTTCAATGACTCCAACCACTATGTTCAATGACTCCACCCACTATGACAATGACTCAACACACTATGTTCAATGACTCCACCCACTATGTTCAATGACTCCACCCACTATGTTCAATGTCTCCACCCACTATGTTTAATTACTCCACCCACTATGTTCAGTAACTCCACCCACTATGTTCAGTAACTCCACCCACTATGTTCAGTAACTACACCCACTATGTTCAGTGACTCCACCCACTATGTTCAGTGACTCCACCCACTATGTTCAATGACTCCACCCACTATGTTCAGTGACTCCACCCACTATGTTCAATGACTCCACCCACTATGTTCAATGACTCCACCCACTATGTTCAATGACTCCACCCACTATGTTCAACGACTCCACCCACTATGTTCAACGACTCACCTCCACCCCCCCTATGTTCAATGACTCCACCCACTATGTTCAGTGACTCCACCCACTATGTTCAATGACTCCACCCACTATGTTCAATGACTCCACCCACTATGTCCAATGACTCCACCCACTATGTTCAATGACTCCACCCACTATGTTCAGTGACTCCACCCACTATGTTCAATGACTCCACCCACTATGTTTAATGACTCCACCCACTATGTTCAAGTGACTCCACCCACTATGTTTAATGACTCCACCCACTATTTTCAGTGACTCCACCCACTATGTCCAATGACTCCACCCACTATGTTCAAAGACTCCACCCACTGTTTTCAACAACTCCACCCACTATGTTCAATGGTTCCACCCATTATGTTCAACGACTCCACCCACTATGTTCAATGACTCCACCCACTATGTTCAGTGACTCCACCCACTATGTTCAGTAGCTCTACCTACTGTGCCCAGTAACCCATCCCACTATATTCTGTAACTCCAGTCTATGTTAAAAACACCACCCACTGAAATTGGTAACTCCACCCACTGCATTAACTTGACTCCACCCTCTCAGTAACTCCTCCCAGTGAGTCATGTGACTCCGCCCACTAAGCCAGTTAGCCTTCATTATTTGGGAGTAAGCTCTTACCTCCTGCTGAAGCTGTGTCATGAGACGACATGTGGCAGTGATTAGCTGTGACTGGCAGAGATCATGTCTGGGGTGACTCTGGGTGACAACTCTTGTCATACCTTCACACTATCACATACAGTTATTTCTTATATTATTATGAATTCAGGATTAATATGACAGCAGGTCTGACTTAAAATGCAGAACTTTACGTTGGGTCTAAAGGGGAGAGTGTTTTAAGAACAATATGGTTACGTCTCATCTGGGAGTTATCTCAATAAAAATTTAGTTGTGCCATTACTGCATTGTTTGCTTAAAGTATAGAATGGGTTTTTATCTTGTAAAAACGGTTTTTAACTTTTTTGCCAGACTTCTCTTTTGATGATAAAAAGTCGACAATGTTGAGCAAATATTGTCAAAATAAGAATCCCTGCCAATCTAAAATCTGCATTTATTTGTAAACTGAAACAACAACAAAACATGTTTTTTTGTACAATATATTGGTTTAGCTTTCAAACTGTTGGTGGTTTGAAAAATGTGTACTGATGTGACACAGAGATGAGCATAATTATATAATAATAAAGCTTTATAATTATAATAATAAAGCTTTATTGCCATTTTCAACATGCATTACATGTTAAATTGGAATTAGTCTGGCATTGACTCACATAGTGCCTATATATACAATAAAATGAAATATGGCAAATAAATATATAATATACAGTGTACATAATAATTCATTTATTATGTTCTTTAAAATGATAAAAAGATATAATTTTGATCTAATAAATAAATATCATATCTCAGATATCTTTTAAAATAATAGAGTATCTATTTAAAAAATAATTGTGGTTAAGAAAGTTAATAAATAAATATATATATAAAAGTCCTTTAAAATTAAAAATTATCTTCTAAAAATATTATTTTAAGTTAGTAAACCATTAATAATTATTATAATGTTTAAGAGGTGCTGTATATCCTGGTTTTTTTTACAATGAGGTTGTATCAAGAATTGAGTTATCTGTTCTTTAGAGGTTACTTGAAGGAATTTTTGCACATTCTTGAAAAGTGACCATTTAGCACAACTAACTTTAATAACTGTGACTAATAAATTAAGAAATATATTTCCAATTATTGTTTAAGTATTGTACAAATCAGTAATATTGGAGTATTTAAGTAGAACTTGTTTGGAATAACTAAACTCAGTTTAAATGAGTATGGGACAGAACAAATTATGTTGACTGTGAAGCCAGAAAGGTAATTAGTGTCCAAGTGGGTCAAAGGTAATGAGCTGAGTGGTGATCTAGGAGGTGTCTGTCACTCACCACTGTTGTGCAATTCAACAGGTCTACATGTCCAGACAGATAGTGAGATAATCAGCAATATATCTGTATCCAAGCATAATGTAATACACAGCTGTTTGTTTCACTGTACAGTATAACCAGTGTGAGTATTACAGGTCATGTGACTGTGTTAATTGTTGGAGAGAAGTTTGTGAGGTTGTGTGTCTATTCACGTCTAAATTATTACCCGACTGTGTCTGACCCAAAGAGAATGTGAGTGCGTCAGACCCACTGTCGTGTTAACTCACAGAAGATAAGCCCAGGCAGCCTGTGTCTATGGATAAGCAAAGTAACATCTATTTAAAATAACTAACATATATGCTAATTCTGTGAAAATATGTGGAGACCACATCTATTTTGGATACAATTGTATTTATATCGACCGGTCAGATATTTAACATTCATAGCAGGCTTGTTTTGTTGTCGACGTGAACGGCGTTACTCAGCTTGGAGAGTTTAACGGCCTCTCACTAAATAAATACAGTTTCAATAGTTAATAATGTACCAACTTCCACAAGAGGCTAACAACCATTTTGGACATGAAGGAGGATTTAGCACTGGTTTAATGGAGGGATTATCATCCGCTGTATAGACACCCAGACAAAGAAGAAGATATTTTAATGAGAGCACTGCTAATGTCAGACAGGTGTCTGTGGTAATTACCACTGCTGGATTCCAGCTGGACATGTGACCAACCGCGTCACATAAATAGGAAGAGTTTACTATCAGGCTTTGCTGATACAACTGTTTGGACAGCCTGTGGGGTCGCCACAAAGCCCATATAACTGTGAGTGTGTATGAATTAATAAACACTCACAGGATGGACGCTTTGAGCAAAGAGTGGGCGGTGGTCGACTGTTGAGCAATTGTCATAATTGTTCTCATTTTTATCCCGAAGAAACGTGATCTCCAAGCAGTTTGCAGTATATGCCGTTGTCACAGAAATGCTGCTTTGAACGTGTCCGTCTGCTATAGTCAAGTGCGGTATTCTATTACAACTCCAGTTGCACAACATGGGGCAGGCTGAAGAGTCACCTGCTGGTGTGGAGAGCCACGGCTCAATAGCCAAGTAGTTGTCACTGTGACTGAGGCTAGGACCAGCAAACACAGAGAGTCAACAGGAGTGTCTGCTACAGGCCTCCAGGTGTCTGCAGTTGGCAGTGGCTGGTCTCACTGGATCTGTGTGATTCTACAGACATGTCACCTCCACTTTTGTTCTGGTTGACATCCCAATGTGGTCACGACTAACTATTTAGTCGCAGGACGTTGAGAAGCCAAAGAACAAAACGTAATCTTCAGCTCGGTGGCTGGCAAAGGAACTAAGCCTGCAGCGATGTTTCGAGGCTGCTCGCCGCATAAGAAATGTCGAAAAAGCAACAGGATATCACCAAACGTGCCAAAAGAGAAGGGCAGGAAACGAGGCAGAGATGGGTATGTAGTCCGCTGGTTAATTGTTTATTGATCCAACAGACACGCTTCAGTGACTCTGGTGTGGTTTTGCCTCCCCAGGGACACGGCTCTCCTGTTCTCTACAAATGTTCTCAGGCACTATCAGACCGGATTAAACTTGATACCTGCCCATGACCATAATAACATTTAATCTTAAGTAGGCAGTTTTTAATTAAACAATGCTGTCTGTTTCAGAATTCATGTTTGTTGTTGAACAGTTGTAAAATATAAATGAGTAATTTGTAATCAGTTACAACTGTAGTGGTAGTACAGGCTTTTATTGTTATTTGGTCTGACTGTATCTGTAATGAGCCAGTGTAATTGAAACCACAGTGAGATGAAGAACGCATGAATTCTCAGAATCTGAAAATGGTCTGTAGAGATTGTGTGTAATTCTCATTTATTTGCAAAAAGCCATATAGTTATTCTTGCTCCAGTGCCACTAATTATTGATGTACACTGTAGTACTGATGCCATTTTTGGTGTTGTAATTTTATATGACGTGCATTGAAATAGACATAATTATGGTGTTTATATTTTTTAAACATGAGTATCTGGGGTGACCATTGTATGTGTGAATATTTGACCACTGATCAAAGTGAAGTTATTGCCAAGTGCCACCGGTCAGTACCAGGGTAGGTGCCAGTGAACCTTCAGAAACTTGTTTTATCAAATTTTGCGTACATGTATCTTAGGATACTGTCACTATGCGTGAGAAATCTGTATTTGATTTAATTATTCCAAGGGCTGTGATGGAGCTGTATTGTGTATGGAATTAAATCTATGCTGTGTGCTGTTAGAACTAAGCTGAAGGTTGATTGATGTTGTTAATTAAAAAATAATCATTGTTAATAAATAACTTCCAAATTTTCCATTTGGTTTGTGTGTTGGCTTAAAGATTGTTACTGGTAATCATGCATTACAATACAATGATCTAATATTACAACCCTGCATCATGGGTTAATGTTATGTGCAATGTTTATCACAGTGCAGGTGTTACATTTACATAATTTGTTAAACACATTCTGAAGTCATGGAAGTCATTCTTGCAGTGACATTATCCCTGCTGAGCTTCTGATGTGAATTTGATGTTGACTAACCATGTAACATTATCATAGTCCTGGAAAGTTGGATATTGATTCGGGTTAATAGCTGTGTAAAGGCAGTTTATTAATAATTAATAACATTTATTAATTCTCAATTCATAAGGGATAATTCATAATTTTATTATGAATTAGTTATTGACAGAACATGCACAAAATCAACTTCAGTGTCATTTCACATGTCGTTCACCTATATTTTAGATGGTGATATAATATTTTAACAAATTGCATAAACTAGAATGTAGATGTATTTTACCTTTGTAAGGTTTGTGAAAATTTTACTTGTATATTTTTGTTAACTTTAATGTAAATACATACAATCCGTGTCATTATTTAACAAGTCCAGACATCTAGCACACATTCTGACTGTCAATAACATGTGAGCATTCAAATGTGTTCTTTTCTCACTGTTTGCCAAAACACACCTAGTTCTCCTGTGGCAGTGACTAATACCATTTAATTTGTGACACTAAAAGCTGGATTTTATTCAGTAGTAGTCACTCGATCAATATGGATATGTCCACATGTGCCAATTCTGCGGTATTAGATCGGTGCTTTGCCTAGGCAAGGAGCCAAGACTCTGCGAATGTGTTGACTTTTACTTGTTTATGGATCAATAGAGACACTTTCAATTGTAAGTTGCCTCAATTGGTGCTATGATTTAGGACAACTGACGACAACGAATTCTTTTCAACTGTTAAGCTGGTTTACACTGACATCTTAGTGAACATAATTGAGACATTATTTTATGAGGTTTCATTTTGCATACTACCGGTACTACTGTACACGTACTGAGCAAGCGTTTTTATGATGAGAGTTGTTTTATGGGTTATTGTAAAATAAGAATTTGTGGAGTGCGTGGGTGTATTGTAAAGATATGTGGCATTAGTTTGTGAGATCTCACCTGTTTATAGATGAGTCTTGTGTGACTCAGGCTGATTTACGTCATTATATACGTGTCTTATAGAGGGTACCTCAAAGTAATGCTTGCAAGAGTTGGCTAACTTTGTTAAACATTTTGTTCTTTGGTTGTTGGGAACATACGGTTTGTTCTTGTATAGGTGGGAGTTGATCACTTAATTTGAACTTCTGTAGTTGAGAACAGATCATTATGTGTTCTTACTCAATTTTTTTCTTGTGTAGGTGGGAGCAGATCACTTAATTTGTATGTATGTAGGTGGGAGAAGATCAGTTAATTTGATCTTATGTAGGTGGGAGCAGATCAGTTAATTTCTTCTTATGTAGGTGGGAACAGATCAGTTAATTTCTTCTTATGTAGGTAGGAGCAGATCACTATTTGTTCTTATGTAGGTGGGAGAAGATCGGTTAATTTCTTCTTATGTAGGTGGGAGCAGATCAGTTAATTTGTTCTTATGTAGGTGGGAACAGATCAGTTAATTTCTTCTTATGTAGGTGGGAGCAGATCAGTTAATTTGTTCTTATGTAGGTGGGAGCAGATCACATAATTTGTTCTTATGTAGGTGGGAGCAGATCACTTAATTTGTTCTTATGTAGGTGGGAGCAGATCACTTAATTTGTTCTTATGTAGGTGGGAGCAGATCACTTAATTTGTTCTTATGTAGGTGGGAGCAGATCACTTAATTTTTTCTTATGTAGGTGGGAGCAGATCACTTAATTTGTTCTTATGTAGGTGGGAGCAGATCACTTAATTTTTTCTTATGTAGGTGGGAGCAGATCAGTTAATTTTTTCTTATGTAGGTGGGAGCAGATCACTTAATTTGTTCTTATGTAGGTGGGAGCAGATCACTATTTCTTCTTATGTAGGTGGGAGCAGATCACTTAATTGTTCTTATGTAGGTGGGAGCAGATCACTATTTCTTCTTATGTAGGTGGGAGCAGATCACTTAATTTGTTCTTATGTAGGTGGGAGCAGATCACTATTTCTTCTTATGTAGGTAGGAGCAGATCACTTAATTTGTTCTTATGTAGGTGGGAGCAGATCCCTTAATTTCTTCTTATGTAGGTGGGAGCAGATCACTTAATTTGTTCTTACGTAGGTGGGAACAGATCAGTTAATTTGTTCTTATGTAGGTGGGAACAGATCACTATTTCTTCTTATGTAGGTGGGAGCAGATCAGTTAATTTGTTCTTATGTAGTTGGGAGCAGATCAGTTAATTTGTTCTTATGTAGGTGGGAACAGATCACTATTTCTTCTTATGTAGGTGGGAGCAGATCAGTTAATTTGTTCTTATGTAGGTGGGAGCAGATCCCTTAATTTTTTCTTATGTAGGTGGGAGCAGATCAGTTAATTTGTTCTTATGTAGGTGGGAGCAGATCAGTTAATTTGTTCTTATGTAGGTGGGAGCAGATCACTTAATTTTTTCTTATGTAGGTGGGAGCAGATCAGTTAATTTGTTCTTATGTAGGTGGGAGCAGATCACTTAATTTGTTCTTATGTAGGTGGGAGCAGATCACTATTTCTTCTTATGTAGGTGGGAGCAGATCACTTAATTGTTCTTATGTAGGTGGGAGCAGATCACTATTTCTTCTTATGTAGGTAGGAGCAGATCACTTAATTTGTTCTTATGTAGGTGGGAGCAGATCCCTTAATTTCTTCTTATGTAGGTGGGAGCAGATCACTTAATTTCTTCTTATGTAGGTGGGAACAGATCAGTTAATTTGTTCTTATGTAGGTGGGAACAGATCACTATTTCTTCTTATGTAGGTGGGAGCAGATCAGTTAATTTGTTCTTATGTAGGTGGGAGCAGATCAGTTAATTTGTTCTTATGTAGGTGGGAACAGATCACTATTTCTTCTTATGTAGGTGGGAGCAGATCAGTTAATTTGTTCTTATGTAGGTGGGAGCAGATCCCTTAATTTTTTCTTATGTAGGTGGGAGCAGATCAGTTAATTTGTTCTTATGTAGG
Source organism: Ridgeia piscesae (assembly GCA_025642075.2). Classification (NCBI taxonomy): domain Eukaryota; kingdom Metazoa; phylum Annelida; class Polychaeta; order Sabellida; family Siboglinidae; genus Ridgeia; species Ridgeia piscesae. The sequence continues at coordinate 536,970 of JAODUO010000073.1, read as the reverse complement.
TGGGAGCAGATAAGTTAATTTGTTCTTATGTAGGTGGGAGCAGATCACTATTTCTTCTTATGTAGGTGGGAGCAGATCAGTTAATTTGTTCTTATGTAGGTGGGAGCAGATCACTTAATTTGTTCTTATGTAGGTGGGAGCAGATCCCTTAATTTTTTCTTATGTAGGTGGGAGCAGATCACTTAATTGTTCTTATGTAGGTGGGAGCAGATCACTTAATTGTTCTTATGTAGGTGGGAGCAGACCACTTAATTTATTTCTATGTAGGTGGGAGCAGATCAGTTAATTTGTTCTTATGTAGGTGGAGTAGATCACTTAATTTGTTCTTATGTAGGTGGGGCAGATAATTATTTATGCTTCTAAAGGTGGGACAGATCATGATGTGTGATTCTATGGGTGGGGACAGATCACTGTTTGTGCGTATGCATCAGGAATGAGGCTATGAATGAGGCTGTTCAGTTAAGTCACTTGATTTAATCATCAAAAACAATTTCTTTTATGATTTTAGGCAAAATGTGTTATCTTAGTAAACCTATAACAGTGATGACATCACTTACTTGATTTGTGTTGAACTAAATCAACTGAGAGTTTCAATTTACAATTACATTTCATGATGAAAGCAAGAAAGATAATACATTGTAGATTTTTTGTAGGGTATCAGTTCTGTCTGTGAATGAACTAGGGTTATTTTAATTAGGCACCTACAGTCCCAAATGTGTGTAAAGAACAGGGATAGTTCCCAATGGAGAAACCTGGTCTCATAGCTAGTTCTCAGTGTACTGGTGTAGAGTTTCAAATCATACACCTAACTTAGGTGTTTTGTAGGACCAGTGCCCCCTTAGCAAGCCAGGGGTGGCTGTTTGTTACAACACCCCTACCTCCCCCCCCCCTCCCCACCCCCGCCCCCACATATATCCTCTCTGAGTCTCAGTGTGCGGAAGTTTGCACATAGACAATTATTCTTTTTAACTTTGGTGATGGCATCCTATTTTATTGTATTTTTCTCATTTCCTGTAGACTAGACAACTGATGAATCATGTCACAGTTTGTCTGTGTTGCAACCATATTCATGCACATGACATTCGAATCGTCTTTATGTGCCAGGGCATATGCTAAATAAATTTCTTCTGCGTGCAGCACTGACGTAAATAACATATTGTCATATGTTTTATCAAGATTATTGTGAATAATTATATTAAAACAAATTCAGCAGGCAAAGGACGAGTAACTCATTGCTGAAGCAGTTTCTAACTCTTGACTAGCCAATGGCCTGCTTCATTTGCAGGGTTTGTTGTTGTTTTCATGGTTTTGGAAATGGTTTTGTTACCCAAATATATTTCATGAAACTGGATCGTTATAAGAAGTGAGCAAGAGAAGAGCTGAACGGCCAGAGTTACTGTTACATGTTACTGTTACATGTTACTGTTACATGTTACTGTTACAGGTACATGGAGGTGATAGTAATAATCCTCAATGTTAAACAATATCAACACCCTGGTGTTTGTCCATCATGATTTATCAGTCAATCCTATCACTAGTTATCGGTTTATAATGTCCAAATTAGGCAGCTTAGGGGTAATCCTCAAACCAGACTGATGTGTCTTTATTCTGTCCCCCTAATGAGGGGGTTATCAGTGTCAACATAGATTGTATTGTTGTCTCTGGCAGTGTCACTGTGACTGTCTGTGATATTGGAAATCTCCAACTAGGTACTTTGTTTGACGTGTGTACCGTTGCATTAGTTCGCCATTAACGATGCTGGAGATAAGTGTTTCTGCCAGCCTGGTCCACTTAGTTGGAACTCTATGACTGCATGAGCTTAATCCTGTCACATATTCAACAGTCAAAACCTCCCGATACGCCAGATAACCATACGTGTAATATAAGATTTTTTAAATGATTAAATGCCCGGTCTGGTGTGATCCAACATTAAGACAATTATTTAATTGTATTGTAAGTATGTTTACTGCCCTCTGAAATGATTCACTAAATGTCCATGGCTATGTGTACGTAATCAAGTCATGTTCCTTTGACTGACCAGAGAGCTGTGTGTTGTGGTTTCTGAAATCTGCAGGTCTTATGAGGCCATATACAGTGAATGAACCTGTTTGAGTGGTCACTGCTGGTCACTGCTGGTCACTGCTGGTCACTGCTGGTCACTGCTGGTCACTGCTGGAGCACGTCATGCTCTGGGGATCTTTTACGCCCCAGTTGATGTGGCGGGATAAACAAATTGTTACGTCAAATGTACCCCACATTTCTTGATCGCAATACACTTAATCCACAGACTTATTTGTAGACTGGCAGTTTTTGCAACTGCACTTGTCAGAACATGGCAGTGTGACATAATGTTTAGAAAGTACACACAGGAATATAATAATTGTAGCAATAGTTTGTTTGCATTATGGCAGGACAACCAATTTATTTTTAAAATAAGTGTGTACAGCCTGTGCTGTATTAAACTCACTTTGACTGTAGTTACAGCTGCTCGTCTGACTATTTTGGTGAAAATGCATTTAAATTGATGAAGACAACTTTTCCCAGAATACTTTGACAAAAACACATTTTGTGTATTCAAAAAATACCATTGTGTCACCTTGACCTATATTCCCCCTGAACTGTGACCTTGACCCCATGTGTTTGTGCTGCAGGGAGGAGCTGGAGCGAGTGCGGAGAGAGTATCTGGAGGAGGAGGCAAAGAGGCTGGAGAAGGAGGAAGAAATGTGGAGCATCCACGAGGCGCACAGGAACGAGATCGAGGCTGAGCGGCGCCACCTGGCGGACTTGTTGTATGAACACGAGCACAGGCGAGCGGAGGCCGAGGCAGAACTTGACAGATTCCGACAGGGGATAAAGCCGGGTGAGTGGGAGGTGTCAGGGTGGGGTGTTTAGCTATTTATGGTTAGGTTTCTAGGTTTTTTCAAGAACGTGCAGCGAACATCACATAAATTGTTAGATAAATGGCATGTAATGACGATGGCGAAGTCTCTATAGTATTAGTTACTGCCAAGAACTCAGACTGTTTAAGGGGCCGTGTGCTCGTAAAATCTTTTCGTTATTTTTCAACTTAGCTTATTGAAGTTTTAGGATAACATCTATATATATATATATATATATATATATATATATATATATATATATATATATATAAACAATTGTACATATATACTAAACAACAATTGTCCACCAGGTGGCAGTGTAGTAACCACCAACTAAAAGTTTGGTTGATTCACTGTGATGGTTGTATCCAATTTTTTTCTCAAACTTAGCATATCAATAGAATACATAAAATGGTAGACTATGACAGTTTTTTTTTTGGTTACTTTACAAATACAAATTTTATGAATTTTTCTATCTTTGCTAATTTTTGTAAGTAAATTTTCCATCAACGTCATGATATTACATGTAATCCAAATAATTTGTCTAAAATCTGAGACTGTCATAGTCTAGCATATTATCTTGGTGAGAAATGCTGAAAATTTCACCAATGGTGTGAATGCTTCCAACCAGTGATACCACTGTCACATTATAGAGGCATGTGCATTAAGGGAAGAAGAAATAACAGCAAGACACTATACGTACTGCCAATGTCCACCTCTCAGCAAGTGCTTTGGCCAAGTGTTTGCCTCCAGTAATGCTGTGCCCACATGTGTTTCTGTAGACTTTAGATTAGCGGTTGTTAAGCTTTTGTGATCGCTACTAAAATTCTTGCCACTGGACTGGTTAAGCAACCCATGTCATCAAATATATAAACACAATGTGTCGAGTTCATACTATGTTTCATATAGATTACTCTTGTTGTGTGTACGAGTACACGTGATCAGGATATTAAAGAAAACTTCAGAGTCATTGGAGATCCTTGGTGATCCACACACAATTACTTGGCACCCCAATGTAGGGTCATGACCTACATATTAAAAACCACAGCTGAAGGTCAATACTGCCAGCGCTGAGTTCACAACAAGGGTTTTTTCTATGGCTATTTTAATGCCCCTGGCCTATGCACCAGACAGAGGGACCAACAACCTCTAGTCTCTTTCCAAATGCCACAGGCAAAATTGCCCAAGTTTCAAAATATCTGGAGGTTGACACGAACCCTAATTCTTTCACCTGGCTGCTGTGAATACTAGACTCCTTGCTCAGTACAAAGTTGACCTGGTTTGCCCTCGGTCTGATGTTGTGTTTGTGGTTGTTGTAGGAGACTTGCCCGTGGAGCCTGTGTCATCCCACCAGGCTGTCCAGACCCTGCCAGTGACAGAGGACATGGCCCAACAGACCACCCCAGACATGCGTCACATGACAGCCCAGACAGCCGCAGCAGACATTGGACACCTGGCCGTGCAGACAGACAAACAACTAAGGGCTGCTACAGGCGAGTCGTCGTCCATGACAACGGAGCCGTGTGGTCTGTGGAGTGATCAGGTGACACGCAGAAATGAAGACATCGAGGATATGTTTCTGGCGAGCGGTGAGAAACTGGAACTGGAGAAGAAACGACTTGCAGAGCTGGAGAGCAAGTTCAAGAGTGAGGCCGAGGCGAGGCTGGAGGCACTGTCAGTCCACTCGGACCGCATCAGTGCCCTGGAGCGCAAGCAGGTGCAACTGATTGGGTACATTGATGACAAGGAGCAGGAGCTGCTGCCTTCGCAATCCGAGAGGGTGACGCCGATTGGGAAATCGGGGAGTGAGGAATCCCTTTTGAGCTTGAAGGGGGCAGGGAAGCGTGTCCGGAAGAACTCGTCATCGCAGTCCCCAGAAGGTTCAGGGCGGGAAACAACTCCACCCCCGCGGTCTGCCCATCCTTGCAGTTCAGCGGAGGTTCCTTCAGGGATGACTCCAAGCAGGGCGAAGACCCCGCCAAAGTTTCGCACGTCTCCTATTGCTGAGAGTGTCACGGCCAGACTGTACAAGAGCAAGAATGGAAGGAGGCCAGAGGAGACAGACGGCAGTCCCCGGAAGAAACCCGCATCAAAGCAAAATGCCAAATCCAATGACCACACAACCTCCTCAAAGTCTGATCCTGTTAGACCAACAAACAAGTCATCCGTTTCGCCCGACGGCCCCAAATCGCCCTCACACGGGCGACTGGCCGTTCCTGGTCTACAGCGCAGCTTCAGCACCAAGCTACACCTGAGCAGCTCGAATCTGGCCAGCGTACCCGAGTCATCTGGGGAGATGTCAGAGGCACCTGAAGAACTTTCATCGTCGTTACCAGAACTTTCGCAGTCTCTTCCTACCTCACAGTATTTCGATATGATCTCGGAACAACCCCGGTGCCATTCACACGCAAATCTTTCGCTGCCTCCCCATGATGACGTAGACACTGTATCTTGTGCTGGTCAACCATCGTCCAGTGAGACGCGCGTCACAGCTCCAGTCCATCCAAATCACTCAGTACCATATCACATCAGCTCCAAGTGCAGCCAGCATCATGATCCATCCATGAGAAAGGCAAAGTCTGATGCAAGTCCTCTGTCCTATCACGTGGCTTTGAAATCTCTGCGAGGTCCAAGCAACACGGGAAGAGACAGACCTCCAGCAGAGGGTGGACAGAGGTGTGACAATCCAGTGTCACCTGTGGCTAAAGCTACACCTGCTAGGAAAGTTGCATCACAGTCCAAAGAAAGCTCAGCTTCAACAATACATGCCCCGGTACAGTGGAACTCCAGTACCAGGCCAAGTGTGCCTACAAAAGCATGCAAGCACGACCCGGTAAGCACGATGAGAAGTCAAAGGGGTGATGGTAAAGATCGATGCAGTAAAAGTCAACCGCTTCACCCAACTGGGAGGACTGTCACCAAACAGATGTCTCCAAGACTTGGTGACATGTCACCACGCAGCAGTGGCGTCTCTAAGCAAGACACACTTCTTGATTACCTGGCATCTCATCGTCTTCCTCTAGACAGTGTCTCGGTGAATGCGAATCAAACAACCAAAGGCAGATCTAATGAGAACAAGCCTCAGACAGACATCACAAGAACTTTGCCTGAAGTGGGTGAAGAGCACTGGTCAGTTGACAGGCTACGTACCCTTTATCCTGCCACTCACATAGAATCCCCTGATGTCATACCACGTATAGCCGTGCCGGACATCACAAGCTCATCCCCCCTGAAGACGCACCGTTCAGACGGTGACCAGGACAGTGTGCAGTCAAGCATGAAGAGAGATGGCTCTCCGGTGAAGGAACACAAGCAGAAGAGACGACGGTCTGCGGACATTCCCGTCGAGATCTACATCCCAGGAGGAGTTCCCATCTCCAAGAGGGGTGGACATTCTCCCCAGGAGGCGGATGCCCTGTTCTTTGACTTCACTGACTCCATGCAAGGCCTGACTGGCCACGTTGTCATGGAAACGCCCTTTGGAACGCCACCAGGAGAGATGATCGTCACGGATGACTGGACAAAGGTGATCCGCAGGCACGGTCAGAAGGCAACTGACCAACAGGACAAGACCCACGTCCATCACACACCTGCGATGGTCACTGCAAGGATGACCACAGGTGGCAGCCCGTTCTCTGCAGCGTCCAGTAAACACATCTGGCCAACTCTGGCCGATGACTACGTCAGTATACTTGACCTGAAGGCTGAGCAGATGAAGGACTCTGAGATGGCCTACAGACAGTCAGCTGACCAGTGTACAAGGTCATCTGACCGCAAATATACTGTGCCACGTCAACAAAAGTACTTTGTACCAACTGACCGCCAAAGCAATGTACCGACTGATCACAAACACACTGCACCAACGAACCATGAACACACTATGCCAACTGGCCACGAACACACCATGTCAGGTAACAGACATAGACACAGTATGCCAAGTAATCACCAACACACTGTACCAACTGGTCACAAACACACCATGCCAACAAACCATCATCACACGGTACCAGTTGACCACGAACACGCATTGCCAACTGATTGTCACCATTCCGTATCGACTGAACACATTGCACCAGTTGATGTACAACACACTGTACCAAATCAAAGCCAATACCCTGTACAAACTGGTGACCAACACACTATACCAAATCATCACCAACACACTGTACCAAATGAATGCCTACACACAGTACCAACTGACTTACATCATATTGTACCAACTGACGATCAACACACTGTACCAACTGATGGTCAACACACTGTACCAACTGCCAGTCAACACACTGTACCAATGGACTGTCAACACACTGTACCAGATGATGGTCAACACACTGTACCAGCTCATGGTCAACACACTGTACCAACTGCCAGTCAACACACTGTACCAACGGTCAGTCAACACACTGTACCAATGGACGGTCAACACACTGTACCAGCTGATGGTCAACACATGGTACCAACAGATGGTCAACACACTGTACCAGTTGATGGTCAACACATGGTACCAACAGATGGTCAACACACTGTACCAGCTGATGGTCAACACATGGTACCAACAGATGGTCAACACACTGTACCAGTTGATGGTCAACACACTGTACCAGCTGATGGTCAACACATGGTACCAACAGATGGTCAACACACTGTACCAGCTGATGGTCAACACATGGTACCAACAGATGGTCAACACACTGTACCAGTTGATGGTCAACACACTGTACCAGCTGATGGTCAACACATGGTACCAACAGATGGTCAACACACTGTACCAGTTGATGGTCAACACACTGTACCAGCTGATGGTCAACACATGGTACCAACAGATGGTCAACACACTGTACCAGTTGATGGTCAACACATGGTACCAACAGATGGTCAACACACTGTACCAGCTGATGGTCAACACATGGTACCAACAGATGGTCAACACACTGTACCAGTTGATGGTCAACACACTGTACCAGCTGATGGTCAACACACGGTACCAACTGACGGTCAACACAATGTTTCATCAGATGGCCAGTGTACTGTACCATTTGATAGTCAACACACGGTACCAACTGACGGTCAAAACACTGCACAGTCTGCACTAGCTAATAGCCAACAAACTGGTCTAACTTATAGTCAACACATGGTACCAAATGATGGCCAACACATGGTGGTACCAAATGATGGCCAACACATGGTGGTACCAAATGATGGCCAACACATGGTGGTACTAAATGATGGCCAACACATGGTGGTACCAAATGATGGCCAACACACTGTAGCATCTGCTAGCCAGGGCCACAAGGCAGCAGCTGTGGGCTTGTTGCCTGGGGATTCAGTGGTCCAAGGAGACAACTTCACTGATGACTCGCTTGACGAGGACATCAGGCAGGTTGTGACAAATGTGACACCACAAGGAGAGGATGACATGCCTTGCAGTGAGCCAGTGACAGAGACACAGTCTAGAGTTTGCCTGACTGATGCAGCAGCAGCACCACAGCAAAACCTGCAACATGAATCACAGCAGATACCACACCACGAACCACAGCAAAGGCTGCAACATGAACCACATCAGGAACCACAGCAAACACCACAACATGAACCACAGCAGACACCTCATCAGGAACCACAGCAAAGACCGCAATATGAACCACAGCAAGCGACACAGGAGGAACCACAGAAAATGCTACAGGAAGTACCACAACTGAGGCCATTTCAAGAACCACAACTGACATCAAAGGAAGGATTACAGCACAAGCCACAGGATGAACCACAGCAAGACGAGTCACAGCATATACCACAAAAGGAACAAAAACAAAAACCACAAGAACCACAGCAGAGGCCATCAGAGGAACCACTTGACACAGCACCAGTCCAGGCTTCAGTACATGCATTACACCAGGTGGCACCACCAACAGAACCGCAGCCACCACTGCCAACATCTCCACTGCGCGTCACACACCAGACGGCTCAACAGTCCGCACCACAGCAACCACAGCAGCGACAGACAGACATGCCTCCATTCTCAGACGACTCTCTCAATGACAACTCGGACCAGCCAGCAAGTGACACTGTCCTTGTAAGTTCGGGCCGTGACCAGCCCTCAATCACCATCACGCCAGTGGGGAATGGAGTGACAACTACAGTGGTGACACCTGGTGAACTAAGCCAGAAGCACACTGCCTGTGAACACCCTGTGACATCACCACCCACCTGGGGTCAGACCGTAATGACACAGCCAGCAGTGGATGGAGATATGTCTGTGAGCGTAGACGGGCCACTGGACACAGAAGAATTGCCTACTGCTGAAACCAGGCAAGTCATCAAGTTATCTTCTTTCCGGTGCTTTGCATAGGCTATTGCATGATTTCTAGACCTTCTGGTGTTGTGTGGGCATGATTAACTTGAAGCATTGTCTGTGCATTCCACTTTGAGGGCTGTGCATTACGTTATCCCATCGAATTATTCCTTCATGTTGTTATTTAGTTATTCCTTATTGTTATTCTGTCATCTTAGTCATCATTTTCTTATGTCAAGTTATTCCGTCATGTTGTTCTGTCATTTTATTCCAAACAGTTATTCCGTTATGTTATTCCAAACAGATATTTCTGTTAAGTTATTGCTCTTGTATTATTCCTGTTAAGTATTATTATTGCTATTTCCTCACATTGCTGTCTGTAGTTCATCATTACCAACTCAGGTATATTCTGACATGAGTATTTATACAGATTTGCATCTGATAACGCTTACACAGATGGTCTTCACAATTGTTAATGTATAAACTGCATCTTGCATGAAAACTATTCAGATCTACTGTAAATATCCAGCAATATATGTGTAGATGTTGTAGATTGCATTATTATTTTAAACACAATTCTATGACCCTACAATGATCACATCCCTTTAGGACCGTTGGGGAAATTTATAAAAATCTACAACATACACATAAACTCGCTTGCAACCCTACAATATTTCAGCCCCATACATTTGAAACTGACAGAAATGATGTTAGGACATTTTGACACACATACAGATTATATTAAACTTTGCTGTGAGCCAGGGAGAAGCGATTACTTGCTGGTCAGTCCAGTATGTCGTGTTATTAAATATTGTACAATGAACCAGACACATCTGGCCTGTTTACTCACTCAAGTTGTCGTGAGAGTTTACTTTCACTGGCCTTTATTCAGTACCTGTCTAGACAGTACTTAGGTGAAATGCAGTAGTATCGCAGAAGTTTGGCTGTGAGGGATTTAATAGTTGCATTTCCACTGAGCACTCAGCAGCCAGGTTGAGTCTGTTGTAATGAACATTCATTTACTTTGAAGGACGCTTGTTGATACAGTGGCCAGAGGGAGCACTACTTACTACTGTAATGATAACATATATACGCACACTGTAATTTTACGTTTGTGATGCCCTAAAAATAATTGTTATTGTGTATTTCTTCTGACCCAGATTAGTTTTTTGTGTCTGCGTAATTACATTCAGTTGACTGAACATTTTGCGTTGTCTGTTTGGTAGATTTGGAACAGTTGAGAATGTAGTAATTTTTTGGTCTTCAAGATACAGTCAGTATAGCATGGTACGCTGTATCATAAGGATAAATGATTAAAAAAAAATTGGTGTCATATTTACTTAACGTTGGATTATAAAAGAAATTCCCGTTTTCAATAGGTTTCCATTTCTGAGAGGTGACCTCTTGGAGAATTTTTTCTGAGAGGTGACCTCTTTGAGGAATTTTACAGTACTTTGGGTTTATTTTCAAAATATTTTTCTTATAAATCTAGATGAACCAGTAATGTGTGGTTCTGTTTCCAAGATGTCAACATTGCTCTTTTGTAAGAAGGCATTTCGATGATGACACCAGTAATCTTAGAGACATTTACAGGATTATTAGAATTGTATTTAAAGTAATAATACCATCTTGTTTTTTATTTCATTTTTTTCATTTTCTACCATATTATACAGCTTTTATTTTATATAATTTTAAATCATTTAGTATTCTTTATATCTTACTCTGGTATTAACTATTCCGTCAGAAAATTTATTTTACCAAACACAGCTGTAGAAAAATTACCAGTTTTTTTCCAAACCTCTCATTATGATAGCATTATAATGACAATGTACTAGAAACATTGATAACAAAATATTGTGAGCCTTACTAAAGTGTGCACATTTTATATGCATTTTACCATAGAGTAAGTAGACAAAGGATTGTTACCAGTCAGTCAGCAGATTATTTCTATTGGTGAGAAATGACAACTCAAAGAAATACACAAGAAGATTACATCTGTGTGAGGACCACAAATCAATACGAAATATTTGCACGCGTGTCGGCATAAACAATTTCTATATGGTTCTATCTGACTAACTTGACTGCTGCAGAATTGGAATTCAAGTGACAATTCTTCAGATATTTTCATTTTTGTATTCTAGGCAGTATAATTAATTAAGTTGCATTATTTATCTTGGAGGTTGGAATTGATCTTGGATGTTCTGAATAAAAAACTAATAAGTACTTCTTTTATAATTGTGGTAGTAACAAACATTTCATACACTCTTCACAACGACATATTAAACTAAATTCATATTTACACCAACACAGTTCAATGTCAAAAAAATAATAGTTTTAGAGTAGGACAGACATGATTGCATTATGCAAAAAACTTTTGAAAGTCATTATAATTCTCTATGTTTTAGATCGGCCAGCATCGCTAGTCAGCTGACACTAGCTCGACAGAAGCGACCTCGACAGAGGTCACGATGTCGTGTGTCACCGGAAGTTGTCAGCAGTGAGTCTGATGTGGGTGCGACCTTCTCTGACGACTCTCTTGCTTCAGGTTGGTCACATCTTTGCTTTGTCTGTTCGCAAACTTCACTAAATTTGTTTTATATAAATGGGAAATAATGTTAAAGTCCCCATTGAATTGAATACATCTTGAGTTTGTTTCACTAATATTCTTATGAATGATGAGACGATTTTGCAAGATCATATAAATTAGTTTTATTTTGCAAAAGCACATTATTGTACTCAGATCGTACATGCAGTCATGCATACCTATCGAAGTACTTATTATCTACACATATTTTGATGGAACTGTAGCATAGATTAGAACATAGTTCTAAAAGTTAGCACTTTTTATGCTGTATTTTGGCAGACATGAATTTCTGTGGAATGATAAAATACAGGTTCATTACTTAACGGCTCGTGATTGTTTGACTTACATACTGTAATGATCTTGAACCAAAGGTGTTAACAATGTCCAAACTGGAGTAATTGACCATTACACCAATTGGCCTGACTATTGTTTTACTACTTACTCAAAGACCACAAACATTTCCTCTGGGAGGCGGCCAAATTATTTAACAATTGATCATTGTCAATCGTGCAGCTTGGCTCATTATGACTATAATAGCCAGCCACTTACAAATAACCTCAACAACATACTTATTCGACAAGACGCCGACATTATGTTCCGTCCCTTTTCTAGCTAGACTGCTTTTGATAATCTCTGGCTTGATCTGTGTTCCATGTATGCTGGCAGACAAATGACAAAGTGTCACACTGAATGTGTCATTCTTCTATGTGCCACTCCTGCAGCCTGTCATGTTGAGCACTTGATAGATCAAGACATTCCTATCTGCCAATGAAATCAGTCGGCTCTTGGCCACAGCTAGTAATCAACCAAAGTTTAGGATTGATGTGGCTGTATGAGTATGAGTAATACCTCAATTCGTGGCATTGCTGGCCTTACTATATATCAGGAGATGGCTTAGTAGCATGTGTTTTGTTCACCCAAAATTATTAGACCAATTTAACGTGCTTCAAAATGTAATTTTTAGTTTAGTTAGTTTATTTTACATTCTGCCTTTGCACATTGTTAAAAGTTTGCCGGACGTGAACAATGTTATACTGATGTAAAGATTTACATCTGTATAAAATGATTTTGAACAAAGTTTAATCAACCCAGTTTTATTAGTTTGTGATGCCCATGTAATTGATGAGTTTCTCTTATCAATTTTTTCCAGCTTAACAAAAATTAAATATGCAAGTAAAATACATTACAATGAACTGAGCACAGGTTCAAATGAAATATATTGAATATAATTCAATATTCTAAGAGTAAAGTACGTATATACAAAATAATCTTGAGTAAATTAAGTAAGTTAAATGGTTAAATAACTAGCACAGGGCAAATAAGTAAAAAAATATTGTTCATATTCAGTATATGTCAATCTACCTAATATATAGGCCGACACATTCACCGTCACGCTACAACTCTTTAATAAATGAGAAATATTTCTCACAGGTTCAGCACAGCAAAATGAATCAAAGCCAGCATCAGCTTCCAGACGGCGACGGAAACATCTCCAGCCAACTGGTGGCGCCACCAACCCAAAGCGGGCGCAGACAGCGAGTTCGGAAGAGTATGTGAGTTCGGAGAATGACAGCAACTACTCAGTGGACTCCTTGATGTGTGCCACTGACACCACTGATGACAAGGGGCAGCTGTTGCACATGGAGCAACCCACTGTGGAGGAAATAAGAAGTGTGACCCTCTCCTTGGAAGGCATGACCTCTGCCCTAATGCTCGGTGATGGCGATGAAGATCCTGACTTACCCTCCCCTGAAGAAGTTACCCTGCTTCAGGAAGAAGGTCATCATCGGTACATTGGAGAAACCAAGAGAGCGCGTGATGAAGGAAATGTGTCATCTCCACAGGACAGTAGCTCTGTGACACAGGACAGCAGGTCTGTGACACAGGACAGCAGCTCTGTGACACAGGACAGCAGCTCTGTGACACAGGACAGCAGCTCTGTGACACAGGACAGCAGCTCTGTGACACAGGACAAAGCAGGACAGGACATGTCAGCAGACACAGAAGAACAAACACAAGTGGACAGCTCCACAGTTGAGGTCAAAGGAACGACAGAACAGGACAGTGGTCAAGTGGTGCTGGTGTTGGGAATGGCCAGTAAGAACACCCGGCAGCTGATGGTGTCTGAGGTGGACGTGTGGCACTCGGCCACTGACCGCCAGGACCAGATGCACCTCAGTGTGGCTGGACCGTCCGAGTACGCCGCACTCATTGGGAAGATGGCCGCCAGTGGACAGCTGAGAGATTCACCAACCAACAAGAGGAGACAGATGGAAGTGTTCCGAGTGTCTGAAGCAGATGTTTGGAGCACTGTGGAACCTAAAGGGGAGCCTGACGGCGAGGAGGATCTATATATGTGTGATCATATCGAAGGTGGGGAAAAATCAGGGAAAAGGCACACAGGAAGTGGTGATTCCAACACGGTGACACCGAGCGAAAACAACGGTCTAACGCCATCAGAGAATGTTGTATTTATGGAGCACAATGAGCCAGTTTCAGGGTTACATGCCACTGGTCTGCCACAGGGGCAGTCCAGTCTTCCTGGTCATGTCTGTTCTAAAATATGGCCAGAAAACTTTGTATACCCGGATACTACATATTCTCTACTGCCAGGAGAAGCTGATGAGGAGGAAGATCATACCACATCCACAGCAGAAACACACCTGTCGACAGATCACATCACACCATCACCAACAGTAACAAAACTATCCACAGACCATACCACAACAGAAGCAGAACTATCTGCAGATCATACCACAATGGAAGCAGAACTATCCACAGATCATACCACAACGGAAGCAGAACTATCCACAGATCATACCACAACGGAAGCAGAACTATCCACAGACCATACCACAACGGAAGCAGAACTATCCGCAGATCATACCACAATGGAAGCAGAACTATCCACAGATCATACCACAACGGAAGCAGAACTATCCACAGATCATACCACAACGGAAGCAGAACTATCCGCAGATCATACCACAACGGAAGCAGAACTATCCGCAGATCATACCACAACGGAAGCAGAACTACCCAGATCATACCACAACGGAAGCAGAACTATCCACAGATCATACCACAACGGAAGCAGAACTATCCACAGATCATACCACAACGGAAGCAGAACTATCCACAGACATACCACAACGGAAGCAGAACTATCTGCAGATCATACCACAACGGAAGCAGAACTATCCGCAGATCATACCACAACGGAAGCAGAACTATCCGCAGATCATACCACAACGGAAGCAGAACTATCCGCAGATCATACCACAACGGAAGCAGAACTATCCACAGACCATACCACAATGGAAGCAGAACTATCCGCAGATCATACCACAACGGAAGCAGAACTATCCGCAGATCATACCACAACGGAAGCAGAACTATCCGCAGATCATACCACAATGGAAGCAGAACTATCCGCAGATCATACCACAATGGAAGCAGAACTATCCGCAGATCATACCACAACGGAAGCAGAACTATCCGCAGATCATACCACAACGGAAGCAGAACTATCCGCAGATCATACCACAACGAAGCAGAACTATCGCAGATCATACCACAACGAAGCAGATCCCAGATCATACCACAACGGAAGCAGAACTATCCGCAGATCATACCACAACGGAAGCAGAACTATCCACAGATCATACCACAACGGAAGCAGAACTATCCGCAGATCATACCACAACAGAAGCAGAACTATCCACAGATCATACCACAACGGAAGCAGAACTATCCGCAGATCATACCACAACAGAAGCAGAACTATCCACAGATCATACCACAACGGAAGCAGAACTATCCGCAGATCATACCACAACGGAAGCAGAACTATCCGCAGATCATACCACAACGGAAGCAGAACTATCCGCAGATCATACCACAATGGAAGCAGAACTATCCGCAGATCATACCACAACGGAAGCAGAACTATCCCAGATCATACCACAACGGAAGCAGAACTATCCGCAGATCATACCACAACGGAAGCAGAACTATCCGCAGATCATACCACAACGGAAGCAGAACTATCCGCAGATCATACCACAACGGAAGCAGAACTACCCGCAGATCATACCACAACGGAAGCAGAACTTCGCAGATCATACCACAACGGAAGCAGAACTATCCCAGATCATACCACAACGGAAGCAGAACTCTCCGCAGATCATACCACAACGGAAGCAGAACTCTCCGCAGATCATACCACAACGGAAGCAGAACTCTCCGCAGATCATACCACAACGGAAGCAGAACTCTCCGCAGATCATACCACAACGGAAGCAGAACTCTCCGCAGATCATACCACAACGGAAGCAGAACTCTCCGCAGATCATACCACAACGGAAGCAGAACTATCCGCAGATCATACCACAACGGAAGCAGAACTATCCGCAGATCATACCACAACGGAAGCAGAACTATCCGCAGATCATACCACAACGGAAGCAGAACTATCCGCAGATCATACCACAACGGAAGCAGAACTATCCGCAGATCATACCACAACGGAAGCAGAACTATCCGCAGATCATACCACAACGGAAGCAGAACTATCCACAGATCATACCACAACGGAAGCAGAACTATCCGCAGATCATACCACAACGGAAGCAGAACTATCCGCAGATCATACCACAATGGAAGCAGAACTATCCGCAGATCATACCACAACGGAAGCAGAACTATCCGCAGATCATACCACAACGGAAGCAGAACTATCCGCAGATCATACCACAACGGAAGCAGAACTATCCGCAGATCATACCACAACGGAAGCAGAACTATCCGCAGATCATACCACAACGGAAGCAGAACTATCCGCAGATCATACCACAACGGAAGCAGAACTATCCGCAGATCATACCACAACGGAAGCAGAACTATCTGCAGATCATACCACAACGGAAGCAGAACTATCCGCAGATCATACCACAACGGAAGCAGAACTATCCGCAGATCATACCACAACGGAAGCAGAGCTATCCGCAAATCATACCACAACGGAAGCAGAACTATCCACAGATCATACCACAACGGAAGCAGAACTATCCACAGATCATACCACAACGGAAGCAGAACTATCCGCAGATCATTCCACAACGGAAGCAGAACTATCCACAGATCATACCACAACGGAAGCAGAACTATCCGCAGATCATACCACAACGGAAGCAGAACTATCCGCAGATCATACCACAACAGAAGCAGAACTATCCGCAGATCATACCACAATGGAAGCAGAACTATCCACAGATCATACCACAACGGAAGCAGAACTATCCACAGATCATACCACAATCAGAAGCAGAACTATCCACAGAGTCATACCACGTCATCCACACCACAGAACTGCCCACAGGAACAACAGATACTGTCATCAGATCATACCACAGCAGCGACAGAACTGTCCACAGATCATACCACACCATCCACAGCAGCGACAGAACTGTCAACAGATCATACCACGCCATCCACAGCAGCAGCAGAACTGTCCACAGGAACAACAATACTGTCACCAGATCATATCACAGCAGTGACAGAACTGTCCACAGATCAATCCACACCATCCACAGCAGTGACAGAACTGTCCACAGATCAATCCACACCATCCACAGCAGTGACAGAACTGTCAACAAATCAATCCACAGCATCCACAGCAGTGACAGAACTGTCCACAGATCAATCCACACCATCCACAGCAGTGACAGAACTGTCAACAGATCAATCCACACCATCCACAGCAGTGACAGAACTGTCCACAGATCAATCCACACCATCCACAGCAGTGACAGAACTGTCAACAGATCAATCCACAGCAGTGACAGTACTGTCAACAGAAACGACAGAACTGGCATCGGATCATACCACAACAGCAGCAGAATTGTCAGGTAAAATTCCTGAAGATGACAAAACATCCTGCTTTTCAGAAATTTTGCCACAAGGAATAATGGAGGACAATACGGCTACACACCTTCAGGCCTCTGGAACAGAGAAGGCGGCCATGCGTGACAACCTTGGGTCCTCACAGCTGTCCTCTGTCACCACCCAACAGTCAACAGAACCTGCTGGACAGACCAACACGGCACCAGTGAAGTCGGCCAAGATGGGAGAAAGTCGGGACAACAGGGACTCGGGGTACTACAGCCTGCCCCGGGGTGCTGTGTTTGACCCTCAGTATGCAAGTGATGGCAACACAATGACAAGTCCAAGTGAATCAGAGGAGGACACGTTGCACCGGTCGGGTGACAAGGAGACAAGTCCGTGTGATGACACAGAAACAGGGGGGACAGGTGGGGACACAGCACTTGGACATTTGCAGGAGGCACAGACAGAGACAGCAACATATGTCACAGCTCCTGATATACAGCCAAAGAAGGAGTTATCTGATGGTGACATCTGTGAGTCAGCGTCACTGCTAGGACAGGCAAATGAAGCTGAGTCAACAGTTGCTGACATGTTTCAGTCATCAACAGCAGATGTTGAGTCAGTAAATGCTGATGAGTTTCAGTCATTTACAGCAAATATTGAATCAACAGATGCTGGCAAGTTTCCATCATCTGCAGTAGATGTTGAAGCAACAGGTGTTGACAAGTTTCCATCATCTGGAGAAGATGTTGAAGCAACAGGTGTTGACAAGTTTCCATCATCTGGAGAAGATGTTGAAGCAACAGGTGTTGACAAGTTTCCATCATCTGCAGAAGATGTTGAATCAACAGATGCTGACAAGTTTCCATCATCTGCAGTAGATGTTGAAGCAACAGGTGTTGACAAGTTTCCATCATCTGCAGTAGATGTTGAAGCAACAGGTGTTGACAAGTTTCCATCATCTGCAGTAGATGTTGAAGCAACAGGTGTTAACAAGGTTCCATCATTTGCAGAAGAAGTTGAGTCAACAGATGCTGACAAGTTTCCATCAACTGCAGCAGATGTTGAGTCGACAGATGCTGACAAGTTTCCATTATCTGCAGCAGATGTTGAGTCAACATATGCTGACAAGTTTCCATCATCTGTAACAGATGTTGAATCAACAGATGTTGATGACAAGTTTCCATCATCTGCAGAAAATGTTGAATCAACAGATGCTGACAAGTTTCCCTCATCTGCAGCAGATGTTGAGTCAACATATGCTGACAAGTTTCCATCATCTGTAGCAGATGTTGAATCAACAGATGTTGACAAAGTTTCCATCATCTGCAGAAAATGTTGAATCAACAGATGCTGACAAGTTTCCATCATCTGCAGTAGATGTTGAAGCAACAGGTGTTGACAAGGTTCCATCATCTGCAGAAGTTGAGTCAACAGATGCTGACAAGTTTCCATCATCTGCAGCAGATGTTGAGTCAACATATGCTGACAAGTTTCCATCATCTGTAGCAGATGTTGAATCAACAGATGTTGATGACAAGTTTCCATCATCTGCAGAAAATGTTGAAGTCAACAGGTGCTGACAAAGTTTCCATCATCTGCAGCAGATGTCGAGTCAACAAATGCCAACACCCAGTCTACCACCTCAGGAAATATTAAGTCACTAGTTGAGTTGAGTGACACTAATCTGGCAGCTTCAGACCATGAAACTGTAGCTGACATTGACAGTGCTGAATTTTCAGACGTTGCTAAAAATTGCCACCCTCAATTCACAGCTGACAGTGTTTTGTTAGCTGGTACCAAAACTGCTGACGCGGACAACTGTGTATCCATGAATGGCAGTCTGCCAGCTGATGAGCTGAGAGAAGATTCTGCTGCACCATCAGCTCCTGGCACATGTTCTGGTGGACACAGCACAGGAACAATTGGTTCCAATCAAAGTCTGGTGTCTGGTGAAACAACTGCTGACCCAAGAAGTGACAAACAACTGTCCCTAGAAATGGCTGGACCCGAAGTGACCAAGGACACAGCAGCCACTGGTAGTAAACAAGAGGACTGCGCTGACCAGCGGCATTCTTCTGCAGAGACACTGGGGTCTCATTCACTCGAGACAAAGGCTGCTGATAGAATGCCAGCAACCACTGTCATACATCAAAACATGACAATACCTGAGCCAAGCGCCGCCCGGCCAAGCAATAATTCCCAAACAAAACGTTCTGCCACTGATCCGGCTTTGGCAGGCGGCCCTAGCTGTGGCAGCAATGAGAGTCGCTCGGGCGTGACGCCAGCGGTAGGGCACTTCAAAGCAGGTCTGTGCACGCCGTCGCTGCCAGTGACCAGTGGCAGTAATATCTCGGAACTTAATTCTGCCAGTGCGAATGCGGCTGGGCAGATAGTGGAGACCTGTGGACAGAGCAATGTGTTATTAACTCAGGAGCAGTCTGTCGGTGGCACACAGCCAGTGCAGACAGTCGACACTGCCGGGCCAGGCTTTGTGGAGTCTCCTTCTGCACTGCACCAGGCAGTCCGTGGTGACCGTGACTCAGCCAAGGACTCACTGGTAGATGACACCGGTGTTTGCAAACAGCCATCTGATGTGCAAGGCCGTCGTGAAGTGTGTGATTCTCGATTGGATTACTCCAACGGACAACTAGAGCAACAACAAGCCATTGTTGCTGGTGTTTGTGATCAACAACATGATCTGCATACAGATCAATCAGGCGGACATGACAGATCTGTGACCGTCTGTTCCGTGGGTGCTGATCTTACTGCTACCAGAGCCTCTGAAGGGGAAACAGCTGCATCTGTTGGTCCTACTCCATGTGACAGAAACATTCCTGACAGTTGTCTTGTAACACCAGTGACAGACGCCGGTGACTTGTGTATTGGGGTTGATGGCAGTCAAAGTGAAACTGTGTTAGACTTACAAGAAACATTTGCTGCAGAAACAAGTGTTCCAGAGCAGAATCGCCAGGCGACTGTAACCCCTGACAGACGGCATCCGTGTGACACACAGGTTGACACAGACAGTGTCACTACTTGCAACAGAAATCCAGAGTTCATTGCAAGTGCAAAGCATTCACACGATGTAACAGGGGAGTGTTTGGTAGACAATGTTAGACACCTTGAGGACACACAGTTGGAACTGTACAGCATTAACGGTGACCCACACAGTAACAAAGCACTCTGTGCCCCAGCAGTGACAAACAAGACTGCACCTGTATTGGAAGATGTCAGTGCTGCGTCTGGACGTATGGCTGGTCAGTTGGTAGCAGCAGACACTACTGGAGATGGTAAACTTCCTTCAGGAGTGGACACGAACGAGGCAGAAGATGCCAGTACATGTATTACAGTAACTTTACAGTCAGAAGTTGCCCAACAAGATATATGCCACACAGAAGGAAGAACAGATAGCCCAGAAACTGACCAATCAACAGATAACCTTGTGAAGTCCCGGCTTCATCTTCAGCCAGCCCGTGATGACGATGAAGCCCTGTTTGAAGGCAGCTCTGATGTCACCCCTCCATTACCATCAGACACGGATGCAGGCAGTTACGAACTTGTGCACTTCAAAGCACCTGAACTAGCCCGGTGCGTGCACAGATGCATTGGCGAAGACGACGTGAAGAAGATGGAAAGCCTCGAAAAGTCTGCCATTATTTTCATGATGGACAAAGACTTTGAGGAGCTCATTCAGAATGTTGTCCAAGAGGGCTGGGAATATGCAACTGTGGCTGACGCGGGGGGAAATTCGGTGAATGGTGTGTCACATGGTGAGGAAGAGGAAGTTTCCCAGCATGCAACAGATGGTGATGAGGCAGATGAGTCTGGTGAAGACATTGGAACAAAACCATTGAAGTCAAACAACACGGCGATGACACGCAAGGAGAGCAACCTCTCAATGCTTGTCAATGTCGGTGAGGACCAAGATGAGGTGATGTCGGATGATGAAGGTGATGACAGCGATCGGGATGTCATCGCTGACATGGTTGACTGGCGTGACATCACAATGGTCGGAGACGTCATGCTGAACCAGATACCGGAATGGGGCACGGACTCCGCAAATCCCTCGATGATACCAAACATTGATGAAGAACCAGAAGAGCTTGTGGAGGAGGACATTGAGTTCATGCATGGCATTAGTACGGAGGACAGTCCAGACGAGGAGGAGGATGACAGTGGGGATGACGAGAGTGATGATGATGATGAGCCAGGCACAAATCTTAAGCCAGCATCCAAGTCAGACCCACAGCAGCGAGGCACCGTCCAGGGACGTCCGGAAGACAAACGGTCATCACCAACTGCTTCTGGTGGTCTGACGTCCCCAGGTGGAAAGAAGATGGACAGTGAAGTGTCGATCAGCTTTGATGATGGCTACTGCACCATGATGCTGATGATGCCTGATGTCAACGACGCGAGTAATGTCACTGTTGCGGTGCATGACACGTCAAATGAGGACACTGAGCACGACGTGTCATTCTCTGCACTGGGAGACGTGGAGGAATGCGGTGTCCTTAGGGAAAGAACAGGCAGTGTCCCAGTGGATACAGTCAGTACACAGGGAGATGGCCCAGAGGACCACACCCAACATGACTTTGCGCCGGTCGGTATGTCCACCCCACATGGCACTGGTCAGTATATGTCCAGGCCCATCACCGCAGGGACACCTTCTGATGAACAAGATCCACTCAGGCGTGACCATGGCAGTTTCATGTTGCTTCAGTACAAAGAGCCAGAGGGGGGAGTGGTGAGGGAGACCGAGGGCGTGGTTCAACCTCTGGAACTCTCCCGCATCCTTCACATGATCAACTCCGACTTCGAGGAGCTGGCCAATGTGGTGGCTCGGGAGGGCTGGGAGTACGCGACGATAACATCGACAGGAGACGCCAGCGACGAGGCCACTCTAGCTGAGGCGTCAACCACCGAGCCAACAGAGGTTCCCTCAGACGACGAGCCAGAAGTGACCTCCCTTCCACGTAAAGCCAGCAGTATGTCAATGTTCGTCAACACTGGTGACGAGGATGACCAACAGATGTCAGACGATGACGAAGATACGGAAGTCGAGCGTTTGTATCGCGGGCATGACAGGATGAGGTTGTTGCAGCATGATGGGAGCCGGTCAAGAAACACGTCGGTGCTGTCGACGCTCGGTGACGAACCGGAGGACATCAATGAAGACGAGATTGAGTTCATGCGACAGGAGCTCCCAGGGCGAGCCAACTTCACCATTGGCACCATCGAGTGTCTGGCAAACAATGACATCGATGAAGAGTCTGAAACCGCAACCGAAGCACCTGCAGATGGGCAGCTTCCCAATGATGCAGCAGCCTCCGTGTCAAATACCGTCTCAGGGCAGCAGCAACCAGGTGTATATTCGGAGACCAAGCAGGCTAACGCTACACCCAACGGCAATGTCCCTTGCATGAAATCCACAGGCGAGCGTGGGAAAAAATCATCCGTGCTTGTTGACACAAAGGTCATTGGATTTGACATACAACCTGACCGTCCTGACATGTCATTGCGTCAGCCAGAACTCCAGCACGATGTTCTGTTTGAGACGCAGTCAAGGTACAATTACTTCCGTGACAACAGAGCACCTCTCTTGACAGCGGACGTGCAGATACTTGGAGTGCAGCCACCTATGACTACACCACAGCCTAGGCAAACACCGGCCATACAAGAACCCATCCTAAGAGACCAGCCCACTGCTCCCTGTCAGCAGCACCTCAAGTTCTCAAGCCTCGACATTGAGATCAAGCCACTGAAGTCAAGGAGGTTAGTCGGCGGCGAAGACCAGGGACGATCGGAGAGTGAGGACGGTGAAGAGGCAGCGAGTCTGGATACAAATGAGCAGGGGATTGTGGAATGTGGATCACAATCCGAGGGAGTCATTCTGGATCCCAGAAGAAGGGTGAATATTGCTGGCACGTCCGTCTCGGGTGGGGCTTATCTGGGCATGGCTGGTCCCAACATGACATCTCCCTCAGACGTGGCACAGCAGGTGGGCACTGGTGAAGTGGTTGAAGGTTGCACAGAGGAGACTCCTGGGAAACCTGTTTGTGCTGACAGCATGGAGTCAGTGGACACAGTCATTGAGGCAGCTGCAGAGGGTGTCGACACAGACAAGACAGCAGCAGCAGCTCAGCTGTCAGACGAGCATGTGTCTGAGGCTATCAAGTCCAGACTGGCTTGGATGCACTTGTTTGGTATGCCATTAGATGATGTTTGTCTGCTGCCAAAACGATACCAAACCGTTGAGACACAGACGTCATTTGATTCGTTATCATCGTCGTCGTCTTCAGGCAGTAACCTAGACACCAGTGACGTGATGGATGACTTCCAGGCAAGGCTGCTCATCAGTCAATTCATCGAGGAAGCATCGGAAGTCATCCCGCCACCAGACGAGGACGAGTCATCCATCAGCTCGGGTGGCTCCCGCCTGCCGCTCAGCCCGGGGGAGTTGGACATGTACAGCAGCGACACCTTCCTGTCAAGTTCATCCATGGAGTCGATCCCTGAGGATCTGGATCAGGCGGCAGAAGATGAGGCCCCAGGATCAGTGGGAGTCTGGACAGTATCAGGAGGTGACCAGTTCAATGCTGCAGTCAGACGACGAGAACATGGCGGACACGGAGGATAATGCGGAACACGATGCATCAAACGACAACATCACGTACGTGTTTCTGAGTCATTCCCGCAGCCTGCGTGAGATGATACTGTGGGATGATGACCAGGCTATGCACCGCCCCACCTCAGCCTCCGAACCCACGTGTGCAGAAGATACGCCACGGTCCTATCCATACGACACGGATCACCTCGAATTACCCCTGAAGGAGCGGTCAGTGTCACTGGATGAGGTACGCTACCTACACCCAGACACATTGAGCAGTGGCCAGAGATCTGTCTCTCTGGACCTGTCAAAGCAGATGTTGACTGAAGACATCGCACCTGAGGATATATTTGGAGGACATTTTGATGATGTGACCGAGTCGGAGCCAGAGGACACAGTGAAACACCACAAGGCAGCAGGGACGACAACCACCACTTGCCAGGTTGATTCAGGAGCACCAGACCACGCAGAAGAGAAGAGTAGCTCACAGCCAGGAGGCACTCTGGGACCCGGGTTACGTCCAACTGGGTACGGGCGTGAGGTCAGTGCCACTGGGGGCCTGCTGGAGACGTGTGAGATGACCTTGGAGCAGCCAGGAGAGATTGCCATCAGGTCGGAGGTGCGGGCGGCTGGGCTACAGGTGAGCAGCATGCACATCACCGACCTCGTCGATGCCAGTCTCCATGTGGAGGCAAGACACCCCGGCAGCTACTACGTCAACATCCAGAAGAAGCAGCGCACCATCGAGACTCAGACCTACCCTGAGATGAGGGTCATCGAGACGCAAACCAGTGATGATGAAGGCAAGACAGCAAAGGCACAGAAGTCAGAGACCAGTGGGGTTGACCCTGTTTCCCCTGTGCCAGTTGCCATGGGAATGGGTGATGCTGAGGTCGGTGTCCTTACAGTGGACACTGGGGTGAATCCCAGTCCTCCAGGTGGACAAAGTCCTGTACTATTCAGTAGGCCTCTTGAGCCAGATGACCATCAGGCAGAAGTGGACACACCGCCACCGTCCAGACTCCGGGATGACGCTGGCAAGGGTTCAACAACTTGCCTTGATGGAGTCGGCAGCCAGACAGAGTCCAGCTCAGCGCCTGAACGACAGCTACCACACAGAGGCCTGGATAGATGGGTGTCTGTCCACACCCAGAGTGAACCGTGGGAAGAAGCTATCGATGAACCACTACTGACCATGAAACAGGAGGAAGAACAGGTGACTCCGTCTAAGTCTGACAGAGCATCAGGACCAGACGCTGGCAACGTGACTGACACACAGAGTCCAACTTCACCGTCGGCACATGTGGCATCTGATCTACTGCAAGTCAGAGGTCATATCAAGCCCAAGACATCAGCAGGTTCAACAGAACAACAAACGACTACAGAGCCATCCACGTTGAAGACCACAGCACCTAGACAGCTGGTCAGCATCGACAGTAAGACCTCACAGAAGACCACAGCACCTAGACAGCTGGTCAGCATCGACAGTAAGACCTCACGGGAGACCACAGAGCTACAGCCCTGCTTGGTGGAGACTGCCAGGAGCACTCAGGCTCCCCGGAGAGCAGGGGAGACAGGAGGGAAGACGTCAAAAGTGACTGGAGAAGTACCACCCGTCAGACTGCTAGATGCCACAGTTGTAACCACCAGCCTGTTTAATGTCGACAGAACAGAAAAGGTTGAAGGCGACACTCAAAAGGAAACTCATTCTGGGAAAGCACAAAGTAGTCAAGCCAATGACAGACCCACTGGTGCTGCTCTTTCTGCAAAGAAACCATCTACGCCCGAAACACCTGTCAAACAACGCACTGGAAAGTCCACAATTCTGCATTCCAAACCATCCCCTGCTGTTACTGTTGGGAAAACTAAGAATGCCAAAGATAAACAAACTCGCAAATCTACAAATTTGAGAGATGGAAGTCCAGCTGCACAGTCAAAATTGAAGCCACAAACATCAGAAGCTTCACAGGTTGTTAAAAAATCGAAGGAAGCAGTCACAGGTACATCAAAAGGAGTCCCATCAGAAAAGACCAGTTGTGATAAAGACTCGCACGTGGATCCCAGCACAACAGTCTCGCCAAAATCACCAAAAACCAAGCGTTCTACAAACGTCAAAAATTCTGGTCCATCTAGTGGCACAAAACAAGGAAAAGCCGTAAAGACTAAGGACACATCAAGCAAGACCTCTTCACCAGACAGAAGGGACTCTGAGATACGACAGATAATCAATAAATATCAGGCCATCAAACAAGTGATCGAAACTGCAGCCTCAAGTCTACCAGCCGCATCACAGGAGAAGGGAAAAGTTCCAAAACCAGCCAGTCCCATTCATGTGACAAACATCCGGATGGGAGACAGATATACGTTGTCACCTACTGGGAAACGCCAGACGTCTTCCCGACTCTCCCCTCGTGCTTCCAACAGGACACGGACAGTTTCTGCAGGAGAGGGGAGAAAAGATGGGAAGAAGGAAGACAAGGAGGGCAAGAACGAGGACCTGACACACCAGAAGGACCAGGCCGTGGGGACCGACTCGACAGAAGGGTATTATGACGATGAGCTGGAGAGACTGCGTCGAGAGAGACAGCGGATCCTTGACATGTTAGGGAAGGACGTGATGCCATCAAAGCTGCAGGTGGAACTTGCCGAAGCTCAACTCAACTACATCATCGGTCAGACGGACACACTCCTACAGGCACTGGACGAGCCGTGGGACAGCGAGAGTTTGATGGCGTACACGGCACATGACGAACAGCTCCGCAATATCAGCCGGGCGTACCTGAGCAAGTACCGCACGACGCTGGAGCAGTCGCGGATCGACATCGAGCAGCGAATCGTCGAACTGGAGCAGAACGCCACATCGATGCCCGGACACTCGCGAGCACAGAAGCGCCACTTCCTGGAGCAGGAACGGCGCAACGCGGTGGAGTCGTTCAAGCGTGAACGGCACCGGGAACAGGTCAGTTTCGAGATGATGAAGGAGAAGCTCCGGTCGCGGAGCTTGAGTCCAGCCGACGGGTCCGTCAGTTCGGTCAGGTGGACGTTGCCCTTGCCCAGGGTCAAGGTCACTCCATCCAGGTCAAGGGGCACGACTTCGGTGATGACGCCGAAACAGAGGTGTGACTATCTGGTGGGCGTCCGCAAGGGTATTGTGAACAGCACCAAGGATGCATCATCACCCAGTCCGTCCGTGTCATCATCGGGGTCGCCACAGATCACCCCGCGGGGGGCGATGTCGGTACTTTCGCCACCCTTCAGGTCACACTCGGCCGGTCGAGCTGCATCTCACACCATCGGTCTACCACCCTCCCCCGGGTTCACCCTCTACCACAACAACCGCGTGAGGAGCTACTCCCCCGCCCCCGGCCATCGGACGCTCCTAACCTACACCAGCCAATCACTTCATGGCTGTGATATTCCACCATACAGCAGCTACACCCACGAGACGATGGATGCATCCAGCATCACAAGTTCACTGGACGAGGACTCGATGCGTCTGTTGGACGACTATCAGGTCACCCGGGGTCGCACGCACTCTGAGATAGAGCGGGCAAGGGAGGTCTTACAGTCCGGAGCAGGTCACATGTCACGGGCTCCGGCAGTTCACACTTCGACATAGTAAGTCTTATTTACGTATCTTAGCCATTTCACAATTATATCTTTTTGTTTGATTACAGCAGATATTTGCGACCTTTTATAAATTCAAGCATAACGAAAATATAAATAAAATTGTCCTTTTGAAAGATGACAGATGAATACCGAATGTCACTAGCATTTTACTAATGTGGCATTTTGCTGTTATTGAACAAGGAGGTTGTATGTCTCTAAATTGAGAGCTCTGCTTAGAAAGATCGCAGATTTGTGGAAAGTAAACTATTTTGTTGGAGCACAAATATCTTTATACACTGTATTGTGAATTTATAAGAAACAATAACTGTTTGTAGCATAAGTCCAATGGCATCTTACTGGTGTATTTAATGTGCTACATTGATGTGATACAATATCACAAACGATTCAAATCTGCTGCAACTGTAGAGAACAATCCGGGGTGAAATAGAACACAGACAGTCTAGTTCAATTGCTTGGTACATACACATTGCACATACTTGACAGTGGTTTGTGAGGGTGTACAGTACTGTAGTATTTAAACATGCAAACTCACATGCCAGGTATCTGCACATAAACACACCCACACACCCATACGCCCACACACCCACACGCCCACACACCCACACGCCCACACGCCCACACACACGCCCACACACCCACACACCCACCAACTAAAAACACACAGAAGGAATGCACAAACATACATAGTTGCTACATGCAGACACATTAATGCATGCACACACATGTATAGTTATAATAACAGCTTATGAAATAAGACAAGGCAGCATCCTTTAAACTGTTAAGTAAAGAGCCACTGTGTAAAAATGACAGTGAAACAGTAGAACACACAATAGTCCATAATGTTAGTTACTAATAACGGTCTTCTGTGTTTATTTCCCACAGTTCTGGTGTCCAGTCGCTGTCCACCAGGGTCAGACCATCATCCAGACTGACCAGGTAGGGGTTCAACACTAGGGCTGTCATTAAGGCACACATTGACCAGGTAGAGTTCTCACTAGTTCTGTCATAGACACATTGACCAGGTAGAGTTCTCACTAGTTCTGTCATAGACGCATTGACCAGGTAGAGTTCTCACTAGTTCTGTCATAGACGCATTGACCAGGTAGAGTTCTCACTAGTTCTGTCATAGACACATTGACCAGGTAGAGTTCTCACTAGTGCTGTCATAGACACATTGACCAGGTAGAGTTCTCACTAGTTCTGTCATAGACACATTGACCAGGTAGAGTTCTCACTAGTGCTGTCATAGACACATTGACCAGGTAGAGTTCTCACTAGTTCTGTCATAGACACATTGACCAGGTAGAGTTCTCACTAGTGCTGTCATAGACACATTGACCAGGTAGAGTTCTCACTAGTTCTGTCATAGACACATTGACCAGGTAGAGTTCTCACTAGTGCTGTCATAGACACATTGACCAGGTAGAGTTCTCACTAGTTCTGTCATAGACACATTGACCAGGTAGAGTTCTCACTAGTGCTGTCATAGACACATTGACCAGGTAGAGTTCTCACTAGTGCTGTCATAGACACATTGACCAGGTAGAGTTCTCACTAGTGCTGTCATAGACACATTGACCAGGTAGAGTTCTCACTAGTTCTGTCATAGACACATTGACCAGGTAGAGTTCTCACTAGTGCTGTCATAGACCATTGACCAGGTAGAGTTCTCACTAGTTCTGTCATAGACCATTGACCAGGTAGAGTTCTCACTAGTGCTGTCATAGACACATTGACCAGGTAGAGTTCTCACTAGTGCTGTCATAGACACATTGACCAGGTAGAGTTCTCACTAGTTCTGTCATAGACACATTGACCAGGTAGAGTTCTCACTAGTGCTGTCATAGACACATTGACCAGGTAGAGTTCTCACTAGTGCTGTCATAGACACATTGACCAGGTAGAGTTCTCACTAGTGCTGTCATAGACACATTGACCAGGTAGAGTTCTCACTAGTGCTGTTATAGACACATTTACCAGGTACAGTTCTCACCACAGCTGCCATAGATTATCAGCTGGTTGTGTTAATAGTGATAATGTTAAGAAGGGCGGGGGACACTTGATTTGGTCGTGCGGTAGAGCGCCAGACTGTCAATAGAGGGGACGACGGTTCAGTCCCACCTACCACCATTTCGAAACTTAGGCAATTTTGTTCACCCCACATTTACCTGTGTCTTTTGGAAGAGACACTAAAAGCCGGTGGTCCCTTCTATCTGGTGTCTATGCCAGGGGAAGTAAAAGATCCCACACAGAGGGTAAATGTGTAACCTGTAATGGACTCACAAATTCTAGAGAAGGACAACTCCTGCGTTAGCCCAAGTTTGGACTGTTTGGAGGAAACCATCTAAGAATTAAGATAGATAGGTTGGTCTCTCGATAAGCCAAAGGGCTTCATTGTCCACCTGCCATCTATAGTTGATTCTGTAGGTCGCAATCTTGTTAAATAGACACAGCAATATGCTTTAAGAGTTGGATGAAACTTGCATCTTGTGTGAGATTCCTGTGTTACCTGTTTGTTAGGTCGACCAGAATAAATTCAGTTCAGTGCAATTTATTCAAAGAAACATTCAACAGACAGTACAATCACGACTGCCGTAACATGACTTATTGTGCCTTATATTGATTTACATATCACGTTGTTCAAAAGGAAAACCCAAGACGTTATCCCCTAAGACCATGTACACTGTACACAGGAGGATATTGTAAAAATAATAATGGTATATGACATAGTACACAGTCATCTGACAGTTGCAAAATAAATCAGTTGGGATTGTAGTTATGTCAGCTGATTTGGATGAAAATCAGAGTTCGGGGATATTCAAATCAGTTAAATCATTAGATCAGTATTCATGTTTTATTGCAGGTAAAATAATTTGGTAAAACCAGACAGTGCCAATCCATGTCTATAACACAACAGCATTTATAACAAGACAATTGTCTCGAGGTACAGAGGAGTTGACATTGTCACCAGTACCAGCCACTGAGTACAAAATGTATTCGTCGGAAGAATGTCATTGTGTATTCAGTCTCTACTAGAATGCACTGAATAAGAGTCCTAATGGAATGAAATTACCACAGCTGAAAGTGATTGTGTTATGTGGAGTCTATTATGTGCTCTTTGTGTATATCTAGCAAACATGCCTAGCACAATATAACTACACACACACACACACACACAGAATTAATAGTCAATTTCCCATACATACGAGACTTTTGTAGCCGTTATCAACAGGCCCCACTTCCTGCTGTTATTGTGAGCTGTGTGATCCATGAACTGTTCAGTCAAGAATTGTTTACATACATGAGTTTTATCAATAGTATAACACAGCCGTAACAATGCAAACAATTCTCTAACTTCCAGTTCGAACACTTAATCAATAAGAACCAGTAACTGTCGGGAATTTGAAAAATATTTCATCAGTATTTTTCACTGCAAGGTCACAAATTATTCCTGAAATGTTGGCGTCAAAGATGCAAAGCATGGGAAATGTTTAATGTACATACTTAACCTATCTACATATACATGCTAGCTGAGTCATAGATGATTAGACCTGTCGTAGCGATGCGTGTTAAGTGGAGATGTTGTGTGCAGGTGATTGACTGTGAGATTGATGAGTTGAGGAAGAGATATAGCAAGCCTCCACCTGTGCCACGACCAAACCTCACATCGTCCAGCATCTGTCCTAGTCTCAATCTTGAGGAATACTCCCCCAGGTACAGCAACAACCAGTGCACTTTATGTCACAATATATTGTTTTAGAGAAACAGTTTAAATATGTAAATGTGTCACTTGGACTGAAATGCAAAAATTGGTGCTGTGACAACGGAGGTAATCGAGTTTCACTGTAACTATGACTCAATGCACAATTTGTATTTGTTATGCTAGGTTGGAAGTTCATTGGCTAATATTGATACCATTCAAGGTAATCTCAAATTTAACTTTGTATCTGTTTATACCAACAAATTGTCATCAAACAGGAAAATAATTGAATGGATTCAACATATTACTGTTTGTCTACGTCACAATAAGAATTATGCATAACAGAAATATGTACACTACAATACAGGTAAATCAGTCTCCTAAGTAAACATTTCAAGCCAAAGTTCCAATAAAATATATAATGTTGCACGTTTTTGGCATCCATTTTGAAGGCTTGATGGATTTTGTTGCTAAGCAGGTCAGATGTTTATACATGTACCGGGTAACAGATAATATTTGCGCACCCACTACCAGCACCACCTACTGGCGTTTTCAGGTCTCAGGCCTCTTACCAAAGTTCGGAAGGCGTGCCAGCACTGACAAGTACACTATCTGTCATGGTACCCACAATCTACACGCCAAACTACCACGGGTCGCTGAGAATCCTACCGAATCCCACACACACAAGTGACTTCTCTGTTGGTGCTGCCACCTATGGATTCAGTGTGACATCACATATCGACACTCGGGTGTTGGCGGCGCCACCGTCAGAGGATTCTAGCAGTGTACTGGAGACACGGGTTCTCCGTGGGGCAACTGCCCAACAGGGGCATTACCCAGGGCAGGAACTGCACAAAACTAGGTACAACTAGTGCGATATACATGTGTGTGTAAACAGTCACTGTCTGGTGTTTATTTATATTCAAGTGTAACATATTTACTCATTAGCAGAGTAAGTGGTGTTATACAGAATGTACAAGCCAACATAGATGGGTTTTGACGACTCCAACAATGTTTGTTATTCTCCGTGTCAGTTCTACGAATGCACGTATCATGGGATATGCTGTTTGAATTGTATAAATGGCTTATTTTGGGAGAGCCAGGCCATTCAGAGGTTTCTTTGTTGATATTTTGTACACACCCAACGAGGCCAAATTATGTTTTCCGCTGGCATTGAGAATGTGAGGGACTTGACAATTGTGTGGTGACGGGACGGGACGGGACGGTACTGCTTGTTTGGTGACACAAGTTGTCACACATTAGGGGATTTTAGTGACAGCTGTCACACATCTGGGAAAACCAGAGAGCATATCTGTGATACTTGTTAATTTTACGCGCTAGCGTAAAATATTGTATTACTGTGTGACTGTTGAATATGTTTGTTCTGTTGAGACTGTGAACATTGACCAAAATGTCTTGTCTGACGTCACAGTCAACATCTTGACTGTTGAATAAGCACAGAAGTTTTGTAAATTTAAAGTGACTTCTCAAGTTCATTATTTAAGGCTATAATATATGGATTGTACATACAATACAGAAAATAGTAGACAAATCACAGAACTTGTACATGATAATAGAAGTGTTTATTATAAAATGCAGTATTTCTTATCAAGTAAATAAGGATCTGGCCAGATAGCGGCTTATTAATTTTGTATGTCTTTATCGTAGATGTGCAAAATAATTTTTACTTTGAACTTTTTTATTTTAGTTTGTTTTATTTGTAATTTATTTGCAATATTTATCGTTTCTCTTGTTTGGATGCATGGTTTACTTTTATTTATTGTTATAACATATCCATAGTTATACTAGCTGGCTGTCATATTTTAATTCAGGATTATTATTTATTATGATTATAGGATACTTGTGATCCTTTGATATGTAGTTAGTAATTTATACATAATACATGTCTCTGGAATCAGTTATTATTGTAATTTATTATAATTTAATGTGCTAACATACTCTGTCTACAATGAAGATGTAAACATCTCAAAACAGAAGTTGTCACCTTGTGTTGACAGGAGTTTGATTTCTATGCAAAACTATGGTTTTGCTATTAAGCTGCACACACACGGCGACTATATCAAACCAAGTGTAGGTGGCGCCACTGCTCATGCCGAAACAACACATCGACTGTTGTATCACTTACAGGGAATGTTTACCAAAATCTAGTAATGACGCAGCCATTTATTCATTGTGTTTGCAACTACTTACAGTTGCATAAAGTATCTTATCTGCACAACATTTATCATTATTTATTTATATTATTAACATGTGTTGTTACTTACCTGTAAATAAACAAGGTCATATTGTGACCTGTGTAGTTTGCTGTGCCATAGAATCCCATCTAGACTCGAGTGAGCCCAATATTGTATAATATAAATTGTTTCTGCTGCTTGAGGAAAGAACGCTTTACATAGCAGTTGTACTGTATACATCGACGCCACCCGTGAGCAGGCTCTATTTTTCTACAAACCTCTATATCTAATAGATTGTTGATTATGTGTGTTGAGTGCATGCTTGTTATATACTGTAGTTCCACTGCATATTTTCTACACCGTGTGCAGTTTTGGTTTGTAAATAATCTTCACAATGTTTTCCTTTTAGCGTCTCGCAGACATACATTGTGTGGTTATCTGTCTACATTTGATAATAAAACAATATTGCATATTTACAGATGTCTCCTGGTTAAGTGAATCAGCAGCGAGTACAGCATATTGTGGATGATATTCACCAAAAGATGACACTGTTCTGTGTCTTGTTTGTTCAACAAGCCCCGTATTTGCAAATTTTATCACAACACATGTAATCGGGGAATCATTTGGATGTTACTAGAAACTGTTGTATGTAAGATCATCAGTAACTGTGACATAATGTTCCACCCACCTGGAGTGATCTGTTATAGGGTTATCTTACTCTTACCCCACTGGCCACAGTTAAATGCCAGTGTGACATCGCTCATGTCTCTTCTATCTAGCCCTCCCAGAATGACAACACAAAGACACATGTTCCATTTTATAATATGGACGTCATTTTATGTTAAAGACAATTCAACTGTGTACCTTCGAAGCTGCCAATCTATGAAATCACAATGCCAGTGAAATGACTGCAATGTTAACTTTAACATGAATAAGTAAACGTGCACTTATTACATATTTATCCACACAGACTCTGCAAACATATATACAACATCAATTCCAAAGTGTTGCCCGAAGACTCATTAAAAAAATGCCCTTCAGTTTGTCTCAGACAAATAAAATTACGTCAACAGACCAAAATGTCCAATTCAGGTCCAATATTTACAGTTCTTTGTAGAACTTCAGAACAAGACGTAGACACAATACAAACATTAAAGCATCTTAACTATTGCTAAGCAATCACATTCGCTATTTTCAATATTTACAAGACTACACCTATGGTCATGACATACAAACAAAGGCAAGTTTAAATAATTAATTACTGTAAACTAATTATGTACACACATTAAAATAATAAACAATCTTATAACAAACCTACTTTATATTATGCTGACAAATGTTTTACCGAGATTCTATATAGTATAACCTATCAGTGACATAATGCCTATAAATGTACCTTCCATGCAATTATTTAAGCTGGAGGGAAATGAGTTACCAATATCCAAAATGCAGGCAATTTTGATATAAATCTTTATAACAGTACATATTTAAATTTTTCACCTGCTAAAATAGAGAAAATCTACCCATTGATAAACTGTCACTGTTTCTTATGTCACAATTGTTACATTCCATTTGACAAATACAAGTTACCCTGCCGAATACTGTACACGTCTAGTCAAACCGTCAAAAATACTGTATACAACATCGTATTTTACATCCAATTCCGGTCGTCGCATTAGAGAAACTCATCATGAAAAGCTCATCGGAAAACGACAAAACATGCGGCGTACGCAGACGTCGCATTCACCCGTGATGCACTCGCAGTGTCTGCGTGCGTGACCAGCTACGTGAGCTTCTTCATGGCCATTGGGGGTATACACACGACCTCAGTGAACCTGTTCGCCAGCGTCTGCATCTGCTGTTTGAACCGGTCCTGTTTCTGCTGCAAGTCCTTCTCCAAGTCCTCCACTAGCTCCTGGAGCGAGTCGATCTCGTCTTGCACGTGGGGGGCGCTGTTCAGCTGGCTCGGCGAACCGACCCCTGGTGGCAGCGACGTGCGAGCAGCAGGCTTCTTCGGCTCGTAGATGAAGCGGGGTTCAACACACTGATGTTGTTGTTGGGTGGGAAGACTCCCACTCACCATGTTGGCTCTCTGTACCGACAGCTCCAGCTCCAGGGTGTGGAGCAACTCATCCAGCTCATCCTCACTCACACCCTGGCTCTACAACAACACCCACATCATATACTCATACCCTGGCTCTACAACAACACTCACATCATATACTCATACCCTGGCTCTACAACAACCCCCACATCATACACTCACACCCTGGCTCTACAACAACCCCCACATCATACACTCACACCCTGGCTCTACAACAACACCCACATGATACACTCACACCCTGGCTCTACAACAACACCCACATCATACACTCACACCCTGGCTCAACAACAACACCCACATCATATATTCACACCCTGGCTCTACAACAACACCCACATGATACACTCACACCCTGGCTCTACAACAACACCCACATCATACACTCACACCCTGGCTCTAAAACAACACCCACATCATACACTCACACCCTGGCTCTACAACAACACCCACATCATACACTCACACCCTGGCTCTACAACAACACCCACATGATACACTCACAACCTGGCTCTACAACAACACCCACATCATATACTCATACCCTGGCTCTACAACAACACCCACATCATATACTCACACCCTGGCTCTACAACAACACCCACATGATACACTCACACCCTGACTCTACAACAACACCCACATGATACACTCACACCCACATCATACACTCACACCATGGCTCTACAACAACACCCACATCATAAACTCACACCCACATCATACACTCACACCCTGGCTCTACAACACCCACATCATACACTCACACCCTGGCTCTACAACAACACCCACATCATACACTCACACCCTGGCTCTACAACACCCACATCATACACTCACACCCTGGCTCTACAACAACACCCACATCATACACTCACACCCTGGCTCTACAACAACACCCACATCATACACTCACACCCACATCATACACTCACACCATGGCTCTACAACAACACCCACATGATACATTCACACCCACATCATACACTCACACCATGGCTCTACAACAACACCCACATCATAAACTCACACCCACATCATACACTCACACCCTGGCTCTACAACACCCACATCATACACTCACACCCTGGCTCTACAACAACACCCACATCATACACTCACACCCTGGCTCTACAACACCCACATCATACACTCACACCCTGCTCTACAACAACACCCACATCATACACTCACACCCTGGCTCTACAACAACACCCACATCATACACTCACACCCTGGCTCTACAACACACCACATCATACACTCACACCCTGGCTCTACAACACCCACATCATACACTCACACCCTGGCTCTACAACAACACCCACATCATACACTCACACCCTGGCTCTACAACAACACCCACATCATACACTCACACCCTGACTCTACAACAACACCCACATCATACACTCACACCCTGGCTCTACAAAACACCCACATCATACACTCACACCCTGACTCTACAACAACACCCACATCATACACTCACACCCTGACTCTACAACAACACCACATCATACACTCACACCCTGACTCTACAACAACACCCACATCATACACTCACACCCTGGCTCTACAACACCCACATCATACACTCACACCCTGACTCTACAACACTCACACCCTGACTCTACAACAACACCCACATCATACACTCACACCCTGACTCTACAACAACACCCACATCATACACTCACACCCTGACTCTACAACAACACCCACATCATACACTCACACCCTGACTCTACAACAACACCACATCATACACTCACACCCTGACTCTACAACACCCACATCATACACTCACACCCTGGCTCTACAACACCCACATCATACACTCACACCCTGACTCTACAACAACACCCACATCATACACTCACACCCTGGCTCTACAACACCCACATCATACACTCACACCCTGACTCTACAACAACACCCACATCATACACTCACACCCTGGCTCTACAACAACACCCACATCATACACTCACACCCTGACTCTACAACAACACCCACATCATACACTCACACCCTGACTCTACAACACCCACATCACACACTCACACCCTGGCTCTACAACAACACCCACATCATATACTCACACCCTGACTCTACAACAACACCCACATCATACACTCACACCCTGGCTCTACAACAACACCCACATCATACACTCACACCCTGGCTCTACAACAACACCC
This sequence comes from Ridgeia piscesae, assembly GCA_025642075.2. NCBI lineage: Eukaryota > Metazoa > Annelida > Polychaeta > Sabellida > Siboglinidae > Ridgeia > Ridgeia piscesae. Next base: position 498,892 of record JAODUO010000073.1, on the reverse strand, counting down.
ACATCATACACTCACACCCTGGCTCTACAACACCCACATCATACACTCACACCCTGGCTCTACACAACACCCACATCATACACTCACACCCTGGCTCTACAACACCCACATCATACACTCACACCCTGACTCTACAACAACACCCACATCATACACTCACACCCTGGCTCTACAACAACACCCACATCATACACTCACACCCTGACTCTACAACAACACCCACATCATACACTCACACCCTGGCTCTACAACAACACCCACATCATACACTCACACCCTGACTCTACAACAACACCCACATCATACACCCACACCCTGACTCCATAACACCCACATCATACATCCACACCCTGACTCCATAACACCCACATCATACATCCACACCCTGGCTCTACAACAACACCCACATCATACACTCACACCCTGACTCTACAACAACACCCACATCATACACTCACACCCTGGCTCTACAACACCCACATCATACACTCACACCCTGGCTCTACAACAACACCCACATCACACACTCACACCCTGGCTCTACAACAACACCCACATCATACACTCACACCCTGGCTCTACAACACCCACATCATACACTCACACCCTGACTCTACAACAACACCCACATCATACACTCACACCCTGGCTCTACAACAACACCCACATCATACACTCACACCCTGACTCTACAACAACACCCACATCATACTCACACCCTGGCTCTCAACAACACCCACATCATACACTCACACCCTGGCTCTACAACAACACCCACATCATACACTCACACCCTGACTCCAACAACACCCACATCATACATCACACCCTGGCTCTACAACAACACCCACATCATACACTCACACCCTGACTCTCAAAAACACCCACATCATACACTCACACCCTGGCTCTACAACAACACCACATCATACACCCACACCCTACTCCATAACACCCACATCATACACCACACCCTGACTCCAACAACACCCACATCATACATCCACACCCTGGCTCTACAACAACACCCACATCATACACTCACACCCTGACTCTACAACAACACCCACATCATACACTCACACCCTGACTCTACAACACCCACATCATACACTCACACCCTGGCTCTACAACAACACCCACATCATACACTCACACCCTGGCTCTACAACAACACCCACATCATACACTCACACCCTGGCTCTACAACACCCACATCATACACTCACACCCTGGCTCTACAACAACACCCACATCATACACTCACACCCTGGCTCTACAACAACACCCACATCACACACTCACACCCTGGCTCTACAACAACACCCACACATACACTCACACCCTGACTCTACAACAACACCCACATCATACACTCACACCCTGGCTCTACAACAACACCCACATCATACACTCACACCCTGACTCTACAACAACACCCACATCATACACTCACACCCTGACTCTACAACAACACCCACATCATACACTCACACCCTGACTCTACCCCCAACAACACCCACACACCACTCACACCCTGGCTCTACAACAACACCCACATCATACATTCACACCCTGACTCTACAACAACACCTACATCATACACTCACACCCTGGCTCTACAACAACACCCACATCATACACTCACACCCTGGCTCTACAACAACACCCACATCATACACTCACACCCTGGCTCTACAACAACACCCACATCATACACTCACACCCTGGCTCTACAACAACACCACATCATACACTCACACCCTGGCTCTACAACAACACCCACATCATACACTCACACCCTGACTCTACAACAACACCCATGTCCAACACATGTCCTACGACAACTCACATCATCCACTCATTCCTTGGTACTGCAACAACATACATCATTCATACACATCCTGCAACAACATTCATTTATTCATCCCCTACAACAACCACACCATACATTCGTGTCCTACAACAACACTCACATAACTCACTCATTCCTTGTGACTGCCGTCACATCTCCGCACCCACCTTTTCCTGCCAGAGTTTCTCGAGGTGGTCAACTATAGTCTCGTACTTGATGATGATGCCCTGTAGTTTCTCGTGTGACGACTGAAGCCTCGCGACACTCTCCGCCGGCACCTCCACCTCCTGGAGCTGTGAGTCAGCCGACGATGACATGTCAGACACCAGCGCCGCTTTCCTCTGCTCCTGAAGTACACTGCCCTGAAAGCGAGACAGGCTGCATGACGACACTGACATCATGCTGATGGGAGACGTGTGTGTTTTAGACGTCTTCCCAAAGGCCCCTACCTACAGTGAGTGAGTGAGTGAGTGAGTGAGTGAGTGAGTGAGTGAGTGAGTGAGTGAGTGAGTGAGTGAGTGAGTGAGTGAGTGAGTGAGTGAGTGAGTGAGTGAGTGGTGAGTGGTGGTTGGTGTGTGGAGTAATGCTGAAGGAGCAGGCTGCATGAGTGACGTCATGCTGATGGGAGACGTGGTGTTTAGAGTAAAGGACCTCAGTGAGTGAGTGAGTGAGTGAGTGAGTGAGTGAGTGAGTGAGTGAGTGGTGGTGAGTGAGTGAGTGAGTGAGTGAGTGAGTGAGTGAGTGAGTGAGTGAGTGAGTTAGTGAGTAAGTGAGTAGTGAGTAAGTGAGATGTTTGCTCTATGAGTGCCAAACCAGCTGTGATTCATCTATGACCAATTGCAATGAAAATAACATCTTAATTTTTTTCTAAATTACTCGTGAATTCAACTGTAAGGCTAGCACCATGTTAAATGGATGTAAATCAATGTACATAACAATAATATTTTCTGCAACTGCTTCGGGGTGACAAAGATCATTGATTAGTTAGGGGACATTTTACATGAATCATGACACCATTATTGTGACAAATACTGCCATTTTATACTGACGAGAAATGCTACCAGTGAGTGTCAGGTCTTACACCCACATCTGAAGTACATACAACAAACATATCCAATAAACTGGATGACCGTACAGCTTATGGAGTATAGTGTAGATGGAATGTGGAAGTAAAGTACAACAGGTGTCACATACCATCCACTTCCAGAAGATGTCCTCGTGTTCTGACCACAGCAACAGGTTCTGTAGCCTCGTGTTGTCTTGTTCCAGCAGCTGCAGATTCTGCAAGCACAAAGTCATTGTCAGGATGAAGCACAAAGTCATTGTCTGGATGAAGCACAAAGTCATTGTCAGGATGAAGCACAAAGTCATTGTCAGGATGAAGCACAAAGTCATTGTCAGGATGAAGCACAAAGTCATTGTCAGGATGAACGTCCTACAAAAGCACTCATTGTCAGGATGAAGCACAAAGCCATTGTCAGGATGAATGCACAAAGTCATTGTCAGGATGAAGCACAAAGCCCATTGTCAGGATGAAGCACAAAGTCATTGTCAGGATGAACATAGTCTTGTCTGGATGAAGCACTGTATTTTCAGGATGAGACTAAGCTGCGACACTCTCCGCCGGCACCTCACACTCACTGGAGCTGTGAGTCAGCCACATGACATGTCAGACAAGCGCCAGCTTTCCTCTGCTCCGGTGAAGTACAAGCCCTGAAGCAGACAGGCATGCAGAGACACTGAGTCATGTCTGGATGGAGACAGTTGTGTTTTAGACGTCATTCCAGGCCTACACAGCATTGTAGGAGTGAGAAAAGTGATGTGGATGAAGCAAGTAGTCAGGATGAGTAAGTAGTGGTGAGAGAGTGGTGAGTGAGTGAGTGAGGAGAAAAAAGTGCAGTGAGTGAGTAAAGTAGTAGGATGAGTAAAGTAGTAAGTGAGATGTTTGCTCTATGAGTGCCAAACCAGCTGTGATTCATCTATGACCCATTGCAATGAAAATAACATCTTAATTTTTTTCTAAATTACTCGTGAATTCAACTGTAAGGCTAGCACCATGTTAAATGGATGTAAATCAATTGTACATAACAATAATATTTTCTTCAACTGCTTCGGGGTGACAAAGATCATTGATTAGTTAGGGGACATTTTACATGAATCGTGACACCATTATTGTGACAAATACTGCCATTGTATACTGACGAGAAATGCTACCAGTGAGTGTCAGGTCTTACACCCACATCTGAAGTACATACAACAAACATATCCAATAAACTGGATGACCGTACAGCTTATGGAGTATAGTGTAGATGGAATGTGGAAGTAAAGTACAACAGGTGTCACATACCATCCACTTCCAGAAGATGTCCTCGTGTTCTGACCACAGCAACAGGTTCTGTAGCCAAGTTTGTCTTGTTAGAAAAGCTTGTCAGATTCTGCAAGCACAAAGTCATTGTCAGGATGAAGCACAAAGTCATTGTCAGGATGAAGCACAAAGTCATTGTCAGGATGAAGCACAAAGTCATTGTCAGGATGAAGCACAAAGTCATTGTCAGGATGAAGCACAAAGTCATTGTCAGGATGAAGCACAAAGTCATTGTCAGGATGAAGCACAAAGCATTGTCAGGATGAAGCACAAAGTCATTGTCAGGATGAAGCACAAAGCCATTGTCAGGATGAAGCACAAAGTCATTGTCAGGATGAAGCACAAAGTCATTGTCAGGATGAAGCACAAAGTCATTGTCAGGATGAAGCACAAAGTCATTGTCAGGATGAAGCACAAAGTCATTGTCAGGATGAAGCACAAAGTCATTGTCAGGATGAAGCACAAAGTCATTGTCAGGATGAAGCACAAAGTCATTGTCAGGATGAAGCACAAAGTCATTGTCAGGATGAAGCACAAAGTCATTGTCAGGATGAAGCACAAAGTCATTGTCAGGATGAAGCACAAAGTCATTGTCAGGATGAAGCACAAAGTCATTGTCAGGATGAAGCACAAAGTCATTGTCAGGATGAAGCACAAAGTCATTGTCAGGATGAAGCACAAAGTCATTGTCAGGATGAAGCACAAAGTCATTGTCAGGATGAAGCACAAAGTCATTGTCAGGATGAAGCACAAAGCCATTGTCAGGATGAAGCACAAAGCCATTGTCAGGATGAAGCACAAAGCCATTGTCAGGATGAAGCACAAAGTCATTGTCAGGATGAAGCACAAAGTCATTGTCAGGATGAAGCACAAAGTCATTGTCAGGATGAAGCACAAAGTCATTGTCAGGATGAAGCACAAAGTCATTGTCAGGATGAAGCACAAAGTCATTGTCAGGATGAAGCACAAAGTCATTGTCAGGATGAAGCACAAAGTCATTGTCAGGATGAAGCACAAAGCCATTGTCAGGATGAAGCACAAAGCCATTGTCAGGATGAAGCACAAAGTCATTGTCAGGATGAAGCACAAAGCCATTGTCAGGATGAAGCACAAAGTCATTGTCAGGATGAAGCACAAAGCCATTGTCAGGATGAAGCACAAAGTCATTGTCAGGATGAAGCACAAAGCCATTGTCAGGATGAAGCACAAAGCCATTGTCAGGATGAAGCACAAAGCCATTGTCAGGATGAAGCACAAAGCCATTGTCAGGATGAAGCACAAAGTCATTGTCAGGATGAAGCACAAAGCCATTGTCAGGATGAAGCACAAAGTCATTGTCAGGATGAAGCACAAAGCCATTGTCAGGATGAAGCACAAAGCCATTGTCAGGATGAAGCACAAAGCCATTGTCAGGATGAAGCACAAAGCCATTGTCAGGATGAAGCACAAAGCCATTGTCAGGATGAAGCACAAAGCCATTGTCAGGATGAAGCACAAAGTCATTGTCAGGATGAAGCACAAAGTCATTGTCAGGATGAAGCACAAAGCCATTGTCAGGATGAAGCACAAAGCCATTGTCAGGATGAAGCACAAAGCCATTGTCAGGATGAAGCACAAAGTCAATGTCAGGATGAAGCACAAAGCCATTGTCAGGATGAAGCACAAAGCCATTGTCAGGATGAAGCACAAAGTCAATGTCAGGATGAAGCACAAAGTCATTGTCAGGATGAAGCACAAAGTCATTGTCAGGATGAAGCACAAAGTCATTGTCAGGATGAAGCACAAAGTCATTGTCAGGATGAAGCACAAAGTCATTGTCAGGATGAAGCACAAAGTCATTGTCAAGATGAAGCACAAAGTCATTGTCAGGATGAAGCACAAAGTCATTGTCAGGATGAAGCACAAAGTCATTGTCAAGATGAAGCACAAAGTCATTGTCAGGATGAAGCACAAAGTCATTGTCAGGATGAAGCACAAAGTCATTGTCAAGATGAAGCACAAAGTCATTGTCAGGATGAAGCTTTGTGTCTCTCCTACCCTGAGGCTTCCAAAGATGTCATCGGTGTAACAATATTTTAACCACACGACGACCACTAATCAGTTGGGGACATTATGTAATTTCCAGTGCATTAATGATATAGGATACAAGTGTTTGGTATATAAATATCAAGGGGTCACAGGAAGATGGCACAAAATGTGCCATGTGACAACCATGTAACAATATTGTTCTTGTTGTTTAATTATGTAATGTAATTTTGTTGTTATGAAATTAAATCAAGTGAAAATGTAACAATGTTATATTAGTGAAACAGTCCAACTGGTGAACATCTCACACCTTCTTGAGTAGTTCTGGATGCCTCAACATGTGGACCTCCAGCATGCTCAGGTGGTTCTTCTCCGGGGAGAGACTCACACCAGACGTAGCCTCGTGGATCTGTAAGAACCAGCACGTGTCAGTCTGTTAGATGATCACAAGGTAATGACAATCTAGCGCACATCTAGTGAAACATTTCTAGTAAGATAATAACCTTTACGGTGATATAAACATATATTATGACTCACGACTGCAATTCCTTGTATGGCCTGAAAGAACAAGCCGCCCCTCCACTTTCCACATTACAACACAGACCACGCTCAGCTGCAGTTACTCCAGTGATGATGACAACATCTGCCGAGCCGGTCATACTTTGACAAATGACCACATTTGGGCAGATACAGTGAAATGAGGTCACAATGAACGAACAATGAAGCGTTTCACTAGGCACATTACACGGTACAGTGCCCTGCACTCAGCCAATACCTTGTGTTTAAGGATGTTCTTCTGCCGCTGTAAACTGTACAGTCTGCGTAGACTCAGCTGTAGTTTGTTGTTGAACCACAGCAGTTGCTGCATGCGTTCTGACATGTCCCGTGCCGACACACTCTCAAGGTTCGACACTTTGGTACGCACGTCGTCATCCTACGACATGTCAATTTTGTGTCACTGTTAAAAGTACAAGGGCTCACTAATGCAGTCTAACCAATTATCAACTTGCTCCCTCAATCAATCAATCAATTTATTTAAAAACACACAACATTGAAAAAAACAAATAACACAAATCAAGAAAATAATAAGTCACATGATACGAATGATATACAATGAAGAATTCTAATAGGGCACACACATCTCTGATATGCATGTATTCTTACAAAGCCAGATACATCGGCTTTGTAACAATACATGCATGTGAATGAATGCATACCAATCACCCAATTTTAAAAAATAAAAATGACTAATTGGTCACAAAATATTGTAACGGATTAACTGATGACAAATATCAATGAAGCAATAGTCAACAAAACAAGTTAATCAAAACAACCCCAGTAGCGCATCAGATGGTTTTGTGTAGGGTCAAACACAGATCTTTTGAGGTCATCCCTTTCTCAAGCAATGGAAACTGGTGGCCAATTAAGACTTAAGAATAATGTTTAAGTAAGTGTTACTGTTACATGATCACCCTCATGAAATACTTTTTGCAATATTGTCAAGACAGACTGAATCAACCACAGCACCCGTAGTCTGGGACTCTTTACAATTATGTTTAATGGACTTGAATGTAGTGGACTGGACATCTGTCACTGATAAAAGCCACGCCCAGTCGCCCACACACACCTGGTACAGATACAGCGCGGTCGTGTCGTCGTCCAGAGGCGAGGTACATGTCTGCATGAACTTCTGCATGATGTTCTCCTTACACATGAGCCAGCCAAACGCCAGCAGCATTTCACGGCTGCCAGTGCTCAGGTCTCGCGGCAGGGTCGCAAACTCCCTCAGGAAGAACCCACGTTTCTGGAGCTCCATCTTCACGTACACAAACAACTCATCTGCAACAGGATGAAGTAACACCATTGCATTGGTTACTGACTTCCTCTAAGGGATCAGGGACACTTATCTATTTCTGTGTCCATTTCCATCCTTTGACCACTGTCTCCTGGTCAACAATGTCTTTAAATAGAACACAAACTTATTTGGAGGTATTTACTTACTTCAGTAAGCAAAATTGAAATTGTGTTGTCATTTGTCACTTACTTATCAGTCATTCCAAAAAGTGGTGGATTGTTTAGCCGAAAACTGCACTGCATTAGGGAACCTTCTAAATCAAACTGCCTCTCAATTTTACATCCTAAAAAGATAACTTTTTTGCACTAAGAATTTAAAGTAACTAACCTTGAGTGAGTTCAGTGCAAGCCTTGGCAGCGATGTGATCAATCTTGCCATATTCACAGAAGTACAACAACTCAAACAGAAGTATCAGCATTGGCTTCCCCTGCAAAGTCACATAAGACAGAAAGTGAGAAACCATATTAACCAATTTTCAATTTAACGATATTCATGTGATTTGCTTGTATTAATTATTTATTTTAGGTGAACATATTTATATTTTATAGAGGTCCACTATGGAAACAAGATGATTGTACATGTACAACTTCTTTCTTTTGCTCCTGTTTTGTGACATATTGTTGTGAATAAAATAACAAAATAAAAAAGTAAAGGATGTAGACAACATACCACTTCAGTTAGTTAAAATAATGGTACCTAGTAAATCTTAAATGTAGTCATTAGCTCCAAATCTTTTGCGTGTGCAGGATGAAATGATGCAGGCTATCTAGCAGACTACAGTACTTATTTTCAATGTTTCATAGATTATAACCGGATCTGGTGTGATATTAAATAAAATAGTCTTCTTTGCTTTGCCTGGGTGACCAAGTGGCCTAGGGGACCTGGGGGCTATTGCTAAAGGTTGTTCTAAAATTTGCATTCCATGTTTTTTTCTAGATATAAAGACAATAATGCAACTACAAAAATATGTACTGATGTCACTAGTTGTATGCATGTACAGTTTGAATTGGTACTATTAAATGTTAATGTTCTGTTCAAATTGTGGCCAGATGGATGACATGCTGTGAACAACTTAAATTTTTGCCCTGTGATGTCAACATTCTCTTTGGTGCAGTAACAACTGAATATCACCCACATTACAATCTTTGTCCAGTAATAAATGCATGTCAAATGAATGCACTAGTTGTCCTAGTATTTTGATTTGTGCATTCTTGTCAGTTGTCATGCTGTGATGTTAGCCTACCGGGGAGTCTTTCATACTCACAAATGTAAAATTTGTGCAAGATCAAAATTGTGTCACCGAATAATCCTGTTCTAACTCTTGGCCAATTTTAATGGCAGTGGCTACGCATATGTAGGCCGCCAGTCTAAAAGTATGACATAAGCCATTTATTCTGTGCATGCGTATGATTTTATTTTCAGTTACTGAGCTGTATTTTTAGCATCGTTTGTCTAAAGGTACGACATTCCATAAGCGCATGTGCATGATTTCCATACGTGAGCCTTATCTTTAGTGGCTGTTCCAAAAGTATGTGAGTTTTCCCGCACATGCACGCATGTTTATATACATAAGCTCTACTGCCGTATCTTTAGCACTCAGATCTAAAAGTAGGCCTACGTGAGTTTTTAATAAACACACGTATGTGAGTTTTTTCATACGTGCATGTTGATGTACGAACAAACGGAAGCTCTTTTGGCACTCAGTTATAAATATATGTGAGATTTTGTGCCTTTTATTTTTTCCGCAAGTTGACATATAGCCCCACGGCTGTCAATAAATCTAACAATGTCAAAAACATCGCTCCCTTGTGTAATTCCACCGTATTGATGCGACAAGATGGATGCAACGAGCATCCATCTCGTCCTCACGTTCATGCGGATCCTCACGTACGGTTAGGCCATGGGTCTAAAAATACGGCTCACTTACACATAGACAGTTCAAATTTTAATACTGCCAGTGCCAGATCCCACCTTGATGAAGTTGGTTCTCAAGGTAAATGTTCTTGCCTCAGAGCACTTTAAACAGCACAGATAGGACATTATGTTTTTTTGATGCAGCACCTTTTATGTGATTTTATTTGTATGGTCTATTTTTTTAAGATTGGTTTAACATTTAAAAAAATTGAACAGTGTTCTGATTACTTATTCAATATTTATCAATCATTATATGGGGGTGTGTGTGTCTTCTGCCCTCCCGATACCGTCTAGCCTGAGTCAACATGCTGAGGATACAGGCGGGCGGGTTTTGTGTTACAATGGCAAACAAAACATTAGGACAAACGATTATTATTTTGTCGATTTGTGCCTCAGCCAGCTCAGGATCCACAAGACAAGGTCCAGGGCCTTGACCAGAAATCTATAAAATAACGCCGGGTACTTCGTCAGTTAAGCCTTCTCCTACTCTTTATGCCTATTAACAAAATGAACTGCCGGTGATATGTGTTGTAGTTTATTAATGGAATGGAGTTAATATAAGCTGGATGTCAAGACACTCAGTCAAATCTATCCGTCTCTCAAACCCTAAAAACCAAGTCAGTGGAACTCACGGCATCTTTATCGTTGAATTTCGCCAACCGGAAAGTTTCCGCTTTGACAGTAGATTCACCATTCTCTTGTAAAATTTTAGTAAGCAATTCTATTGTTCCTCGAATCTGAGCCATAGCTTGCGCTGAATGTTGCTTTAAAATGTCAACGTCTGATCAGCAGAATATTGATAAACCTGAACTGGCAATGCCATGTTTTTTTCTGTAAACATGGCGATTCCTGGATCTGGGGAGCGCTGGTTATTCAAGAGTGTAATGGCGTGCTGCAGTGCTAGATGAAGGCGTTATGTTCAATTGGAGCATTACATTTTTGATACACCAAACATTGACATCTGTGCGTATGATATCCATGATTTTAATGTGTTCTGTAATGCAGTGATGTTATGATGTACGTCGGACACACCAAGAAAGCTGTGTTATTACATGTAGTTAATAAACTGTTATATTATCGCCCAAGGACCATCCCGTAATTGATTAACAGGTGCATTTATGTCACTCTTCATTAAGATTGTGTCTGCCTAAAACAGAGAGTAGTGTATGAAATAGTTTTGACTGTAAATGCGAAATAACACTAATATGTACAACCAAGTCATTGACAATGCCATGGATATAGTCATGGAATATTCCATGGATATTTATTCCAATGTGTTTTAAGTTTTTATTAAAATTTAAATTATATAGACTGTTTAGACGTTAGTTAAGAGGGGATATCCTAGATAATGATGATTATATAAGATTATGATGAGTATATATTATATAAAATAACTTAAACAAGTATTTGGTGCAATTTGCCCAACTGAATTGTTTTATTAAGCTGCAGTGTTCATCAAATAATATTTTTTTGTAATTGACACATTCCAGGACCACACACAACTGACAGCTGTGCTCTCCTCGGTCTCTTCACATGAGCAGTATGATGCCAGTGAGACTGCCAGCGATGCTGTATCGGTGTAGACTAGTCATCCAGCGTGTATCTGCTACAACCTTGGCTACGGAGCGTCACGTGTCGGGCAGATTTCTGCATTGTCAAACAATTTCACCATCAGTCTTGTCGTGTGCTGGCAAGCATACATGGGCAGTTGACAGAAGACAGAGGAGTAAAGTCCGACTGAACATGCGGTCATTGCTATATGACGAAGAAAACGTTCAACAAGACTCTAAACGTAGGCTGGACTTTGAGAAATCAGAACCTCACATTGACAGGAGACGGGGGGTTCTTGATGACATCATCAATGACCTGTTGCAAGGTGAGCAGCGCAAAGTCTCGAGTGATATTTGGGACGGCATCAGAGACAAACTAGCTGGACTCCATCAGTTCAAGAAGGCGTGGCCAGCCAACATCATGTTAATGCTGGCAAATAGGGAGCCACCGTCAAAGTATGTATTTGAAGTTGGCCAGTCGCTGTTGCAGTATTATCGCAGTGAAATCAGTGAGAAGATGAACATTGCTGTGCTGGTCCCATTCATCTTGCTGTGTGCGTCTCAGGGTGGACAGGAGAACCAGAACACATTCAATGCAGCGTACGAGGAGTTGTGCGGAATCACCGATGTTCTCGATGCTACGTCCGCTTTGATCCTCATTCGGGCCTTCTCCCTGACACCTCGGTGGGGGGAGTGTTTCGCTTTTATTGACATGATCAAACTAACCTCAGAACCGACCGGTGTGACCTACAGTCCTGTTGTTGTAGCAGCCCTCAAGGCTGGAGATCAAAGCACAGTGGAAGAGCTCATAGGTATTGTCACATTCCTTGTTTATTCTCTAATATATATTCATAACTCTGGGTATAAACATTATCATAAAGTCAGGGGAGTTCTAAAATGGACAGAAAATACTATATTATTTATATATTATATATACTATATTATTTTGCATATCAAGGAATGTAGGACACAAAGCAGTATATTTAAGTTTATGTTTAACCTAGCCTAATGATAGTGGTTATGTTACATGTGTAATGATCTATAAATATCATGGCAACAGAGTTCTATGCACACATATATACCCCCATCTACACACACACAAACATACAGACTACAGACACACAGACGCACGCGCACGCACGCACGCACACACACACACACACACACACACACACACACACACACACACTTGTGTTTTGTTTTTGCCCAATGTATACACTATACAGAGGGTCAGACACTTTTTCTGTAATATCATATTTTTCTGAGCTCTCTGACATGGTCAGAGGGTTAGCTTGATAATAATTTATTTGTATCCTGTTGCCAGATCCTAACATAAATGTGAAACTGCAAAATGGCTGAAACAATACAAATGTAAAAAACTGGTGTGAAAAAACCCTGGCATGGATTGACCCAAAATTAAGCCAGTTAAAATTATGTGTATCTAATACTCTTAATGGTTCATTCATTCTATTGGTTTTGTAGTGTAAAAAATATTATCAGATTTTATGTTTGCCAGTACGTAGTTCAGGGATTTCATATTGGTAAAGGAATTGGCCACCAGGGACCAGATCAAGTCACCTGTTACTTGTCCTTGCTGAATTAGCACAATTTGTTACATAATGTCTAAAAAATTCAGAATAAAAATTTGGGCCACGATTCAGTGCCCTTTCACCATTCATGTATTTTCATCCATAAACACGCCACTGCCCCCCCCCCCCCATGCACCTAGACACTCACTCCTGCTGACTCAGACAAGTGTACTAGTCCTTGTGGGGTCTGACCTTTCCATTTTAGTGCATCCTCTGCTAGCTGTAACCAGGCACCTCCCATGATCTAACTCCATGGCACCTCCACACACAGACAAGTGTGGATTGGATGTCTAGGCTGATTGAAACCCCACAGGTGCACTGCAATTTACAAGTTGTTTTTCCCACGTAGACGACATTGCCTTGTGGGTTAGAATGGAGAGTTTGACAAATCTAAACCTATAGTGGTACATGCTTGGGATCCCCGTAGAATGTTTTCAAATCGTTTCAGGTTTATAGCTGTCATTGCCACAGAGTGTGTAATTTACTGTGTATAACCAAAAATGCATGCATGCTACTTCATTACCACAAATACATTTCAGGTAAAATACCCATATATACAATTGATAGATAAATATAAATCAGAATAACATTTACGTAAGATAATAAGTTAAGGTAAATAATTAATAAAATTACTATAAATGCTGCCTTGCTTATGGATGTTTTTTTTAATAGTTTTGATGAATTCATTGAGAAAAACTTTTGATGTAGCCCTGTTAAAATTGTGCACACCTCCCCCCCCCCGAGACCTTCCCTGAGGCCAGATGGCTTTGTGTCGTCCATCCAACATCGTGTTTCTAACATTGCTTTGCCCATTCTACTGGACATCTCATCTCTTGAAGGTACAATGGTCAACAATGGCCTTGTGCCAACCGATAGTGTCTTTGAGACAATGATGGAACTGGACAGTGGGAGTGGTCAGATGGTCACTGACATGCTGCTAAAGATGAGTAGCTACACGTGGATCCCATCGGCATCAGTCGTTGAGCAGCTCAAGCACTGGTTTGAAAGGTGAAGGTCACACATGCATCGTTACTCACTCCATTCACTCAAACTCAAAGCAACACTTACACTGTACTTCAGAAAAGTGTTGTATACATACATACTCGTGGTGTACTGTGCTTTAAAAGGAAACAATATTGATGTTAGAACATTTTTCACACTGTAGTTGTTTTGTCGCCAACACCTTCCAAATCATAGAAACATTTCAGAAGATCTAGAGATGATTAAAATTAGTAATTTCAAGCTCAATATCATGCTGGTTGTGAAGATTTTAGCAACTGGGTATATATTTGAACATATCAGCAGAAAATTGGTAAACCTTTGTGATTTTTTATGGTGCCCCTGGTTGATTGTTTTGAAATAAATCATTCCTCATAAAAAGAGCTACTTAATTACTGGAAATACAACTCATATATTTTGTTTGTTGTAACAATTTGCGTGAAGGAAAAAGAAACTACCCTGGTAATAATGAATCAAATGAAGATGAAGATGTAGCAGACTAGTCCATTTGTGGATACTCAGGCGAGTAAAACAAATTCCTGATGAAGACTTAAGGGTAATAGTCGATATATATATATATATATATATATATATATATATATATATATATATATATATATATCACTTTAAATTTCATAGTTGTAATACAAGGACATTTTGCTTCAAACAAGTTGCTCTGTTTACAGTCGCACTCAGGAGAAGTGGACAGGGACATACACCAGCGTCACGAGCAAGTATGTGTAGCAGTAGTCTGTCAGTTTACAGTATTCTTCACTTATAAACGAGCAGCTAATTAAGACCAGGATCATTGTCATCACCCATCACAACATTACATATTTGTGTTGTGTTTACCGTATACATTGTAACAAGCATGCATGCTCTAATTAACACCCCCCCCCCCCACTTCAGCAGTGTCTGGTATAAATCTAGGAAAAAAAATTGTCATCAGATCCATCATTTATTGCGATTGCTTCTCTGTCAACCACTGAGCCAGTGACAACAGCAGACAATTCCACCAGCATCTGCCACCTTGCCACCCCTTTGACACATACATCTGGATGAATACATCATTTCTAGACAGCTGATGTAACCTGGTGGATGACACTAGTGGAAACAGTAGAACTACCGGTGCCACTATGTGGCGCCACAATTTATTGTCGAAGCACGGTTAATTAAGAATTCTATGGTTAATAAAACGAACACCCTATGTTTATGCTTTGTACTTGTGGCGCCCTCTGTGGAAGGTGTTCTCAGATTTGTAATTGCAGTATGGCCTGGGGAGTGTCTCACTATACAATTTGTCCCCTATAAAGTATACCCAGTAAGTGCCTTTGTATGTTTCCAAACTATTCCTTTCAAAATGTCCTATTGCGAGACCAGAAGTCAATAGGACATGTATATAAATACAGAGAAAGGAGAGTGGATACCTGGGAGACTGGGAGGAGATACACTTACGGTGAGATGCACTCATGGTGAGATGCACTCACGGTGAGATGCACTCACGATGAGATGCACTTACGGTGAGATGCACTCACGGTGAGATGCACTCATGGTGAGAATCACTCAAGGTGAGATGCACTCACGGTGAGATACACTCACGGTGAGATGCACTCACGGTGAGATGCACTCAAGGTGAGATGCACTCACGGTGAGATACACTCACGGTGAGATGCACTCACGGTGAGATGCACTCACGGTGAGATGCACTCACGGTGAGATGCACTCACGGTGAGATGCACTGTGTTTGTAGTGACATGGGACTGTTTGTAGTTACATGGGACTGTGTTTGTAGTGACATGGGACTGTGTTTATAGTGACATGGGACTGTGTTTGTAGTGACATGGGACTGTGTTTGTAGTGACATGGGACTGTGTTTGTAGTGACATGGGACTGTGTTTGTAGTCACATGGGACTGTGTTTGTAGTAACATGGGACTGTGTTTGTAGTCACATCGGACTGTGTTTGTAGTAACATCGGACTGTGTTTGTAGTAACATGGGACTGTTTGTAGTGACATGGGACTGTGTATTACTTTAGAATATATTTCTATTGAAACATGTGATCCATTATATATTGCTGTGGTTATAATTAATTATATCCCGCTGTGGTCCTGTTTGTTAACAAACTCTCAGGTAAATAATTAAAATGTTTCTTAATCAGATTTGGCACAAATAGAAAAACAACAACAAACACTGTGTTTCAGGGGCATGTGTGAGTCATGTCGACTGCCTCTCGAGTCGCTGTCAACAATTACACCTGAGGACTTCACTGAACTGCGAGAATCATTCCTTGCAAAGTCCGTCAAAAGAGGCAATGTCTTCCTGAACTCCTCTCCAGAAGAGCTCAAGCGATTCACTGATTTCCTACGAGAAAATGCACCATTTGACATTGTGGTGGACGCACTGAATGTGTCCCATGTCACATCTCAAAAGGCATCGTTACAATATCGAGCCAAATTGGTGAGACTGTGTTAAACATTACGTCGGTTGCTGTAAAACAGAACTGATTTAAAGAATGTTCACATTTGTTTTGAATGTCTGGTGCTCTTTTGCGGGATTGAAAAAAAAGAATTTATGTATCCTGGTTAGGCAGGAATTTGCCCAGCCAATGCTGGGAATTACCTAATGGCACATATCGCTGACAAAACGAGAGGAAAACTTTTAATGTCTGATTGATTCAATAATGTGGCAGTCACATGACCAATCAATTATCAGTCTTAGCCAGAGTCTCCTGGACAGATATAACTGTTTAAATAATAAGCATGAATCTATATTAATTTGAAATCTATCCCTGTTTTGCTTTTTTCACAGTACTTTGTACAGCAGGGTCAATAGAGGATGTGAATGCCTTGAATAATGCAGAATTGTATTAATTAAAAATAAATGTGTTGAAAGTCATAATTTTCTAAGTGGCCTGGTCATATATAAAATGGTGGTCAGTTTTACACGTACAAAAACTGTGATGAACCAGTCCTTCACACAGCATCACTGCAGCAAGACGTTGTTGGAAGTTAAGATGCAGTAATGGTTCTAACTGTACCCGTGGTTCCACAGGAGGGTGTACACCATATTATAATTAAGTCTAAAATGTATGTTTGGCGTAACTAACTACCATGTAAGTAAGTGTTTTAACAGAGGCCAGGAAAAGCACTGAGATGTCACAAGGTTTAACATTTCTTCTCAAGTGTATGAATTCTGGTCGTTTTTACATTTGCTAGCTTGTCTGCTTGATTAACAGGTTCCTATTTATGTCACTAGGTGGAGCGAGTGGTCGAGTACTTTGCGAGTCGGTACAAGATGAAGGTGCTGATGATGGGGAGGAAGCACATGAAGAATTGGCCGGTGCACATCCTTGGGAGGATAGAGGAACTCGCCGGCTGTTTCTACGCAGAAAATGTGTGAGTGTTGACAGATTGGCTTTTTCTGATCTGTTCTTCTTTGTCCTTCACTTTATGAAGTGGTGAAGCCAGTTGATATCCCAGCCAGCAGTTAGCTCCCGACATTTTCTCCATCGTATTCATCTTCGTAAATGCACATTTTGATCATAAGTGTATCCATTCTGTTCACTCTGGTCCAGTAGGTCCACCACATGTAGGTTCTGTTTCACAGATATTCTGGTGATCTGTAGTTTGGTTTCATTCATTAACGTTGATCTTTGAGAGATCTGTTGATGAGAACATGCAAATGAGCTGTCTTTTGTGCATGAGAAACTTCAGTGTGCTCGCTATTTGATGATTTCTAAAATGCAAAGTTAAATGGACGGGTGGGATCTGTGTCAATATCACAGGCTCACCACGGGGACAACTTTAAGACTAACAATATAATAATAAACTAAATGTTGCTAAGACTTTTACATAACTGATCTAGAGAAACTAAACGACATAAACGAGGAAAATATTATTAAAAAACTACATTAACACATCATGAAATGTCGGATAAAATAATTGAACATGTTGTAATAGTAATAATAGAATAGTTAGACGTTGCAGGTGACAATGAGGATTAGGCATTAGTAGGGACTTTTAAATAATGTGTGGTAGAAAGTAAACGTTTTGTTTCAGTTCGGCTGACGATCCATTCATGCTGTATGCGGCCCTCTACAGCGGGCAGCGCACTCTGATCGTGACAAGAGACGAACTGCGCGACCATCGCTTCCTCCTCGGTTCAGAGCTCGCAACAAAGTTCAAGAAATGGCAGCGTGGACACCAGATGGCGTTTGAGGGAGTCTTCAGAAAGCCCAGCGGGCAGGAGGCACTCAAATTCACGGTGAGCTATTTGTAGTTGGTGTTTAAAGATACAATGGCACTCCATGTCTTAATAATTCAACTTTCCAATTGCTTGTTAGTTATTTTTTATTATTCATTTTATTATTCGTGTGAACAAGAGACTTACAACACTAACAGCCAATAAGAGCTGATCTAACAAGTAATGTTTGGCATTGAACCAATAGGAGCTGATCTAACAAATTTTGCTTGACAGTGGACCAGTAGCCACTGATTTAACAAGTAATGTTTGGCAGTGAACCAATAGCTTCTGATTTAACAAGTGCTACACAATGTTTGCATCTCAGGCAAACCTTTCAGGTGTTCATCTATGATTCCTGGGGAAAAGTAACACTTACTTATTTTTTATTCAACCTCACGTTAAGGGCTCTTACTAGTTAATAGTTTATATCAGACATTAGGCAGTCACTTTGAAAGTAAAGTTGTAACAATGACGGCACTGCTAAGAACCTATTTGAATTGATGTGATCTTTGTTAAATATCAACTCAATTCCGCGTCACTGAAGTTGGACTTTTCCTCTCCCTCTTATTTGCAGGAACAGCATAATTCTAGCAGGACTGTGGGAAGGGGAACCCCGGGGGTTGCCCGTATCATGACGCTAATCTTACCATGTGACAGATTTATGGCCATACATAGTTAAGAAATAGGTCAAGTGCGCTACATTAAACCTGTGTTGCTTAGTTTTACGCAACTACTTAGCTACGCAAGAATTGGAGTTTACGCACTTGCGTGGCGCTAAGTAAACACATAGTTTAAGTACGGTTTATGAAACCAGCCACAGGTACATAACCTTTCTGGCACTGGAGAAAGACTAAGAATGCTGTGAGACGCAGCCAAAATATATGGAAAACAACAACAAATGTCTTTGCTTAAGAATTAAGAGGTAAATTGACTAAGTATCGTGTACATATATGTATGTGTGAGCACTGATGCTAGTTAGGTCAATATAACTGTGGCTGTGTTTCTCTCCCAGTGGCCAGACATACATGAGACGGCCGTGCAGCAGGCACCAGGAGGCTGGCACATCCCCATCAGTGACGGCACGAAGAAAACATCCTTCCAACTAGCCACAAAGTGGCTGTGCCTGACATGTCATGTGACAAAAGTGACGCTCGTCATGACGCGTCATCAGAGGATGTTTTGCCGTATTCGATCTGTCACAGCTGGTATCATTTGGGTGATTGGGAGATATTATTTTTATACATCATACCTGGAACGTGATGGACTTGTATTTTGCTATATCTTTATACGATCATGTGGCATATGCATGATACTTTCAGTAGTGGCATCACAGTAACTGAATACCCATTTTATCAGTGACTGAATGTGTCTTGTCTCAGCAGTTGAAGCCACAAGGAGTGTTTTTGAGTTATTTGATACTTGTGCAGTTGATTATCTTCAGGTTAAATTGTTTGTCGTATATATATATATATATATATATATATATATATATATATATATATATATGTGTGTGTGTGTGTGTACACAAGATATAACTCAGTGTACAACAACAAAATACATATTTTTTACCATATTTTTCCTTCCCAATGATGTGATATAACATTATAAAGGTCCTAGAGAAATGGACATATAATTAGCTAAACATTAATTGTAATGACAATGAAATGATGACATCACGGTGGAAGGTGTATTTTTGTTATCCATATTAGAGATCTCCTACATAATTTATTTTAAGTGTGGATAGTCTTCATATGCATTGGGCCTACGTGTTACTTAGTCATATAAAAAGTACATGACAAAAGGAAACTTATAAGTATAAGTTCTCCAGATAAGTTGACTTTATCCAAGTTAGTCAGGGGAAGTTGAAGCATTTACATGTGTCAAAAGATTAACATGCTGTGGTACCAAACCATATTTGACTTCCTAGCCATGTAATCATTTTGCATCTACTTTACATTTTTACTGTATTCGTGCCTTATGCTAGTAATGTGCCTGTATTTTAACATCGCATTTGATCTAGTAACAGAATGATTTGTCATCTAAGAGGTTTGTTATTGTTTGGTTATGAATGTACTGGTGTTGGTTCAATGTAAACAATTGCTATATTTTATCATTTTCTTTAAGAAGCAAAATGTTACAAGTTGCCAGCCACAACCACTCCGCTGATATATGCCATATTAGATCTGTTAGTGCTGGTATTATTTGGGTGATTGGGAAATATATTATTTTGTACGTTACACATAGAAAGTGATGGAATTATATTTTGTTATACACCTGTACCTAAATATAGTCATGTGGTATTCAAGGTGTATTTTCTATAATATTGTGTCATTATGCAGCCAGTTCCTTGAGCATGTTTGTTTTTACATAACACAAGCAGTTAACAAAATACATAAAGTGTTAAGATAGTGTTGGAAAAGGGGTGTGTAATGAAAATGTGTCGGATAACTTTGAATGGCCTGGTGGAAGACACAACTTATACAGTTTGAATTAATTACACTAGACCCATTCAAAATGGCCGCCCCTTTGAAACTACCTTCTGGGCATGACTGTTCTAACACAGTATCTTTGTTTACAATTGAAAACCATTTAAAACTAATTCTGAATGTATTTTATACACCAGCCATTTCTGCTCAGTATTCATCTGAAATGTCATTGTCACATGTGACAGAAATATAATCAGCTAATACACCACTTGGTTTAAAATTTTCATATTAAATGCAAAAAACAAACACGTTTTTGATTATGATAATGTTAATAAATTTGCAAATGTAAGAAAACCTATCCAGCTTTGACCATCCAAAGCCGAGTTACTTTTGGTGCCAAGGGTCAATGCTGACAATAAAAAGACGTTTTTGGAAGTGCACATACTCTTCGAATACACTTCCTCTAGTGTTAGATCAGTAGAAACTTTTGCACAGTTCCAGTGTAATTAAAACACAACTGTTTATCTGATAACAACTTGAAATCAGTTTTGAGATTGACCAATTCCATTGTCTCGGAGTGCCTCTGACATTGTTTTTTTTAAGGATTTAGGCCCAATAGAAATCACCATATTATATCTGACCAGCCTCTCTAATCAGACCACCTCTCTAATCAGGCCACACCTTTAGTCACGTCTGTTTGGTCTTATCAAGTCAGGTAAAATGTAGGAAATCACTTATTCTAGAG
This sequence comes from Ridgeia piscesae, assembly GCA_025642075.2. NCBI lineage: Eukaryota > Metazoa > Annelida > Polychaeta > Sabellida > Siboglinidae > Ridgeia > Ridgeia piscesae. Next base: position 477,326 of record JAODUO010000073.1, on the reverse strand, counting down.
AACGTTAGTACCGCAGACATATCAGGTATAATCTCATTCGGCTTCCTGCAAGTGCATAGTCAATATGTGCAGAATTATTGTGCATCTACTTGGTGAAATTTATTGCTTATATATATACACATATATACATACATATGTATATATATATACATATATATATATATAAATGATATTCAGTATAAGTGTGTATTATGCATATATGGTGCTTTTTTTTTAGCAACATTTTATTTATCATTTTTACTAACAATATTGCTACTGTTTAGTTTGTGTATCATTAAATATGGATTAATTTTGCAAGAGTAGTTGTTTGTATAGCAAGTAAATTTTTGGTTTTGGTAGGTTTTACCATTCTGTTAATATCAGCTTAAGTATAAATTTGCTACTATTGCTATTGCTACATTTTCAACCCTGATATCTGATGGACTTCAGAATAAAGAATGGGGAAAACAATGGAAACTGGTTGGATGTTTGAGTTAGTAAATCGATTGTAATGAAACCTTAACATCTGTTCAGTCAGAACAGTTTACAATACAAGCTGTGGCCAGTCACTCGCCACACATCTTTTAATGAAAACTTATCAATACAAATGAAGTTGTACAAATGTTACAACCATATGACCTTATTCCTTCATAATTAACGTGATTTGGTGCAGTGTCATTACTGAATCATAACCTTTTCACACTTCGTATACGTAGCTGCAATCGGAAGGGAGGGCTGTAATGTTTTACCAGTAAAATGGTCCCAATAGTATTTAAGTTTTCACTGCATGCAGTCTTATCATGAATTTGATGACCCACCCACTCCGGTGAAATTCAAAATGACCATATGTACTTAAGATATCAATCAATATGCAGTGACTCCAAAGGTTGTCCTATTTTCACTTGGGGCCCAATAACTCATAGCTTCTGTCTAGGACAGCCCAAGTGATCTCTCTGCCTGGAACTCCTTCAAAGCAACATCCAAGGAAAACTCAATGAAACTGGTTTGCTCAAAAACTTTGAAGTTATATGTGTCTGGAACATATGTTATGTTAGGCACATGCTGTATGCCATGGTGGTCACAGACCTGGCTATCTCTGCATGACTTTCCACCATCACCACTAACAATTGCTTGGTCACCAATCGCTGCCTCCAGCTACCCTGTATCAGGTGCCTTGTCCACCCTTGGATGGCCTGACACTGTCAGAGTCACACCTGTAGTTGGCCAGACTCCCCCAGCCACACCTGTAGTCTGAATGCCATTCATTACAGAGTGAACACAACAAAACAGTCGAAGAGCCAAACCTTTGTAGATAAGCAAATTTCACAAGGAAAGATGTGAATAGCAACATAAAATATTACCAGACCCTTAGTGTGTAAATAAGGTAAATGTAAACATTATTATTAACACCTGAAGTACAATATGATTAGACCACGGGAAACTAACTTCTGTTGAAACAATGGAAACCATGATGTAAACCATGACACTAACCAACCCACCAAAGAACTAGAACTACTGTGTGGTCGTCCCCTCCTAAAACTCGTAGAAGAGTCAGAGCTCGCTTGGTTATCAACTCATAATTCCACCCACCTACCTCAGTCTCCCTGCCATGTCAAGCTCTGTCCAGTGCATCTGGATGCGATTGCCATAACTCAGAAATATAAAACAGAAGAGGTCAACATATGTGGAAACTATTAAACTCTCGAATAGTTATCCAAACATGTTTATTTATATATATATATATATATATATATATATATATATATATATATATATATATATATATATATATCATATATATATATACATATATAAAATATATACATATATATACATATATATACATATATATATACTCAAGTCATTTTGTTGCCATGAGAGTCAAGTGATAACTTAAGAGCCACATCAACTCAATAGCTTTCCCAGTCTCTCTGTTGCCACTGTGGTCGAGACTGCCATTCCAGAATTGAGCCTTCCCAGTCTCTCTGTTGCCACTGTGGTCGATACTGCCATTCCAGAATTGAGCCTTCCCAGTCTCTCTGTTGCCATTGTGGTCGATACTGCCATTCCAGAATTGAGCCTTCCCAGTCTCTCTGTTGCCACTGTGGTCGAGACTGCCATTCCAGAATTGAGCCTTCCCAGTCTCTCTGTTGCCACTGTGGTCGATACTGCCATTCCAGAATTGAGGCCTTCCCAGTCTCTCTGTTGCCACTGAGGTCGAGACTGCCATTCCAGAATTGAGGGCCCTTTCCCCGTCTCTCTGTTGCCACTGTGGTCGAGACTGCCATTCCAGAATTGGGCCTTCCCAGTCTCTCTGTTGCCACTGTGGTCGATACTGCCATTCCAGAATTGGGCCTTCCCAGTCTCTCTGTTGCCACTGTGGTCGATACTGCCATTCCAGAATTGAGCCTTCCCAGTCTCTCTGTTGCCACTGTGGTCGAGACTGCCATTCCAGAATTGGGCCTTCCCAGTCTCTCTGTTGCCACTGTGGTCGAGATTGCCATTCCAGAATTGGGCCTTCCCAGTCTCTCTGTTGCCACTGTGGTCGAGACTGCCATTCCAGAATTGGAGCCTTCCCAGTCTCTCTGTTGCCACTGTGGTCGATACTGCCATTCCAGAATTGGGCCTTCCCAGTCTCTCTGTTGCCACTGTGGTCGATACTGCCATTCCAGAATTGGGCCTTCCCAGTCTCTCTGTTGCCACTGTGGTCGATACTGCCATTCCAGAATTGAGCCTTCCAGTCTCTCTGTTGCCACTGTGGTCGATACTGCCATTCCAGAATTGGGCCTTCCCAGTCTCTCTGTTGCCACTGTGGTCGAGACTGCCATTCCAGAATTGGGCCTTCCCAGTCTCTCTGTTGCCACTGTGGTCGATACTGCCATTCCAGAATTGGGCCTTCCCAGTCTCTCTGTTGCCACTGTGGTCGATACTGCCATTCCAGAATTGGGCCTTCCCAGTCTCTCTGTTGCCACTGAGGTCGAGACTGCCATTCCAGAATTGGGCCTTCCCAGTCTCTCTGTTGCCACTGTGGTCGAGACTCATTCCAGAATTGAGCCTTCCCAGTCTCTCTGTTGCCACTGTGGTCGAGACTCATTCCGAATTGAGCCTTCCCAGTCTCTCTGTTGCCACTGTGGTCGATACTGCCATTCCAGAATTGGGCCTTCCCAGTCTCTCTGTTGCCACTGTGGTCGAGACTGCCATTCCAGAATTGAGGGCCCTTTCCCCGTCTCTCTGTTGCCACTGTGGTCGATACTGCCATTCCAGAATTGGGCCTTCCCAGTCTCTCTGTTGCCACTGTGGTCGAGACTGCCATTCCAGAATTGGGCCTTCCCAGTCTCTCTGTTGCCACTGTGGTCGAGACTGCCATTCCAGAATTGAGCCTTCCCAGTCTCTCTGTTGCCACTGTGGTCGAGACTGCCATTCCAGAATTGGGCCTTCCCAGTCTCTCTGTTGCCACTGTGGTCGATACTGCCATTCCAGAATTGGGCCTTCCCAGTCTCTCTGTTGCCACTGTGGTCGATACTGCCATTCCAGAATTGGGCCTTCCCAGTCTCTCTGTTGCCACTGTGGTCGAGACTCATTCCGAATTGAGCCTTCCCAGTCTCTCTGTTGCCACTGTGGTCGAGACTCATTCCGAATTGAGCCTTCCCAGTCTCTCTGTTGCCACTGAGGTCGAGACTGCCATTCCAGAATTGGGCCTTCCCAGTCTCTCTGTTGCCACTGTGGTCGAGACTCATTCCAGAATTGAGCCTTCCCAGTCTCTCTGTTGCCACTGTGGTCGAGACTGCCATTCCAGAATTGAGCCTTCCAGTCTCTCTGTTGCCACTGTGGTCGAGACTGCCATTCCAGAATTGGGCCTTCCCAGTCTCTCTGTTGCCACTGTGGTCGAGACTCCATTCCAGAATTGAGCCTTCCAGTCTCTCTGTTGCCACTGTGGTCGAGACTGCCATTCCAGAATTGAGCCTTCCAGTCTCTCTGTTGCCACTGTGGTCGAGACTGCCATTCCAGAATTGAGCCTTCCAGTCTCTCTGTTGCCACTGCGGTCGAGACTGCCATTCCAGAATTGGGCCTTCCCAGTCTCTCTGTTGCCACTGTGGTCGAGACTGCCATTCCAGAATTGAGGGCCCTTCCCCGTCTCTCTGTTGCCACTGTGGTCGAGACTGCCATTCCAGAATTGAGCCTTCCCAGTCTCTCTGTTGCCACTGTGGTCGAGACTGCCATTCCAGAATTGGGCCTTCCCAGTCTCTCTGTTGCCACTGTGGTCGAGACTCATTCCAGAATTGAGCCTTCCCAGTCTCTCTGTTGCCACTGCGGTCGAGACTGCCATTCCAGAATTGGGCCTTCCCAGTCTCTCTGTTGCCACTGTGGTCGATACTCCCTTCCAGAATTGAGCCTTCCAGTCTCTCTGTTGCCACTGTGGTCGAGACTGCCATTCCAGAATTGGGCCTTCCCAGTCTCTCTGTTGCCACTGTGGTCGAGACTCATTCCAGAATTGAGCCTTCCAGTCTCTCTGTTGCCACTGTGGTCGAGACTGCCATTCCAGAATTGAGCCTTCCAGTCTCTCTGTTGCCACTGTGGTCGAGACTGCCATTCCAGAATTGAGCCTTCCAGTCTCTCTGTTGCCACTGTGGTCGAGACTGCCATTCCAGAATTGAGCCTTCCAGTCTCTCTGTTGCCACTGTGGTCGAGACTGCCATTCCAGAATTGAGCCTTCCAGTCTCTCTGTTGCCACTGTGGTCGAGACTGCCATTCCAGAATTGAGCCTTCCAGTCTCTCTGTTGCCACTGTGGTCGAGACTTTCCATTCCAGAATTGGCCTTCCAGTCTCTCTGTTGCCACTGTGGTCGAGACTCCCTTCCAGAATTGACTCCAGCTCTCTCTTGCAATCGTCTTGAGATGTGCAGATGCCAACGACATAATTTCCCATTGCCACTGCAATGTTGTTTTATCAAATATATTTATTTATCTTATAATACTGTCATACCGTTTTTAGCATATTTATTCCAGTACTTGATCTATTTTACAGCTATCATTTAATAATAAAATATTTATTTGGTTTAGCACCCCATCCATAATCGTTCGTGGTGCTTCACAACATATTACAATTTAAAAGACATAAAAAGATATATGTATACAATAAGACAAATATTAGTATTTTAAAGTAAATGTAAAAAATATGTATAGGTATATAAATAAATTACGTATTAATCATAGAAACACATAATAACCGGTCTAGTGTATAATTACATTGCAATGAGACTGATAAATGACGGTATAGGTATAACTATTATTAGTAATAACTAGTTTTGTATATGTTAAAACTGTAAAATAATCATAATAATTATGTAATAATAATGCCAATAAATTAGTGTATAATTATGTATTGATAATATTACCAAATAATCTAGTAAAACAATTAATAATGTTCATGTCGAATTACACTAATATGCGATACGAAAAAAATGTGTCTTCAGTAGACGTTTGTAGCTGGTCAGATTGTCACAAATCTTAATATATTTATAGACTTGATTTTACTGTATACATGCATTACTATGTGATGTGATTTAGTGTTATTTGTTATGCATCCTCCAAAGTGCAAGGTGTTTATCCATTCTATGACTGGACAATAATTATTATTATACAGTGTATATAAAATAACTATCCCGAAGAATATTTGTTAAGGTGATTTTCTCTAAAGGTATCACTTTCCTGTGACCACAAGAAAGAGACAGGCGGAGTATATTACAAGCAATTAAGCTACTTGGCTAACAAATGGGGACAGATAGGACATAGATCTTTACTGGCCGACACGGCTGGTGTAATTACACGGGACTCGGGAACAGTTACGTCTCCACTGACCTGTAGCGACTCCTACTGTGAGATGTGTCAATTAACAGCATCTATCGCGAGTGCGTAATCTAATCATTATGTTCTGCATGTAATATTATGGACAGAAGAACATCAACTTTATTTTAAAGCAAAGAATTACTACCACAACAATAAACAACAACGACATAACTTTCTAAGCAATGTGCCATTTCTGCACTCAAAGTAAAAACGTATAATTATAACAAAAGAAACACGGGGTGGCATAAAAACAATTCTGCAACTGCCTTCCCATTGTCTTCACCACGACCACCAATTGATGTGGCATGCTGTGTTATCTTCAATGAATACTAAATCACCCGGTAAGAGAAATGTCAATACGAAAGCATCACTAAATACAAAGTCAATAAGAATATGGTAAAAACATCTATCAAACAAACTTTTGATATTTTTTAGTAGTGGCAAGATGCAAAATGGATTTAACCAGTTGAAATCCTATTCGTTTAATGGCAGCGTTTCCAGGCACTTCAGGGTTCGTCTTTCTCCCGAATGTCTTTCTTCCATTAGTACAGTCCGGAGCATCCTGTGGGTTGATATGAGTCGACTCAAGTCTGTAGACAGAATCCCGCCAGATCTTCCTTGGCCTGCCAACTGGAGTCGTCCTCTCCACCACTGACTTTGTGCAGCCTTTTACCCTGGCCATGTCGTCCTTTCACTATAATATACCCATACAACCTCGGCCTACTTCTCCTCGTCACAAGGAAATATTTCAACTGTATTACTGAAGAAGTTGATTTATGTGGAATATTGTATACAATTATCAGACAAGACACAAAGAAAACTGGGACATAAGAAAAGTCACCTTAAGTAAAGAATCAACTTAAAGGAGTTTGAGTTACACATTAAGTGCATTGTAATATCATCCATACATCAATCATTGTATAATTTTTTGATTTTTTCTCAGAAGTAACAGTATCTAGTGTAGTAATGGTTTAGCTTTACTCATCAACATCAGGACTTTCATTGTCTACTGTCTACAGTACGTCAACAACAAACACAGTTTTGAAACACGCGAGGAAGTGCATGCCTTTTTTTATATATCACGAAACCAGATCCTGTCTGCTAACACTTTTATCATATTCAGTTTCTATGACTAAAAATGTTTGATGTTGTTGCGCTTTGATGAGCAAATCTAGAGATGTTCTTTTTAGAACAGAACAGAAAACTTGAAACCACAATGCACACATCAATGTTTATCTCCTAAGAAAAAAATACGGACAGGAAATGGATATTTCACACCAATTTGACGTGTGTTTTCCCATTATAATAACAAATTACCCTTATACTCAAGCCAATTCACCTACACTTACATTGTTATTTGTCACTGTGAAGTTTTAATTTACCGAATAACACATTTTCTACAATTCCCAAATGAAATGGTGCTGAGGGGATATATTCCAATACACAGTTTTGCCTCATATTCTCAAATTGTGAAGGTACTATAAAAACTCAGACCTGCTCAATATGTTTTGCATATCAGGTAAACATTGATACGTGCCAAATTGGCATCCTCAGCCAGTATTTCTATTTTACATGTGTAACATTTACATATGTAGCCATCCCATCACCGGGTAATAATTACAAGTACCTAAAGTGCCATTGGTAGCAAAGAAACCAAACCATCAACACAGCTCATTTGCATAGTGCTGTAAACGAAGCAAACCTGTAATTACCATTGGTTGTACAATGTATATCCAAAACCTGTTAACCAGAAATTTGCAGCATTATTTGTAATGTCATGCTACGTAAATAACTTATACCATAGACAGATTAAATATACAATTTCCATGGTTGAACAGTTTAGGCTCTTAATAATATTCACTCACATTAACATTCTGCAAAGACAATTACTAGTGCACCTGTTGACTTTTCTACCTGTAAACCTATTTACATCCACATAACATTGTAATATTCATTTTCACCACCAATCTATATAATTATGACACACATTCTGTTGCCCCAAATGACACACAGTACATAACTTACAGTTTTATGTCCAGCATAACTGCCTGGACAATGACCACTGACCATCGGTGCTTCACATGCAGCATGGAATAACAAACTGTTGACTTTAACTTCAGCAGTTAAATATTTAAATATACCTACATTGTTCTAAATTGGCACCACAGGATCTATGCTAAGTACACGTGACTTCTAAACCATGTGTTGTAAGTTTGCTGTCCACCATGCACCTGTGAAGAAGCATTAGTCAACTGTCATCATGATTAACGATATATCCACCATCAAAAAACTGTCGGTCATAAGACTTATAAAAAATATAAGTTGTTCAGCCGCTCTACTTTAAGCAATCGTATGTGGGCCTGACCGGAGTGGCGTTGACTCGTCTGTGACAAACACATTATTCACTCTCACTCAGGTCACTGACTTTCTTTGTAGTTATTTGCGACAAAGGTATCACTATCATCGAGATTCTGTGACTTACCCAGAGATCATTGCAACCCACTTTATATACATCTGGGAAAGATTCCATATACACCAACTCAAGCAAAACAAGGACAACGATAAGCACCTAATTACAAAATGGATTGACTCAGCCTAAACATTTGTTCACTCTCCTTTGAGTTTTAAAATAAACATAATTAATTCTATAGTGACTGGTATTTTTTTTTTACAAATTTTATCAAATTATGTAATCCTATGTATACTCTGAATCATGGTGCCATCGAGTCATTGACCATTGATGTATTAAATGTTTTACTTTATTATTTAGTTCCATGAATAATTTGATATTTATTTGAGTATGTTTTATTTAATATTATAAAAATTAACAACTAGATTATTATTCAGTATTAATTTGTGGACTCTTGCTGTAATTTGCAGCACCACGGAATACTAGATTCACTATAGAAAACATTATGCTTCATTATTATAACTGGAAATCTGGTACAAATATATAATATCATCAACATTTTTTTCTTCAAACAAGCCAAATGCAATGAAAACTTATATGTTTATACATAATAAATATAAATGCTCTTTTTGAATACACTAACATGTGGGATACCCTGTGAAAACTAGACATTTACATATCTTCATTGGACGTATTACAATACAAGTGACAGCACAATTTAAATAATCCAAACACAGATTCTGAATGTCTTAGGCTCTGCAAATATGATTAAATTAAGATGATGTGGAAATGCAACAAGCACACTAATGAAACCATTGACAAAAATTCAGTAAAAAGCTTTCCCAAGATTTTAAATTATTTGTTATCAATAATTGTGATCTGTTTCAACAAACTGATATATCTAGGTGCTCTTTCCTTTGTGGGTAAATCACTGAATTCCTTTGTACAGTATGTTATTAGCATTGTGATGACTTTTTATAAACAGAAACAAGCATGTCATCCACAACAAAACACAAGGATTGCACACAAAATAATTCCATAATGCAGCCTTTTGTGTAAATTACAACCAACACTTTCAGAAACGCATCCATTACGCAGTTTTCCAAAAATAACTAACTTTTGACATTACACATTTTTCAGTATTCAGTTAGTATAACTGGACAAGTGCCACCCATCACGGCATATACCTCAGACATTCACTTGCTTCCATCTACGCACTAATTTCACTCTTTACCATCTCCAGTGATGTCTAACCTCAGATCTAGAGCACAAACACACACCAGTGGACTTAAATCTTTGCTGTTGCCACTCCAGGTGCTGCCTTGGCCATCCTCGCCCTCGCCTTGATTCGGTAGTTGCAGTAAACACGGACAAAGACGGCCATGAATACGACCAAGACACCGAGGATCCCGACCGCGGTGACAGGATGAAGGAAGACAATGCAAGACAGAAGTATAGCAAGAGCCTGCCGCGTCGTCATGATGATGGTGAAGACGACGGCGCCAAATTGCGATATGGTGTAGAATATGAAGAGCTGTCCTGTCGCGGAGCATATCGACAGGAGGACAACGTCGAATATAAACTTCGACTGGCGCCCCATGAAGGCGACTGACTCGAAAAATCCGCCCTGCTCAATGAGCGACAGACCGGTGAAGAGAACGGAGAAGAGGTTCACGCCAACCATCATCTGGATGGACGACATCTTGTACTTGGTAAACAGCTCCCCCTGCCAGTTCGATGTGAAGGCATCGAACGCGAGATACAACACCAGAAGGACGACACCTGATAACGTCGTTATTGTGCCGTGGTCCTTGACGCTGTCACGGCTTGTCAGCACAAACATACACACGCCAATGGAGATCATGACGGCGGTTATGTATTCGTACCACTGATATGTCTTTTTCGACATGACCTTTCCCATCAGCATGACTGGGATGATCTTCGAGGCTTTCGCGAGGACTTGCGTGGGAAAACTGACAAACTTGAGTGCCTCATACTGACACCAGCTGCTCATGATGTTCGAGAAGGAGCTGTACGAGTACTTGTACAGGGGGGCGTGGTGGCGGGGTAAATGCATGCACATGATGTACACCGCCCCAATCAGTAGCGCCAGTATGCGGTTCATAAACACGAGGAAAAGTGAATTTTTGAAGTTCTCCCCCTCCAAGCCCTCTTCCGCCCTGTACTTCTGGGTCATGATTCGCTCCTGCAGGTAACCCCAAACCAGGTAGGACCCGAGAAGACCAAACACACACCAGCATAGTTTCACCCATGTCGGAAACACGGTGCGTTCTTTTGCCGTCGACGTTGTCTCAGCTGACTTCCCTGCCTCCTCCAGAGACACAGTCTGATACTCTGTCCCCACCACACACGACCGCACCAGGCTCGGCAAACATCCTCCCCCTGCAGACAGATGCACATTTTCAGACACATTAATAACGCAAACTACGCTATTTCGCAGCAGCTCGTAACATGCTGTATTAAAAAACTGGCTCCTTTCAAAAGTTATGACTAAGGTTATATATGATATATATGACACAGATGTCTCATAACATTTGACATCCAGTAAAGTGCACATACGCCACAAAAGACAGTGAATGAATAGAATAAATCATCTACTGTCGGCACCGTGGGATTGTGAAAACATAAAGTTTTTATCTATAAGTATATAAAACTTAGCACTGCAAATAAAAACTTAGAATTGGAGCCACCATAAAAAGTCTTACGTTAACCTTCACAGCAATTTTCAAAAAAGTCTGCTACAATAAATTTCAAAGGATTGAAGGAGGTTGACCAGCACAGCCTCGGTTACGATGACAGGTTTTGATAACCTCAACAGGTACAGAGACATTACCTATCAGTCCCATACTGGCTGTACAGAATGTTTAAAAACTGGCTACCTAGAGTCCTAGACAGGTATAGGTTGAATGACACATACATGGTTGTAACATGTTGGGATGACATTATGACAACAGACCACCTCTTTGTTGGTTCACACTTCCACAGCCCCATTAACAGAAATGACCCAGAGTAAGACTCTTTGCAGCAGTAACCCTTGACTTGTTGTGTCAAATATCTGAACAAACCTACACGTGTTAAAAACTGCAAATGTCAGCAATAGATTATATTCAAAAATAAAACCAGCACGCTGCTAACAAATTGATACTGGTCATATCATCTCATATGTAAGATGGAAGGTGTTGAACTCCAGTAAAGAGAAGATAAACTACACAAACACTACACATTCCACACAGGTCAGGTCGTCTGGTGTTGTTAACTGACAACAACCATGTGCTCAGGAAAGGTTCACCATTTCCAGCTGACACGAACCAAGCAACAGACAAACCATGGGACCAACATTAACATGATTCTCCAATTCACGCGGGATATACCGGTATACACAGTTCCCAATGCTGACAGCTGGGTTTTTACACCTTTTTAATGTATGTTATTTGATAAATTATGCTTTTGTAAAATGTTGTTTCTGCTTCACTCAACTCAACTCTGTAAGCATGTTGCTCACAGGAATACACGTACCAGTCTGCTTAATCAGTTCTGTTCCCCGCACGTATCGGATGATCAGGTAGCCGGGCACAATGATTGTGCCGTAGCCAATCAGATTCAGGAGGAGGCGGAATACCCAGAATTCTTTCCACTGAATCCCAGTTAAAGGCTTTGTGCCGTTAGTAACCTCATTCTGAGGTTCAGCTGCTGCGTAGAAGTGTTGGCACACGATGGTGGCCACGAGGAACGCGACTAGAAAGACACCCATTCTGAAACAAGCGAAACAAACCCTAAATGTCCCGGCATAAATACTCAGTTCAAACTGGAAAATGTCACAACCATCCACATTGTTATGCTGTACATAAATACAGGCAGTACCCTGCTGAGGTCCTGTGACTGAATGCAAGTAATCACGCCACCAGGACTTTATGCAGGATACAATTATTGCCAGTCACACATGTTTTGGTGGACACATGGATGTTAACTGTTAAGTGAGTTTACAAACTTTTAAATTTGTCTGATGACCTGAAATGGATTACAAACACACATGTGACACAATATTCACTCACTTTCAAGGCATAACTAACAATATCTATGGTTTTGGAAGATCTTTTTTTGCTCCTTCATTTTTTACCCATCCACAACCCGTCCATCATATTTCTACCCGTCCATATTCGTTTTTACCCATCCAAATGATGGGTAGACGGGTCTCTACATAAAACTATGCCATTCACAGTAACTGTTGCCAACAACTACACATATATTATGTGTATTTTAAACCATAATTATCATCATTCTGTGCCTCCCTAGCATAGCCATCCACCTATTGACAACTTTAGTACTGCTTCCAAATTTTAACTGTTGACAATTTTAATACTGTTTCCCAATTTTGAGACTGACAAACCATTTTGGTTTGATGTGCTCCTAACATAGCTTTATGAAGATTTTTGCACCGATATTCCATGTCTATTATAGTACTATCATTAGCCAATGTGCACATGCAATATCAGGTCTTCCAAAACCATACATATTGTCAGTTATGCCTGAAGAAGTAAGCGTAAATGGCATCACATGTGTGTTTGTAGTCCATTTCAGGTCATCAGACACATTTTAAAGTTTGTAAACTGGCTTAACAATTAACATCCATGTGTCCACCAAAACATGTGTGACTGGCAATAATTCGGTCCTGCATAAAGGCGTGTACAAGTTAGACACAAGTGATGTATAAGTGAGAACCAGAATGAAGCAAAGAAAACGGCCAACAACAGAGGACGTTGGAGAAGATTCCCTTCAGCCTTGGGCCACAACCAGAGTACAGAATATATGTGTTAATGTGCACGCGTGTGTTCATGCACACGCACACGCACACGTACACGTACACGTACACGTTCTCATCCCCATCCCACCTCCCTAAACCTAACTACCTCAAAGGACCTAATTACGGCGTCAACTGCACCGACACACTTACCTCAAAACTACTGGCCAACCAAGTCGTCTTTGACACATTATGTGGTCGTCAAACACAGACGTGTCACCAGACCACAATTAGTTAAATCATTTTACTTAGGTTAATCGCCTGGGTCCCTGCCACGACAGCACTGTCCCTGCTGGTATATGGGTGTAACTCAATCTGCCTCACTCAATGACAGCTGCCAGATGCAACACTATACAACCATCTCTGTGATCAATACCCACTGGTGTCAATGGACAGGCCTTGCACTTGTTTAATGGGACTGCAACTTGAGACCTACATTCATCACCAACCAGTGCCTGTAAAACCATCCATCTAGTGGACCAATGTCTTTCTTTATTGTCGCCACATCTTACTTGTTAGCATTATGAAACAAATGACAAAGGTTGTGTTTTAACAATGGGATTAAACCTCAATTTACTTCTAGTTCTATTTGTTTCCAGCAGGGTGCTATTAACTGACAGGGTAGTCTTTATATAGTGTGGTGATGTGGTCACAGCTTTATGATTTCATGAAATCTCAATGAATTAGTCAGTCTTTCAAAATATTTACACCATGTCAACCTTTCTACTTCCCTGACAGCTTAATGCCTTCCGACTCATAACATCAACAAACAATAATGTAATCAATCAGTAGTTAACAATGACAAAAATGAACATAAGTTTGATATATAGTTTGGAATTATACAAAATGCTACAGGTAGAACTGTTAAATTAAATTAATGTATTTCCTAACATAGTTATACATGTACCAGATGCAAAAATTATGGATCTGTCACAAAATATCTAGTTTTATGTTTACCTCATTTTAACAACCTGTTTACTAATGAAGGCAGTCGACAGCCACAAATGGAAAGAAAAAATGCTGATTAATGCAATATTCCTCTGTTAAATTTGCTGCAATTTAGACCAATTTGAGAATGACAGAGTGTATGCACCAGACAGATCTCTGTAATATCAAACAGAAAATGACCAAATCCAAAATTACACAGAACGTCAGATTAACATGAAATGATGTATGCTATTATTCAGCACAGCTTCAAATTCATATACCTTTTTGAATAAATCATTCGTCTGGCCTGTGTCATAATCTAACACACACAACAAGCCAATACAGGAAAGCACTGGATCTGATTTCACCAGTTAAAACAAACTATTTGCAACTACTATAAAGTATATTGTACCAGACATTTGCTAGATTAATTATTATCTTGTTGAAGATATGCAGACACATTTATGTTTTTACATCACTGATCCTAGTTGATTGCCATTTCCTCTAGCAAATGACCCATTAAGATGGTTTAGCAACAACTTGTGGGTCGTGGCCGTGGTTTATGAACAGGCATTGTAACATCAACATACTACGATATACTCCTTTTCTTTAGCCAACCTGAACACTATTTATACATTGACAAACTAACTACCAGACACGACTGTCACGCTTGATTGGCTACACAGCAGAGGCTCCACTCAGAAGGTGTATGTTGGTGCTCTAACTTAACCAGGCCAAAGCACCACATGCTTGTCTGGACTGTTTACAACTGCACCGATGGAACAACATGTGGTGCCACCACGTGGTGTCATGATGGCACCACGTGGTGCCATCATGACACTAAGTGGTGCCATCACGACACCACATGGTGCCGTCACGACACCACATGGTGCCATCATCCACATATTTGTTAGAATTTTAACAAGGCCATAGCGTTTTCCACAGATGTCATAAAGTGTCAAAGGCCTACCATAACTGTCACTGTACATATATTTGCAGTTATTCATATTTATTGGTGTGTATGTGTGTGCGGGTGTGCGTGCATATGGTGTGTGTGTAAAATAATATTCAATAATTTACACATATACACACACACACACACACACATTATATATATATATATATATATATATATATATATATATATATATATATAGTACAATGTACAATGTACAAGGAAATATTATATTGCAAAAATTTAGCATGTGCTCCCTAGAGGTTAAGCTCACACTATGGAGTACACAATCTTTTTAAGTTGTTTATTGGTATGTCAAAATATGTACCAGCTTACTATGCACTCTGTTTGATGTACAATGCTGCCAGTCAGTTATTAGGAATATGGTGTATTGATTTATGTAAGACTTGATAGCTCTGTTAACTGTATTTTAAATGACATTCTAACTTCTAGCTTAAGATTCACTTCCAGGATCCGTAAACTCTGGAACAAGCTTCTATATGTGAACACTTGACTGAAACAAATGTAAAAAAAAATTATATACACAGCATTGGGTCAGAATGCATACTGTACATATTGTCTGCCTAATGTCAACATATGGACCTCAGAGTCACATGTACTTGCTGTATGTGCCCTGTTGAGTTTGGAATAAAGTTATTGAATTGAATATATATATATATATATATATATATATATATATATATATTATATATATATATATATATAATATAAAATATATATAATATATATATATATATATATATATATAAATATATATATATATATAAATATATAATATATATATATATATATATATATATGTATATATATATATATATATATATATATATTATATATATACTATATATATATATATTATATATATATATATATATATATATATATATATATATATATATATATATATATTGCATTTAACATGTCATAGTTTGCAGTGGTCAGAGCTTTGTGCTGTCAACTAAGAGAACCTGGATTTGAATCTACATAAATGTTCTAGTTTGGTTTCCCTACTTTGGAAGTTGTGAATCTCTAAAGCAACACCATTCATTTTGTAATATGCCATTGCCACTATGCCATTAGAAAAAGTACCCAGACAGGCAAAATGTCAGTGTAATAAAATTTTATTTAGAGGTTGCTACCAAGTGATGAAATTGGCTCCTGTAAATGCAAGTGATAACAGCATTTGCCAGTACTGCTTGCCCATGAGTGCCATGACCAATGACTCCTCCACACCAACAATGTTCTGGACCAAGCACTGTTTTGAATGTCTTACATCAAAAGGAAAACGATTGATTCACATCTGACCATCTCCCTCAAGCTCAAACAACTGTCCCAGTCCTTTCAAAAATTGTCTATTTTGTCAGTGACCAACAAAGGAATGTGCAACATTAGACACAAATTTTTTATTCATGAAATTAGCCCAATAATTATGTTGAATGGCAATGCACTGGGTAATGTTATGGTAATACAGTGTAGAAGTGTAGTGGCTGATTTTGAAAGAAGTGTTATTTATTCAAAGATCTGAAACCAACATGGAATATGTTATTCAAACAAACTTCTCACATGCTGACTACACTATCCTAGATATAATCAGGGTAGTTCCTCAAACCCAACTTGCTATTTACTAAATTAACACGAAACTCTACTACCAGGCACTGTGTGTAGTACCACCACCACACTCCTATATCAACAGGATTAAAGTTTGGAAGTACACATGTAACCATAATATGAAATGCAACTGTCAGCAGCTGGCTTGGAATTTTAAACTTTCCACAAACTGTCGTAGAAGCTCATAGTTTTTCCAGCCCCCAACGACTGTTTTCACACTTCCCTAAAGAAAACACCCACACAGGAAATATGCATTTTTTGTGACTGTTCTTAAGTGTAAGTCACCAATGACTTTGCTTCTTTCCCATCAGCTCAAGCTGCCATGTTGAACCAATCAGCCCAGGTTAACCGTGTTCAAAGACATGATGATGACGACAAGCCAGTACTTCCTGCCTCATGAGACACCTCTTAGACTACCATAGCAATTTTTAGGAGGCACCTTATAAAAAGTTTAAGTAAATCAAATCAGTGTGTCTAAATATTATTTTCTAGAAATAACTTACCATAACATGTGTTGGAGGAAACAGGGACATTAACAGGAACTACTTCATGGAACACTTTGATTCAGATTTAGTTACTATGGCATTAGCAAAGGATAAACGATACACCAATATTTTCAGAATTATAGTATAAATGATCAAAAAAATCATTAGAGAGAAATGCATATCTTACATCCATGTCCACCCTGTTTCTATAGTGTGACTATTCTGTAACTTCTCCCTCCCTCCCTCCCTCCCTCCCTCCTCCCTCCCTCCCTCCCTCCCCTCCCTCCTTCCCTCCCAGAACTCCGCTCCCATTTCCCTTACCATAATTTCCAGTACAATGAAGTCAGATATTATATTTTTAAATCGTGTTTTAGATCAATTTAATGCTGTCAAGTCAACATAAATAAGCCAATGTCACAGAGCGTGAGCAGTTGGCACATGACAGATGCATCAGAGCCGCAAAGGCGATGTTTTGCGTGTGCATGGCAAAGTCAAAATAAAAAACAATTAGCAATAATTTTTCTTTTTTAATTTAAGTTTAAAACAAATAAATCTGCATTATACAGAATCAAAATTAATGATATAGCTTTAGTTTTGGGGACATTTTCGTAAATCGCAAGACATCGCCTTTGCAGTCGTGATGCGTCTGGAGTACACCATCTGCTCACACCCTGTGACATCGGCTTATTTACATCGACTTGACGGCATAACATTGCTCTAAAACACAATTACAAAAATTAACATGACTTCTTTGTACCAGAAGTGATGTAGAATGACATTCCAAATACATACACGTCGAAAAAGGTGATAAAAACGTTTCGTTTAGAAAAGACCCTAATAATTAAGGCCAGTAACTGGAAGATTATCGGCACTGCTGATGTCATGTCAGTCTCAAAGGCACTCTCGTATAGCTATTTTTATTATGCTAAAAAGGTCAAGAAGTCGGTTTATGGTGGTGGTTATACTGGTAACAGTAACAGAAGTGTTATTGTTGTGTGTATAAAATTTTACATTTAATTACAGCATACAGTTGTGTTTATGAAAAATTAAAATCTGGTTATATCAAGATGCTTCCTAGATTTCCGCATGCCGATTTACCCCGGTCGGCGACTATTGTGACATGTGTCGGCGGTGACAACCCTGGGCCTGGGACCGGGTGTCACCAGCCGGTGTCTGTCGCTTGAGAATGATTGCCATTGACAGCACGCTCAACAGTGAACATAACACTCTTTACAAGGCCTGCATACGTTGGTGCTACCTTCTGCCTCTGCCACGTGATAGACAAACTACCGTGCCATAAATCCTTACCTTACTAGTTTACTTCAAACAACGCTAGTTTACTTCAATCCATTTGCCACACGTCGTAGGTGGTTCCCCGTTTCCTCCAATGTTTATCAATGGAACGTTGACCATAGAAGTCGATCTTATTACATTCAGTTGCGTGGACATTCAGGAAATTTGCATTATCTGAAAATGTATTACTACGCATCTCGCGCCACTTTCTAGTTCTGTGCGTCTCGTCTAGGCGCGCATCCAGACTGCGCTTTGGCAAAACATTCAGGCCTGTTAGATTTTTATTTGAGGCACTACCTTATTGTCAGCCGGCTATTCTTGTTCTTATAAGGTCCTGCCTGTGACACCAAGTAGACTCGCGCGAAATGCATCTCCCTCCCTGGTGTGCGTGCTCCTCAAAACGCCACGAGAGGCGTCTTGAACATATCTCGAGCAATTTCGAGCAAGTTTCGATGTTCAAACATTTTTGATTTTCTGAAACATCTTAACTTTGTAGTGTACTCTTCTCGACGGCGTCATATTTAAAACTCCGTGTGCGATGAGACGCAGTTAAGACGAGATCGACGCAGCTGTCCATTTGCCAATGATCAGTTCGCATTATATACGTCAATGCGCGCCAGGGGTCGCTGCTGCTGATTATGTCAGTACCAGCCATCCGCATCTGCCAAACTTCCCTTAGAAGTTCAGCCAATGAAAAACGCTCACGAGGAGTATGATTGGCCTCCGGTCATGCGATATTATTTTGGGTGATTTCAGGCACACTTTGGTCGTGTTACATGCAATGTTTGGGATGTAGAAGCAAAAATTAATATTCGCAGTACGGTACTGCCGTGAGAGACATAGTGCGTATGTTCGTGTAAATCGGGTTGCTTCGTTGGGTTAAAAAGTGTGTTAAGATGTAATATGTTCATAATGTAAATATACCTGGGGTGAAGATGAATAATGGAATTAAAGCAAATGTGTCAACCAGTGTACAAACAAATGTGGTATTTTCTAAGCCCTGCCACTGGCTTTCGTGTGCCCTACTCACCCAATTCACAGGATGCATGACTGTAAAATCTCATTTTAATTTTTGAGAGGATTCGAAATTCCACAATTCTTTTAAACGTCTTAGAAAAGTTATTTTACAGTAGGCTAGAAAAAATTCGAAATTCCACAATTCTCATGAGTTACTAAAAGTGACTCAGTATTGGACCACAAACTCTTTAATTCCATTGTGTATAAATGATATTTATAATATTTCATCAATACTAAAATTTTAATTGTATTAGCTATGATACTAACGGGGTATATGTTTTGTACCGGAATGATCACGTACAACGCAGCAAGGACATAACCATTTATTAAAAAATTACCTACACACACATGCATGCATATATACATACGTATATGCGTACGTATGTTCGTACGTACGTAAATTAATACGTACATGCATCATCATAATCATCATCATGCTGTCGGTCGCGAAGCGACAAAGACTGCTTCCATCACTTGACTGTTGCTCTCCATTTATCTCTCTGCTGTGAGAGTGATGTCCATGAGTCGATCTTTATGTCTCTCGGCTTCAGGTTTCTCTTGGCGGTATCCTTGAACCGGAGACGAGGGCGCCCTCTCTTTATGTGACCAGAAGACAGTTGAGAGTAGAGAACCTGCTTTGGTAGTCTGTCTGGTGACATCCTCAGAGGTGTCCAATCCACCGGAGATTCTTTTTGATCAGAAGATCTTCCATAGATGGCAGCCCTGTCCGTTCGAGTATTTCTTGTTTGTCACTTTGTCCATCCAGGTTATCCTCATGATCAAACGCAAATGTCGAATCGTGAAGGCATGCAGCTTTTTCACCTGTCGTCTGTACACTGTCCAGGCCTCGGCTCCATATAGGAGGGTGGACAGCACGATTGCACGGTATATCTTGCCTTTAACCCGCATGGTGGTTGTTCCAGAGTCTCTGGCGTTGTCGGCCGAAAGATGTACTAGCCTTGGCCATCCTCCTCTGTATTTCATCGTCTATGCATCCATTACTTGATATAGTGCTTCCGATGTAGGTGAATTCCAGAACAGAGTTCAGCTTGTTTCCATCAACCATGATATCCTCCTCTCGAGTTCTTGTAGAGTTGGGTTGGTACAGCACCTCGGTCTTCTTGATGTTAATCTTCAGGCCGAACTTCTTTGACGCATCGGAGAAAGCATCCACTATTTTCTGCATCTCTTCAGCAGAGTGTGCAACCAGTGCACTGTCATCTGCGAATAGCAGCTCTCTCATCAGTATCCGAGTAGTTTTGGTCTTCGCTCTGAAGTGTGCGACGTTGAATAGGTCAGCGCTCTGTCTGGACTGTATGTAGACGCCATCCCCCATGTCTCGGAAAGCCTCGTCGAGCATTGCTGATAGGAAGATGGAGAAGAGCGTGGGGGCCAGTACATAACCTTGCTTGACCACATTTGTGATACTGAACGATTCCGAGACTTCCCCTCCAACACTAACATTCGCCATCATTCCGGTTGTAGTGCCTCGATCATTGTTGTGAACTTCTCTGGGCAGCCATACTTCCTCAGTAGCTGTCGTAGTCCGGTCCTCCCAACTGTATCGAACGCCTTACTGAAGTCGACAAATACCATGTACAGTGGTCGGTCCTGCTCAATGCACTTTTCTTGTAGTTGTCGGAGACAGAATATCATATCCACGGTGCTCCGGTTACCTCTGAAGCCACATTGTGTCTCCGGAACTACCTCTGGTGTTATGTGGGTAGATAGTCTGTTGAGGAGGATCCTCGCGAAGATCTTGTCTGCTACGGAGAGAAGAGAGATTCCTTTATAGTTCCCACAATCTGCTCGATCACCTTTCTTGTAAATGGTTACAATGCTGGCGTCCTTCCATGCTTGTGGTACAGACCCCACCTCCCATGCATTGGTGATTAGTTGGTGCAGTCTGCTGAACAGATTGTCTCCTCCGTGCTTTCATACTTCTGCAGGAATTCCACCCCACCCCCCCAGGTGCTTTGACATTTTTCAGGCCGGCGATTACTCTAGCCATCTCATCCATGGTTGGAATCCCATCGAGGCTTGTCTTGGTAATGCGCTGTACACGACCTGCTGCAGAACTGCGCATTCCTCGTCTGTTGTTGAGTGTTCCTTTTCCTCCCATTAGGCGAGAGCACTGTCCATCTCCTGCTCAAAACTCTCCCTATGGCTGACAGTACTTAGTTGTGCAGTGTTGAGCTTGGTCGGCTTACTTGTCCCTTGCCTGTTGTGCTTTTTCGTATTCTGAAAGCCCCTTTGACCTCAGCATCTGGTGATCAGTCCAGCAGTTAGCTTTACGCATGGCTCGGGTGCTGTGGATGTCCATCTTATCCCGACACCTCGTGATGATAAAGTCGATCATATGCCAGTGTCTGGAACGAGGTGGTCTTGTGTTTATCCTTCTGCTTGAACATGGTGTTCGTCACTATCAGTTCGAACTCAGAGCACAGAGCCAGTAGAAGCTCGCCATTGGAGTTGCATTTCCCAATCCCATGTTTGTCCATGACCAAGGGCCACTTGTAAATTTCTCTTTATTTCTTCGCATTGAAGTGTCCTATCAGCAGTAGCTTATCTGTACGAGAGATGCCACTGTAGAAAAGTTGTTCTTGCTCAGAGGTGGTCTCGTCGTCATGATTCTGTTACTTACTGGTCGTGGCATTTCTGTCAACATTGTGACGATATCATTTTTGATAGCAAAGCCCACTCCGGTCTCCCTTCTTTCTCCTTTGGGTTTGCCACTCCGGAAGAAAGAGTATTTGAGACTACCAGACTCTGAGAACCTTGTTTCACATAGGCCGGGCGGTAATGTCGATGTTGTATTTGGCAAGTTGCATTGCTACTAGTGCCGTACGTCTTTCTGGTCGGTTAGCTTCTTCTCGGTCGAGGAGAGTCCTGACGTTCCGTTGTCCAATTGTCAGTAGTTGTCTTCTTTGACTTTTTCCCCCCCAGCTGATTTTCCACAGTCGACGGAAGTGGGGTCGAGCAGCGCGGTCCTTGGTAACCCGGGCGACTGTCGATCCGGTATGGAGTTTCGTGCAGTTGTACGTTTCATGGAAGCTGCCAGCAAAACGTGTTGACGTGCCACTGGCTTTTACAAGTTACTAGCAGCACTCTTTCGGGGAACAAATACCAGTCTCACACCGGGAAGAACATATCAAGACAGGCGCAAAATATCTGTCTCTGCTGTGGCTGGCCGAGAGATGTTGGGAGTTCCATACATCAACCGCCCTTGATGCTGCCACAGTGACATGGTTTTCTGGTTAGGGTTTGCTCCCTTAGCCTTCGGTTCTGTCAAGAACCTGTACCACAACTTTTACAACTTTGCATGGCGGGGCGTCAAACTCACTGAGGTATTGCAATACCTGAGGTACTGCAACACCTGCATACCAATACATATATTATATACATACATACATACCATGCATGCATGCATGCATGCATGCATGCATGCATGCACGCACGCACGCACGCACACACGCACACACCACGCACGCACCACACACACACACACACAACACACACACACACACACACACACACACACAACACACACACACACACACACACACACACACAACACACACACATACATACATACATACATACATATAATGTATGGCGGGAAAATTGGTGGATGTAGGTTTGAAATTGGTGGTGTATAAAATTTGAAAAACAAGCGAAAATATTGATTGATAAGTATTATTCTTGTGTTAAGGTTATTCATAAAGTGGTACTGGACATATATTGAGTAGTAGTTTTTGTTAAAGTTTGTTATTTAACAGTATTTTTGAACAGATTAGTATACTGGGTGATAAAAGGGTAATCTAGGCTTCGACAAATTGTAAACAAGATTGAGCAAATCTCTTTATTTGATATAGTATATAAGAGATAAAGCAATAAGAGTAACAACTACATATGTAAGATAAAACTGTGAATAGGTATCATTGTTATTAAAAATAAACAAGCGTTTTAGTAGGAAACCCTTGTTTGTTTATATAGGTAGTGTCCAACGTTTCCGCTAGGGAACGGTACCAGTACAGACTAAACTTATTGTTCATGGTAGCATAGGTAGTAAGTTTTTATAACATAAAGTGTGCTGCAGTTGCTGTACACAATAAACAAATAGTCTTTCTAAAGACTAAGTTGGTTTAAACTAAGAGTTGATTTTGACAAATCGAAATTTAGGCACCTGGCAAGCGGCAAGGAGGCACTTGGTGTGTAACCACTGCCACAGCTTGGTGGATTTTGCCGTATCGGGGTGCGGAAAAACTTGGTCAGAGACAACGGAGGAAGGGTTTACGTTCCAATGTTTAGGGTGCTGGAAAGTGGACTGTCTGACAGCAGAGTTAGCTAGGCTAACGGATATTGTGAAGGGGATGCAGAGTGGAGGGAGGGTGATTGCAAGGACAACAAATGGAGAAAGAACAACAGGAAACATGACATGGAGGAAGGTGACAGGGGAGAAAGTGACAGTAGAGAAGGAGGGAGGGACAAGGGACAGGAGATGAGAGAAGTAGATGCGACAGGAGGTAAGACGAATGGAAGAAAGGAAGTGAGAGGTGATGTGACCAAACGGAAGTCAATAACAAGGACGATGACAGGAAGAAAAGAGACCGGAAAGAAAGGAACAACAGAGAAAGCGGCAGGGGGAAAAGTCAGCAACCAGGGAGATGCAAAACGGAGGAGCTACTCTGAAGCAGTAATCGAGGGGGCATTGAGAACAGAAAGGGTATTTATGGGAGACTCCATTTTGCGAAAGACAGACAGGACATTAAGCAAAGGAGAAGACGTTGTTGTTTGTATTCCGGGGGCTAGGATAGAGCATGTGACTGAACGGGTAGAGAACGTATTGGGGCATGGCCAAGGGGGGTCTATATTAGTACATGTAGTGACGAACAATGCAGACAGGGATGGAACAACCAGGATAGTAAAGAGATACAGAGAGTTGGTAGAGACACTGAAGAAGACGAGAGTTGAACAAATCATACTCTCAGGAATCTTGCCAGTGATGAGGGGAAGGGGAACAACATTTAGAAATTGCAAGAGGATGGCAATTAACGGATTATTAGAGAAGATGTGTGAAGAAGAAGGAGTTGGATTTGTAGATTTGTGGGGATATTGTGTTGGTAAAGAAGACATGTTTATGAGAGATGGCCTCCATCTAAGCGGAAAGGGCGCAGCAGTGTTCTCCGAAAACCCTTTCTTCGATCGATGAATAATGGAACAGGTTGCAATTTTTTAAACTAGTTTCGCAGGGGATACACAGAAAGCCAAATACTAGAGGCATAGATAAAGATAGCAAAAAGACATCAGCAAAGAACAGCCTGGAAACCTACGGAATTTGGTTATAAATGTGTTTGTTTAAATGCAAGGAGCATAGTAAACAAAAGAAATGAACTAAACATCATGGTAGAAGATATTGACCCTCAATAATAGGTATAATTGAATCTTGGGCCACACCCACACCCACACACATCAGATGCCGAATTAGGAATGACAGGGTATGTAATGTTTAGGAAAGATAGATTAGGAAGAAGGGGAGGCGGAGTTATTTTATATATTAAAGAATCCATCCAAGCTTATGAAATAAAATTAGAAAAGAAGCAGAATGTGAAGAAGCTGTCTGGTGTAACATAGTTACAGGAAAGTCAACATTAACTGTTGGGTTAGTGTATCGGAGTCCAAACATAAGCATGGAAGAGAATGAAAAAATACATAACGCTATCAAAGAAGTGAGTAAACGGGACTGTATTATTATGGGGATTTTAACCATGGGCATATACAGTGGACATCTCTACAGAGTACCGGGGAAAAGAGGATCAAGAGTTTTTAAAATTTTGTACAAGATAGTTTCCTTTCTCAACATGTGTTAGAAGCAACCAGGGGCGAGAACGTGTTAGACATAGTATTGAGCTCACAGAAGGAATTTGTTGATAATGTCAGATATGTGAGCCACTGGGGTTAGTGATCACAACCAGATACATTTTATCATCAAAGTAAAGGGAGAACGGAATAGAAAAATAAGGTACAGGAAAAAATTCACAAAGGAAGATATAAGGACATGAGGGAATATTTAGCAAAGATAGACTGGAATAACACACTGAAGAATAAGACAGCAACAGAATGCTGGAATATTTTAAAGAGTGAAATTGACTGCGTCGTTGACAAATTTGTCCCCTTGAAAAAACAGGGGAAACGGTCAAAGAAGAAACACTTATCGAAGGGGAAACCATTAGAAAAATCAAGTACAAGCAAATGATGTGGAAGACATATAGACATACCGGAAGTGAAGAAGACTATAGCATTTATAAAGAAGCACTTAATCAAGCTACAGCTGAAATTAGAAATTCAAAGAGAAGCTACGAACAAAAAAAAGCTTTTAATATAAAACATGACAGCAAGAGTTTGTATGCGTATGTTCGAAGTAAACAGAACGTTCAGGATAAGGTCGGTCCTCTAGAAGGTAGTGATGGAAACATAATAACAGAGGGATTCTTAATGGCTGAAACCCTAAATGAGTACTTTAGTTCGGTGTTTACCAGGGAAGATATTAGTATATTACCAGTACTTGAGACTAAGTTCGAAGGGAGAGAGTTTGACTATTTAGGACAACTAATTGTAACCCCAACAATGGTAGCTATGAAAATAAGAGATATGAAGGATAATAAATCACCTGGAGGGATGGGTTCCTTCCCAAATTACTATTGGAAATTGTGGGAACAAATCAGCATACCGCTTGCAACAGTGTTCAATTTGTCATTAGAGGAGGGAATAGTTCCGTTAGAATGGAAAGAAGCAAACAGTATACCATTATTTAAAAAAGGTTCGAGAAACAAGTCAGAGAACTATAGACCAGTGAGTTTAACATCGGTGATTTGCAAACTATTAGAAAGACTAATTAAAGATCACCTGGTTGATTTTCTTGTTAAAAAATTAATTGATAAACCCATCCCAACATGGGTTTTTAAAAGCGAGGTCATGCTTAACAAATATGTTATGTTTTTTGGAAGATGTCACAAAGTGGCTAGATGAGGGATCACCAGTAGATATAATCTACATAGATTTAAAAAAAGCCTTTGACAAAGTGCCACACCAAAGACTACTACTTAAACTAAAGGCCCATGGCATAGGAAATGGAATGATCAACTGGATAGAAAAATGGCTTATTGATAGAAGACAAAGAGTAGTAGTTGATGGGGAGGTTTCAAACTGGAAAGCGGTTTTGAGTGGAGTACCGCAGGGATCAATACTGGGACCTATTTTATTCTTAATATATATATATCAATGATTTGGATGATGACATAACAAGCAAGGTGTTGAAGTTTGCGGATGACACAAAAGTGTTTAGGAAAATTAAAAGTGATGCAGATAGACAGCATTTACAAGATGATCTTAATAAGTTGATAGAATGGTCTGAGAAGTGGCAAATGCTGTTTAATTTTGGAAAGTGTAAGTGCCTTCACACAGGACATGGGAATGAAGATGCACAATATACAATGGGTGGTACTGTACTAAATACTACCTTAAAGGAAAAGGACTTAGGGTTAACTATTAGTGCTGACATGAAGGTATCAGAGCAGTGTGGAATTGCAGCAGCGAAGGGAAACCAAATTCTTTGATTAATTAGGCGAAATATAGTGTACAAAGAAAAAGAACTAATAATACCGCTGTATAAAACAATAGTTAGGCCTCACTTAGAATATTGTATACAAGCATGGAGGCCATATCGCAAGAAGGATATTGATATGCTAGAAAGAGTACAAAGGAGAGCAACGAAAATGATACAAAAACTCAGGAATATTAGTTATGAAATGCGTCTAAAAGAATGTGGTTTAACAACACTAGAAACCAGAAGATTGAGAGGAGATCAGATTGAGGTGTTTAAAATATTGAATGGATATGAAAATATTGACAGAAATATTTTGTTCACAGTCAAGGAAGAGAGAAGGACTAGAGGACATGGAGTTACATTAGCAAAGAAGCAGTGTAGACTAGATATTAGAAAATTTTCATTTTCACAAAGAACAGTAAACGAATGGAACATATTATCAGCTGATTGTGTAGGTGCTACTAGTGTTAATATATTTAAAAATAAAATCGACATATACCTAAGAAGGGCGGGGTATACTTAGATAGATAGATTGGACTCTCGATAAGCCAAATGGCTTCCTAGTCCACCTGCCATCTAGAGTTGAATCTCTAGGTGGCAATCTTGTTAAATCTTGTTAAATAATGTACGTGTAACATACATGTACATAATACATTTACATACATAATTATTATTATCATCAACACAAATTCATGAGTTAATTATTCTTTTATATCTATGTCTATGTGATAATTGGCAAACACATAAAGTCATTACGCCAATATAGGGGTGGATATACGTGCCAAAGTATAGGTTTTTTTATGATTAAATGGTGTTCGACCACCGTGTCTGCAGATACAACTGTTTCGGCTGGTCTATTTCATTCCTTTGCTGTTTTGTAGTTCTTGTGTAAACTTACTTACTTCAATCAGATCTCAACACCGGGCAATAATTGCCTAAAATTGAGCACTGAGGCCGTTTCAAGGTTTATTTGATGATGTTGTAGTTTCTCTATTGTATTTTTTCATATGTTTTTATCCGGTTTGTATATTATAGTCATTAACTAATTAATTAACTATTATAATGGTTGTTTATGCTCTTGATGAAGAATAAGAGCTTACACAAATTTATTTTTAAAAATGCTTGTTGGATCTGAATTTTCTAAACACGAAACGGATCATAAAGTTCATAACGAGTAAATCCGCCATGCATTTTATTCACCGCCGTTCAACAAAACTGCCTTTGTGGTTGGGATTTTTACGTCAATCAGACCAAATGATTGGCGTAAACATTCGTACCGGATATGTTGTCGCTGCAAATATAGTTCACACTATATTAGCAGGTTTGTACTTATATTAATACATATTGTTTGAATATCGTCACATCTGTGAGAAACTATAATCCTTTGACATATCACCGTAAAGACAAAGCTGTAAATGAAAGTTATTTATTAGCACTTCCGGTCGCCATATTTATGCAGCCGGTGAGTTTGCATTTTGCAGCAAGAAAGACAGCATGTCGAGAGGTAGCAGTGCAGGATTTGACAGGCATATAACTATATTCTCCCCAGAGGGAAGGCTGTACCAAGTTGGTAAGTATGATAATGTAGAGGGACCCAAGTTTGATCATGTTTATTTAAGTGCAAATGAGTACATCGTTCTGAATAATACCGTTCCGTGCTGTAAACTTGGTGTCTCGCTCAAATCCGGGGCACTGCGTTACTATTACTACTACTGAATAGGCCTTGCAAACACTTCTGTCGTGCCACAACATTATATCAAGGAGCATCAGACTGAAAAGTGTAAATCTCAAAAACTATTCTTATTGTTTATTTGCTGCATTTTAGGAAAACAGCAAACTTTTACAATATTGTATGATTTGACTTATTTTGAAGCAAACATTTTTCGATGGGTACGACGTTCCAACCCGTCAGCTACGGGCCTTTTTTACGTACTGGTGTCACGTGTGTTGGTTCAGATTTCAGTGACATCAGTACATGAACAAGGCCCATAGCTGACATGTCGAAACATAGTACTCATTGACAAATTTTTGCTTCAAAGTAAGTAAAATCATACAATAAACCATTCTTGGAGCCATGAACAATATATTTACAATAATTAATAACGTGGTTGTCGACTTCCCCGTTATATGTCGTGTAGAACTGACAGTGACTGCTGCACTTGAAGTTGTTCATGTCAGTACACAAGATACCCATTCGCTTAGTTATCAGTGCAATTAAATGTGTTATATCAACTGTTTTATGCGCTGCTATTAACTCTTGGTATGCATTTTTCAGAGTATGCCTTCAAAGCCATTAACCAGGGTGGACTGACATCCGTGGGTGTGCGGGGCATAGATTCAGCCGTAGTTGTGACACAGAAGAAAGTTCCAGTGCGTGTAATGTTTGTCGTACACTTCCAGTAAATATGTTTTTTTATCAGCAGACAGGTAAAAAAACTTGCAAAATATACAAATAAATGGGCTGGTACAACCACAAAAGTAAAAAATAATGGCAACATCATTCAGTGTTTAAAATAATTAACCTTATTTTAAAGTTTATTTTCTTATTTCAGATTAAATAAATCCATTAAAAAGTTATGTTGTAAACATGTGCCTAATTTGCAGTCATGTTATATTGTCAAATCAGATATTATCATATATTATGTCAATTTAAAATTTATTCTACACAATAAATAGGTTTGTGCCTTTTCAGAAATAGAAACCAAAACCCTACACAATGCCCAAAATGATGGCAGGCATTAATTATTGAGAGCGGACAGCTGTTGAAATATGAACTATTTTACTAAACTTGAAATGATGACATGTTTAATAAATTGAGGAAGTTAGCAGACCTGTTAGAAATTGTTGCTTTGTTGCAGGACAAACTTCTTGATCCCAAAACAGTGACGCATCTATTTCACATCACAGACAGCATAGGCTGTGTCATGACTGGGATGCTTGGTGGGTCCAGCCAGTTTATTCTGCTGATATTAACTGGACATTTATATCTGTTTTGTCTGTATTGTTTGATATTTTATGCTTATTCATATGTACGTTTTTTGTTCAAAAAAAGTACTTGGATGTTTTTGTCATGGTAATATTTTTAAGGGTAAAATTAAATTAACATGTGTTAGCTATTAACGTGCTATAGTTAATTCTGAATAAATCTAAATGATATACGATAAATTGCATGTTACATCATATGCAAAACTAATTATAAGTGTTCACAATAGCTCTGTTAGGATCAATATTGCAATACAAATTATATTGTTTCTATACTAAAAAATTATTGCATATGAATATCATTTAAAAAATTAATAATATTTGCTAACAGTTCTAGCACTTTGTATGTGGATGTTTGTAATTTGTACTGTAATGTGGAATTAGCAAATCAGTTGTCTAGAGAATATGAAAAAACCTTTAAAAATGTGTGTTCCCTTCTGTCAGATCAGTTAGTTATCATAACAGAAGGAACATGAGTTTAGCATGTATTGATTTAAGTAATTACAATATACTAGAAACAAATAAAAGTAGTTTGGGTTTTAACAGTGACAGAATTGTCAAGTTAATCATACTATATTGAGAGTAAAATGTAATTTGGGTTACAACAGCAACATATTAATTATAGCATATCAACTCTAAAATAGTCGGAGCCGAATTTTTTTTGTTTCAGCTGACAGTAAGTCTCAGGTGCAGAGGGCGCGATACGAAGCAGCCAACTGGCGCTACAAGTACGGCTATGACATCCCCATTGATATGTTGTGTAAACGTATTGCTGACATCTCACAGGTGTACACACAGAGTGCCGAGATGAGGCCACTTGGCTGCTGTGAGTAGACTTAAGCACGTCTCTCTGTGTATAGATTTAAATGTTTAATTGTCAATAAACACATCTCAACTGGCTTGTATATATGAGTTAACATCCATGTGTCCACCACAAGAATATGTCACTGGTGGTAGTTTGTGGTTGATTTAGTGGTTTGTTGCGCCAACTGATGTAGTCCGTGTATGTTGCAGCAATGATCTGTATTGGCTATGACGACGAGTTGGGCGCCATGTTGTACAAGACTGACCCAGCTGGCTACTTCTGTGGCTACAAGGCCACCTCGGTCGGTATCAAACAGCTGGAGGCCAACAGCTTCCTGGAGAAGAAGATCAAGAAGAAGAAGGAATATACACAGGACGAGGCCATTGAAGTGAGTCGGACCCACACATTGGGGGGGTTATAGAAGTAGGAAACATCTGTGCAGCAGTACGAGTTGTTGGGATACGCCATGAAACAGGTGTCAGCTGCAGCATATTCCTAACCCTTCATTGTCCACCCAAGGACATGATGTCAGTAATGTGCAGAGTTACAGAAGTTATCTTAGTGCAAGGGTCATGTATTTGATCTTCAGTGATACAAATAATGGTCCAGTAATAAAGATAAAGTTGTGCTTTACTGTTTTTTCTAACTATGCAGAACCAGTGTGATATTTTTATCGTAAGGAAGGAGGTGTGGTGGACTGAAGCAGTTATAATAATTTTATTATGATAAAGAGGATCGTCTTAATCAATTCCTGCCTTTCAAGATTGTTCAAACATTCAATCAGATACTTCTTCATTGTAAAGTCTGTAACCCTGTTAGCTTTAACCATACTTGAGCTGTCTTGAATACTAACACGAATACACATGACATAGTACATTTAAAGTGATTTTATTGATACCTCGATAGAAAATATTGTTACAGTCAACTTGTGTAATGCTCTTTGAGCAGGCACGAGGACTGGACACAAGGACTGGACACAGTGCAAGACAGGAACTGTCCTTTTTTATTGTAGTTATGCTTGTGAACAATGACATGGTAGAAATTGTTGGGATACTGAAATTACTGAAAGTGTGGTCACATCATGAATGGGATGTTACTGTAAGCCAGGTAACTATGCCATGTGTCATTTACAGGTTGCCATCACATGTTTGTCAACAATACTGTCAGCTGACTTCAAACCAACTGAAATAGAAATTGGTGTAGTCGGCAAAGAGAACCCAAATTTCAAGTGAGTGATATAACATTGCATCGATACTTCATTGTGCTTGAAAACTATATTAATTCAATGCTACAGCCCTCAGATACTGAATATTGTCTTAGCATCAGCCTTAATCATATAACACATAGTGGATAATTGTGCATAAAAACGATTAAAATAACAAATATTGTAAATGCCACTATATTGCCATACACCATGTAGCCACAATAGCAGACTGTCATATTGAAATTGGTTAATCCGCGTTTCCGGAAAGTTGTGGAAATTACTGTTCTTGGATATACATGTATCTTAAAATGCATTAAAAATTGTGTTAAATAACTACCATTGTTATGGAAGTGGGTTCTTTGTGAAATTTTGTTTGAAACATCAGTACGCCTTGTCAGTATGAGTTAACTTGTTGTGAGGAAGCACTGAGCTACTGTAGGTGTAATTGTGTATACTGATATATAAGACACGGCACATGCACCAGTGAACACAAAGACACATTTTCTCTTGCAGGATCCTGTCAGAAACAGAGATCGACAGACACCTAACAGCAATAGCGGAGAAGGACTAGATCCCCTGGCCATGTGTGAAGACTACAGCCGGCAGTTGTTGCTGTCCTCAAGATGTTGGCATAAATTAGCTGTAAGCTGAAACATTTCAGTCTGTTACTACACAGACCTTGGTCCGGTGACTTTGTTATTCTGGTCAGATGTTCATGCTGACCATATGTATGTTCACGCTGACCGTATGTCAAGCAGTAGCTTCAGCTGTTGTCATGTTGGACATGCATCGCCGCACTCATATTTTGTTGACATCATAATGTATGTAAACAATCTTCGTTTTTCTATTGTATTGAAATAAACAGTTTTGCATACTGTCCATGATAGGCGTGATTATACGTGCTAGCAAAATTCCCATCCTCTAGATGGCGCAGCGCCATCTAGAGGATGGGAATTTCAGTACACGAAGACGACAGTTTCTTGATGTAGTTGTTTCTTAAGTTTGCCTGATGCGACAAGTTACAATGTAAAATGCCTGCATGACCTGTGGATGGCCAACTTGGCTAAAATAAATTACATCCCCAAACCCAGGTCTATTGTACTAATTATTGTACAGTACAAAATAGTCATTGTACAGTGCAAAGCCTTTTAACAATAAAAGGAAGTGCATTCTGAAGACTTGGCAATGGAACATTTATTTGAACTAAATGGTCGAAGCTATCAAGGTTTCTTGAAGCTGTAAAATTGGGATGGATAACATTGATTTTGAAAATTTTATTGACAAGAATTGGATATTAAACGATGACAGAAGATTCAAAATTAAACTGAAGTGAATATGATTGATCCCCTACTTTGGCAGGTTGTGTACATCACAATCAAAATTGTGCTTGCGACCTATAAAACTATCTATGATATTACATTACTCAGGTGGCTTTATGTCTGCTTGATCAAACATTCTTGCACACAGGCATCATTTATTAATTACAAAATATGTAATGGAATGCAACGTCACAAGATGAAGGTATCAGTTGTGCATGATATCCATGTGGTCAGACGTATTCAAGGTCTCATGTAGAACACATTTCAATGCTGCTGGTGCTAAACACAGCACCAAACTTTACACCACTGATGTGTAATGTCCAACAATCGTGGAAACCACTAATCAACGACATTCCTGTGTACGTTCAGGTTTGTTATTTTTTGACATTTGTTTAGAACATATTCAAGGCACTGTGTTTCTGGGCATCTCACTAGACTGCAATGTTAGTTACTTTAGCAAATGATACTTGTACTTGCTAGACTACTGGACATTTGTATTGAATTAAAGTTTTCAAGCAGTAGTTTCTGCATGGCCCTGTGCTTCCCAGAGAAGTCAAGATTGTTTGTGGAACATGTTGGATAAATTCAAAGGAAAGTCCACATGTGAATGAAATTCTACACCAAGCCATAACAAAAACAGTCACCAGCAAGCTATTTTATTTTCTGCCCTAGCCACCTCTGTATCACAGAGAATTCACAGATATAGCATGTAACACTAAACCAAAACGTTAAAAATGTGTTGCTTATTTGTTATTATATACTGGATGAGTTGCATACTACTCAATCAGACATGGTTGCAAGGTGATGTAAAATAGACTAATAATAATAGATTTAATGAATTGATAACAGACGGTGGACAAGTTCTTATTCCGTATTATGACTTTAACAACATTCAGATGATGAGCATTTTACTAACAGTCACAATGCTACAAATACAC
Source organism: Ridgeia piscesae (assembly GCA_025642075.2). Lineage (NCBI taxonomy): Eukaryota > Metazoa > Annelida > Polychaeta > Sabellida > Siboglinidae > Ridgeia > Ridgeia piscesae. Next base: position 443,112 of record JAODUO010000073.1, on the reverse strand, counting down.
CACACAAACCTTCCCAAACTTAGAATTATAACTGAAACAGAAACTAATACCTATGTCACCTACATTCTGTATACATGAAATTATTCAATTGTAAATAACAATAACGTTGTGTATAAATTGAAATCAGCACTTCATTGTGGAACATCGTTGATAAAATGTAACAATGAATGGCTGGCAGACAGACATGATTGTTTCTATCGCTCGTGGATCCCGAGCAGACTCGCATGAATTTGTTGTTAGATGTGGCGGATGTCTATCTCTTCCTGTGTCTCAGCGAATCGCAATCAAGCCACATTCCATCAACTTCTGTATTTTCGAGGCAATGTCTGGGTTTTTCAAATGCCTGAAATGGGAAATAGAACTTTGTTAATTTCTCATGTTTACAGCATGAAAATGTCGGCAGTATATTGAAGGTGGTGTTGACAGGCAAATATTGCATTAAAGGGATACTCCAGTCAGTGAGAGGTTCGCAGTATTATATATATAATATATTAATTGTGCCTAGTAATTGTGCACAAAATTGTTAATAAACAGTTATAGTTTAATGATAAAAATACCAGGGTGCTGCCATCTCAAGGCACAGAACCAGTGACGTAAGCCAAATCATTTACGTCACTGGCGCATTGTTGAAAAAGGTAATGATAGGCGGAATCTTCGCTAAAAATTGCTATAGTGACGTAAGCAATCCGCGATATACTGGATACATTTGTAGAGCGCAATGGGTCAGGGGTAGAGCTTCTGACTCTCGACTACGAGAATCCGGGTTCGAATCCTGCACTGCAGTTTTTTCACTCTACATTGTTCCAGTTCACTCAGCTGTATAAATGAGTACCTGACAATAGACAGTGGTGGATATGTGTACGAGCAGCCTTCGTGCATTTATTGTAGCATATGGCTGGATGCTTCCCAGAGAAGCTGAAATGGTGTCTGAGTGAACAGGTCTGTCAAGGAAGTAAAGTGTAAAGCGCTTTGAATGGTCCTGAGGACTGGATACTGCGCTATATAAGAACTTGCCGTTTTTTTTTACATCATACCATTGGACAGACAATGTTCGAACATGCATGCGCCAGTGACGTAAGCGGTTTACGTCACTGGCAGAGTGCAGGTCTGTATAAACAACTGGGTAAGAAAAATTGTTGAAGTTAAAGAACTAATAAGTGAAGAATGGAGGAATTAACAGTGGAGGTTTGAGTAAAAGAAACTCCCGAGAAGAAGCTGGTGGGGAATTGACTGAAGTGAGTTGGGCTTTTGGAGGCAGGGAGGGGAGGAGGCGAGGAAGACCGAGATTGTGATGGGAGGATTGCATGACGAGAGACCTAGAAATAGCGGGAGAACAAAAGAAAAAGGGAAGAGAAAGTAGTGCAAGATAAGGGAGGAAAAAGAAAAGGAAGGAAAAAATAATTACTAATGTTTGCAAACATATATGCAACATTCCTTGTACAGCCAAGCAACCTAAATTGTGTGTAATGCTATCGGAAAGTTGTTTAATGTTTCAACACTGCAACAAATTACGATTATGAAGCCGATGATGAACCCTTCTCAACTGTTGCCCCCCCCCCCACTTACTCCTGTACAGCCTTCGGGTCCTTCTGCATCTGCTGCAGGATCAGCTGCATGGCCGGATCTGACAGGATCTGTTGCACTTCCGGATCCTGCATGGCGCGTTGGTGCACCATCTCGGGGTCGTTCTGTGACATGATGCACTTACGGTAGCCCTCAACGGCCTCCTGCAATGTGAGACGAGATACATTTACAACAGCCTCCTGCAACGTGAGACGAGATACATTTACAACAGCCTCCTGCAACGTGAGACGAGATACATTTACAACAGCCTCCTGCAACGTGAGACGAGATACATTTACAACAGCCTCCTGCAACGTGAGACGAGATACATTTACAACAGCCTCCTGCAAAGTGAGTTGAGATACATTTACAACAGCCTCCTGCAAAGTGAGACGAGATACATTTACAACAGCCTCCTGCAACGTGAGACGAGATACATTTACAACAGCCTCCTGCAACGTGAGACGAGATACATTTACAACAGCCTCCTGCAACGTGAGACAAGATACATTTACAACAGCCTCCTGCAACGTGAGACCAGATACATTTACAACAGCCTCCGGCAAAGCGAGACCAGATACATTTACAACAGCCTCCGGCAAAGTGAGCACAAGACACTTACAAAAGCCATCGCCATTGATACATTTCATTCATTGGCCTTATGAGGAATGAAGCACAATACTTACGACAGCCTTCGACGGCCTCCTGCAAAGTGAGACATAATACAAATTCTTCAAAACTGAGACATGTCACTAATATCATCTCTTCACCAGGAGATGTTTGTTCAAGGATAAAAGCAAGTTATGCTAGAAATCCAGAGAAATGGTCTATTTGATGACACTTACTTGACAACTCGGATCCATCTCCATGACTTTCTCGTAGGCATTTGTGGCTTTGGTGTACTCTTTCATGGCCAATAGGTTAGCCGCCTTCCGCAGATAACCTTTCACTGAAACAGTCATGGTGTTCATATACCAATTATTCTGGGGTTGTCAATGCTGAAGCAAACAGTTTCTAAGAGGAAAACTATTCAATGTGAGAATAATCAAGATTATCTTAACATAACTACACAATATCACTTGTGTAAATTCACTCCTACACTGGTTCAGCTGCTGTGTGTGCATGTACAGGTGTGTGTGCAAGTCGATATGTTGTGTGTGTACAAGTACATACATATGTATGTACAAGTATATATGTGTGTGCAAGTATGTGTGTGTATGTGTGCAACAAGTACATATGTGTGTATGTACAAGTCTATATGTATGTGTGTACAAGTCTGTGTGTGTGTGTGTACAAGTATGTATGTGTGTGTGTGTGTAAGTACATATGCGTGTATGTACAAGTACATACGTGTGTGTGTACAAGTCTGTGTGTGTGTGTGTACAAGTACATGTGTGTGTGTGTGTGTGTGTGTGTAAGTACATATTCATGTATGTACAAGTACATATGTGTGTGTGTACAAGTCTGTGTGTGTGTGTGTACAAGTACATATGTGTGTGTGCAAGTACATATGTGTGTATGTACAAGTACATATGTGTGTATGTACAAGTCTGTGTGTGTGCGTGTGCAAGTACATATGTGTGTATGTACAAGTCTATATGTATGTGTGTACAAGTCTGTGTGTGTGTGTGTTGTGTGTGTGTGTGTGTGTGTGTTGTGTGTGTGTGTGTGTGTGTGTGTGTGTGTGTGTGTGTGTGTGTGTGTGTGTGTGTGTACAAGTATGTATGTGTGTGTGCAAGTACATATGCATGTATGTACAAGTACATATGTGTGTGTGTACAAGTACATATGTGTGTATGTACAAGTCTGTGTGTGTGTGTACAAGTACATACATGTGTGTATGTACAAGTCTGTGCGTGTGTGCAAGTACATATGTGTGTATGTACAAGTACATATGCGTGTATGTACAAGTACATATGCGTGTATGTACAAGTCTATGTGTGGGTGTGCGTGCGTACAAGTATGTGTGTGTGTGTGCAAGTACATATGTGTGTATGTACAAGTACATATGTGTGTATGTACAAGTCTGTGCGTGTGTGCAAGTACATATGTGTGTATGTACAAGTACATATGCGTGTATGTACAAGTCTGTGCGTGTGTGCAAGTACATATGTGTGTATGTACAAGTACATATGCGTGTATGTACAAGTACATATGCGTGTATGTACAAGTCTATGTGTGGGTGTGCGTGCGTGTGTACAAGTATGTGTGTGTGTGTGCAAGTACATATGCGTGTACGTACAAGTACATATGTGTGTGTGTACAAGTACATATGTGTGTATGTACAAGTCTGTGTGTGTGTGTGTGTGCAAGTACATACGTGTGTGTGCAGGCATGATGTGAGTGTTGCTGCACCAAATAACACACAGCATGATGCTTACCAAATTTTGGATCGAGTTTGATGCACTCCTCACAGTCACGCAAGGCCAGGCTGAACTCAGCCAACTTTGTATAACATGCGGCCCTGTTACTGAACACCTTCGGATCGGACGGGTTCCGCTTGATCGCCTCTGTGTAATGATTAATCGCTGTTGGGTAGTCACCTATAACACCAGCAGTCTCACTTTATACACCTGTGTCTGTACCACACAGGCACACAAAGTTAATACTATCACACATATTGTTTGCAGTATAACCGATTCAGTTGATAATTACCTGTCTTGCATAATGTTTCTATTGTATAATGTCTATTAGATTTAGTCACCCGCAGGATATCACATATTCCCTGGCTTTACAATATAAAAAGTTATAGATATGACAATTCCAATTAAATTTTTTCTGAGAATCAAAGTTTCTAGATACGTGCATAATAGGTGACCCATCTCAACAAAATGAATCGGACGTCAGTGAAACAGATTTTTAGCAAATGCTGATTTTGTGGGGAAAAATGCAAATCCACAATTTTTTTGATTTTCCCCGAACATAAGGAGCTATACAAAGTATACAAAGTGTTCCACTTGAATTTCGCGAAACGACACGAAACATTCCACTAATTGCATACGCTATTTGCCACTAAATTTGGGACGATCCTTTACAAATCAGGCATCACAACGAAGTTTGGCGTGTCATCAGTCCATATAAATTATGGATAAATTTATGTTAATAAACTGTGACCCACAGAAGGCCTTGAAGGGGTGGCCTATTTGTATTAGCGATGTAAACAACAACATCATCACTAGTTACCACCCAGATCACACTACCGAGATGGTTATCTAAATAATCAGTATATGCACAGCACATGCAAACTGCTGTCTGTATAACCCAGATTTCTAAACAAAAGATGCTAGTCGATGTAGGAGATGAAGTGGGCAGGCTTTGGCGTGGTGGTGACTGTCACCCGCACCCTTCAACACTGTGCTAACATGTAAGCGAGGACATGGCCAGTCAGCCCAGTCCAGAAGCTACATATGATTTATCTGGACACTGTCACAGATCTCTTGTCATTATGTAGCTAGTTAGCTACATATGATTTATCTGGACACTGTCACAGATCTCTTGTCATTATGTAGCTAGTTAGCTACATATGATTTATCTGGACACTGTCACAGATCTCTTGTCATTATGTAGCTAGTTAGCTACATATGATTTATCTGGACACTGTCACAGATCTCTTGTCATTATGTAGCTACAGTGTACGTTATTCTTTAGTATTAAACTTCTTAAATGTGACCGTGTGTTGTGATTCTTACTGTTGAAACCAATGAAGGTACACAACTTTTCAGCAATTAATTGTGCGCTACTCTTTTCTAACAAAAATCTTGTTGTCATATTAACAGAATGTCGCCAGCATGCCATTATAATATATTCATTTTCCGAATTTCAGTAACATCTGTGCATTTCTTGAAACATGACAAAAAGTTGTTGAAACTTTGAAGGCATTTTTCTCAGTTTGAAGGTTTCTACCCCACAATTTTGACTCATTTTGTTAAGATGGGTGACATATTTTAATTATTTGTTTCATGTAAAGTGCTGTGAATATTTGTGAATGTGATTCTACATAAAATAAATGTTATTACTACCAAGTAGATTATCATTTTATTTCCTTGGTAAATCACCAGACATACTCAAAGTGTTATACAGTCGCGCCTCCGTATAACGCAGTAGTTGGGGTCCACGAAATGGAACCATGTTAGAAACGAGGCGCGTTATAGATTATTTTCTACAAGGGGTGCACCACCCCCACAAACGCCACAACAGCAATCGAAGCCAATGTGCTGTTTGTGCGGTGTATGCGTGATTTATAAAACTAATTGACATTGACAAATAACGTAAATGTGTATTACGTTAAAATATTATACACTGTCGAATATGGAACTGAGTAAAACTTGCGAATGGTGTACAATTTTGAAATAAATTCAGAGCCAACATGCCTCGTCTGGCGATGCGAACCGAGGCGGAGCAATAACACAGTACTGCTGTCGCGGTCTAAAACATTCTTGAACGCAGTAGCAGAAATACACAAATGAATTGACATGTTGCCAAAGTCGGTCAAATATTAATACCTAGATACTAGTTGCGCTCACTATTGGCTTGATTCCATCTTTCAATTAATTCCAAAATATAAATTTAGATCGCACATTTACCGTGCCGATTTATAATGCAATTCAGTGGTTCGAGGCTACTGCAGTTTATACGCAGTTCACGAATTCATACATTTGCGCACAAGTAACTGTTTTTTTGTAGACGCAGTGAAAACACAACATAACTGTTAGCCTGCCATTTCAGTATTATATATTGTTCGTCACCGCCTGATTCTTAAGTAATTTAATTGCCATTTATAAGCCGGCAAAGGTGCCCATTCATGGAAGCCACAATAAACTGGCAGCAGAAATTCGGGGTCCACAACTGACCGCATTATATCCAATTCGCTTTATAACGAGGTGCGATATACACTTACTGAAACTGGTGCCCCCATGACCCCATCCACAATACACATAGACCCACACCAAGGGTCAAATTTTCGCCTGTCCACTTTTCCTCCACATCAAACAAACAATACTGCACAATATGGTTTCATAAAACTCTCTATCGTGTAGAGATACTCTGACAAACAAATGCACATTGGCCAGATAGTTAGTTAGCACACATTTAATTCACCTTTCTTGAATGCGCTGTTTCCTAACTCTTTTTCCTGTAGGGATTTTTCTGGATCAACGTATGCAAGTCTTTCTTTTTCTTTGAGGCTCTTCTCGATCTGCAAGATTGTAACACCTCAACTATTAGTTATCAACACACAACTAATCAAGCAAGTTAAACGGAAACAGAATGCTATGCATGCAGTTTACTAGAATAACCAGACTTGTTGAAGGCACATAATTTACACTGCATGGTAATAACAAATCTGACATCACCAGTGCAACTCTTCCCAATATGTTATACTGAGAATATTACTCTAGTTTGGTTTAACAAATTTGTTTTGGCACTATATCTACTAACAATGCCCTTAATCAAAGCATAGCTATATGCAGAGACCCGCCTACCCATTATTTGGATGGGCAAAACCTGTTATGGTCGGGTAAAGATATCACTGGATATCACAGCCTTGCCTTGAAAACGTGTTTTTTTCAGGTCATGAAACACATCTCAATTGGTGTGTAGATATATGAGTTAACACTCACGTCTGGCACATTTGTGTCAATTTCAAGGGAACAGAGGCATTCCACGCATTGGTTAATGCAATGTTTGCTTTGACGAAAGCTTTAATTTCAAACAGCACATATCAAAAACATGCCGTTGCTGTTTCTACCATATCCGTGATCTTCGTCGTATTCGCAGATTTTTATCACTTTCTGTTGCTAAAACCATCGCGACAGCTCTAGTAAGCAGCAGACTTGACTACTGCAATTCCCTCCTTTACAATACTGCGAACAAGGATATTGCAAGACTTCAACGTGTCCAGAACTGCTTGGCAAGGGTAGTTACGCGTTCTCCTCGTTTTTCTAGCTCGTGCCGCTTCTAAAATCATTGCACTGGCTCCCTGTGCATTATCGCATTATTTTCAAGATTTGCACAATATCCTATCAAGCACTCGCATCTAAACAACCAACATATCTAAACTCAATGCTAACTCCAGCAAGGAATTCCAGAGAGCTACGCTCAACCAGTAGTAACCCACTTTACATCCCTCGGGTTAAGACGAAAGCTGGGACCCGAGTTTTCTCGGTTGCTGCACCAACTCTGTGGAATTCGCTTCCTGTCAGTGTCAAGTTGGAAGGTAATATAGTTTCTTTCCGCCGACGTCTAAAAACATATCTCTTTAATGCTGCCTATCCTCCTTAGCTTCCTAGAACCTTCGTCCATCCATCAACGACTCACGCACTTTCTACATTTACGCAATTGCTTAACCCCTTGGTTTTATCGCGCCACTGAGCTTGATCTTCGAGGATATTGGCGCATAAGAAGTCATTATTATTATTATACACAAGGTTCGTCAAAATAAAATGTTCTGCATCGGTTTAGATGAAGTAGTTGTCTATTCACAAACCTGATGTGCCTTCTTGACCATGTCTGCGTCCCTGTGTTCTGCTAGCGATTTGTTGTAGAAGTGCAAAGCCTCTTTCAGGTTATCTTTCTTTGCGTAAGCATTCGCTATCCGTCCCAAGGCTCTGTGGACAAAACAACATATTCCATGTGAAAGTTGCAACACATCAACAACTCTGCTTGACGGCAATAAGACTTGACTGTATAAAAGAACGTGTACTGAAATAACCCGTTGCTGAATTACCAAATCAGATGTAAGGTTACTTTGAATATTCACATCTCACAGCACTGGAACCTCCTAATTGTATATAATCATTTAAATTTTAAACAGTCGTTATTGGTTCTTCTTAAACAGACAGGTGTTCTAACTTAGCTTAGAAGTTATATTTAAATTGTAAACAGTCATTATTACTACTTTTTCCATATACATGATTCAATGAGTTACACTACGATTACTGGATGATTCCTTATAATGAATACTTGGTAGACAACCTTGCCTAAAGAAACAAGGCCACAGTTAAACCCGGATGTAATCGTAAATGCCATATCACTGTGACTTACTTTGCAATGTGTTTATAATCAGCCCGATGTTCTCTGCCAACGTTGACAGCTTCCTGGGCCTCTTCAATGCACTTGTCATACTCACCCTGCTCAAAGTATACAGCTGCAACAAAACACACATCAAACTTCAGCCAAAGTAATCCCACCCGCCAAACATAAACTGCACATATTTATTCTACGACTAAAGACCAATAGACATAGCTTTATCTAGAAATCTGTTCACTCATCCATTGGATGAATCAAGTTCGTTTTGAACAGGTTTAGTGGGCAGACTAACATTAATGGTATCAATAAAAGAAAAGCTTAACAAGTTCATCCCGTGCTCACTTAGACTGGATTGCGTGCTCACTTAGACTGGATTGCGTGCACACTTAGACTGGATTGCGAGCACACGACATAAAGAGATGCATCTACGTGATTATTTGGACTGAAACAAAATTATCCTACATAAAGGCCTGCATAGATGCAGTAATTTCACTAATTTATATGTAACACATTCTTGAGAATGATCTGACTGTTAAAGTAATTTATGTCATCCACATACCAGGTCATACGTATGATAAATATATACACACCTGCCCTATTATTCCTGAAGATTACTGAAGTTGGATCTTTTTCTATGGCTAAGCCATAGTGTTTCAAAGCTGCCTCAAAGTCCTTCTTCTTGTAAGCAGCATTTCCCAATTCCTTCTCCTGAATAGCCTACAAATTACAAGAACAATAACAACATCTTGTGTAGCACAGCATCTGCTAAATAAGGCACTCATGATAGCTGCTCAAAATATGACCACTAAGTCCATCTACTGTACAATCGGTATAAGAATTGTGATGATTTGAAGATCATCAAAATCAAGTTAACTCTATTATAAACCATTAGTCTAGATCATTCACATATTTATAAAAATACAACATAAATGATAAAAATACAACATCACTAATTAGTAGAATCTAATATTTAAATGTTCTTCATCAATATTTAAGTGTTCTTTTTTTGTTAAAAGGAACACTTGGTGACTGCACTCATTCAAGTTTCCCTAAACGCAACGATTCAACCCAATCAAACAAGTTTTTGCATTACTGATGATGATTAACAACTTCCGAATATCCTTATGCATTCCATGGACATTCTGTGCTACCTGGTATGCACACACACTGTATGTAAAAAATAACAATAAACTAACATGTACATGAAAATTAGCCAGTTCTGACAACTAAATTGTAACATGCATCTCATGGCTAATTGAAATCATGTCGGCTGAGCACTCACCATAAGACTAGTCGGTAATCTTCCAGTTAATTGATTATTAGAGCCTTTTCAAAACGTTGTTTAAATTATTTTTTAGAGCAATTTAATATTGTCGAGTCAATGTAAATAAGCCACTGTCATAGGGCGCGAGTGGTTGGTGCATGCCTGATGCACCAGAGCCACAAAGGCGATGTCTTGCGTGAGCATGGCGAAGTCGAAATAAAAAGCAAATAGCACTATTTTGTGATAAATTTAAGCTTAAAACAAATACATCTGCATTATACAGAGTAAAAATTTATGATGTAGCCTTAGTTTTGGGGACATATTCGCAAATCGCACAACATTGCCTTTGCGATGTCTTGAACTAAAGCGCATTTAAAAAATTAATATCCGACTTCTTTGTAACAGAAATTATGTACAATTACATTCCGAACGTATCGAAAATAGGTGATAAAACTGTTTTAAAAAGGCCCTAATAATTTAGGCCAGTTAACTGGAAGATCATAGGCCTATATAATAGTATATTTACTTAGTAGCCTCTGTGCTTGCATGCTAAAATTAAATTAGCAACATGTTGATGGCTGATTCACTTGCTCAGATGTGTCAACTGACGGGAACACTTTAGGTTTTGTAATAGCTCTATCGCTGATCTGGGCAACACGAGCAGTTAGCGTTGTCATGTCATGCCACACGTGAACGATAACAGGGCACTGTAGAAAATAAACTACTTACGTCATTTGTATCCATGTTAATAGGATATAAGTAGTTAGAAAATCGCAGACCGAACTGCACTCGTTTGGACTCTTGTTAATAGTTAGCCACCCTGACTATTTACCTGCGCTTTTGTAGCCTCATCCATCTCGAAATCTCTGGAAGAAATGTCTCGAACTAACGCAGTTGCACGCCGGGTAACGTCGCACAAAAGAATTCGCTAGGGGCACAACACCCATTTGCTGTTTCGTACTACACCATACGGCGCCACTGTTGTGCCCAAACTTGTTAGGACTTCTTATGCCAAGTTTCCCCGTCATGCCAAAATATATATATTAAGAATAAAATAGATCCCAATACTGATCCCTACGGTACTCCACTCAAAACCGATTTCCAGTTTGAAACCTCCTCATCAACTACTACTCTTTGTCTTCTACCAATAAGCAATTTTTCTATCCAGTTAATCATACCATTTCCTATGTCATGGGCCTTTAGTTTAAATAGTAATCTTTGATGTGGAACTTTGTCAAATGCTTTTTTTATTTAAGTATAGGTATTATATCTACTGGTGATTCCTCAACTAACCACTTTGTGACATCTTCCAACAAACATGACATATTTGTTAAGCATGACCTCGCTTTTAGAAACCAATGTTGATCGAGATGGGTTTATCAAGTAATTTTTAACAAGAAAATCAACCAAGTGATCTTTAATTAGTCTTTCTAATCGTTTGCAAAACACCGATGTTAAACTCACTGGTCTATAGTTCTCTGATTTGTTTCTTTGTCCTTTTTAAAATAATGGTATGATGTTTGCTTCTTTCCATTTTAACGGAACTACTCCCTCCTCTAATGACAAATTGAACACTGTTGCAAGTGGTATCCTAATTTGTTCTACAATTTCCTATAGTAATTTGGGAGACAGAATCAACAACATTTATATAGATGAGATTCAAGTAGACATTGTTAATCATACAACATTTCTGGGAATAATAAAATCAATTAGAATAAACATATGAAATATACATGTAAAATATATAAGAATGTAGGTATTTTCTTGAAAGTCAAGAACAAAGCGAACAAAACAATTTTGATTAACCTATGTATATTACACCTTTATATACCCTTTTATTACCTTTTGTAACATAGTATGGGAAAGTGCCCCAACAAAATATTTATCTAAAATTCATATATTGCAGAAATAAATCATTCGTATAAGTCATGCTGAATTTAAAAGTCATACATATGTTTTATTTAAAGCACATCAAATTATGAATACTAATCAACTAAGCAAATACGTAATTTGTATATTAATGTAAAAACAAAATAAGTGTATGTTAACAAATATATTTAATTTCCCGATTAGACCACTGCTATCTACATATGCACTGCTGATCGCCACCAGTATCACCAATCTTATGATCATCTGGTGCCGTTATCACCAATCGTATGATCATCTGGTGCCGTTATCACCAATCCTATGATCATCTGGTGCCGTTATCATTGGTCCTTGATCATCTGGTGCCGTTATCACCAATCCTATGATCATCTGGTGCCGTTATCACCAATCCTATGATCATCTGGTGCCGTTATCACCAATCGTATGATCATCTGGTGCCGTTATCACCAATCCTATGATCATCTGGTGCCGTTATCATTGGTCCTTGATCATCTGGTGCCGTTATCACCAATCCTATGATCATCTGGTGCCGTTATCACCAATCCTATGATAACCTGGTGCCGTTATCACTAGTCATTGATCATCTGGTGCCGTTATCACCAATCCTATGATCATCTGGTGCCGTTATCACTAGTCATTGATCATCTGGTGCCGTTACCACCTATCCTATGATCATCTGGTGCCGTTATCACTAGTCATTGATCATCTGGTGCCGTTACAACCAATCCTATGATCATCTGGTGCCGTTATCACCAGTCCTATGATCATCTGGTGCCGTTATCACCAGTCCTATGATCATCTGGTGCCGTTATCACTAGTCATTGATCATCTGGTGCCGTTACCACCAATCCTATGATCATCTGGTGCCGTTATCAGTAGTCATTGATAATCTGGTGCCGTTACCACCAATCCTCTGATCATCTCGTGCCGTTATCACCAGTCCTATGATCATCTGGGGTGCCGTTATCACCAGTCCTATGATCATCTGGTGCCGTTATCACCAGTCCTATGAACATCTGGTGCAGTTATCACCAGTCCTATGATCATCTGGTGCCGTTATCACCAATCCTATGATCATCTGGTGCCGTTACCACCAATCTTAAGATCATCTGGTGCCGCTATCACCAATATTATGATAATCTGGTGCCGTTATCACTAGTCATTGATCTTCTGGTGCCGTTATCACCAATCCTCTGATCATCTGGTGCCGTTATCACCAGTCCTATGATCATTTGGTGCCGTTATCACCAGTCCTATGATCATCTGGTGACGTTATCACCAATCCTATGATCATCTGGTGCCGTTACCACCAATATTATGATCATCTGGTGCCGTTATCCCTAGTCCTTGATCATCTGGTGCCGTTACCACCAATCCTATAATCATCTGGTGCCGTTATCACTAGTCATTGATCATCTGGTGCCGTTAACACCAATCTTATGATCATCTAGTACCGTTATCACCAATATTATGATCGTCAAGTGCCGTTACAACCAATCCTATGATAATCTGGTGCCGTTATCACCAGTCCTATGATCATCTGGTGCCGTTATCACCAGTCCTATGATCATCTGGTGCCGTTATCACCAGTCCTATGATCATCTGGTGACGTTATCACCAATGCTATGATCATCTGGTGCCGTTACCACCAATATTATGATCATCTGGTGCCGTTATCACCAATATTATGATCATCTGGTGCCGTTATCCCTAGTCCTTGATCATCTGGTGCCATTACCACCAATCCTATGATCATCTGGTGCCGTTATCACTAGTCAGTGATCATCTGGTGCCGTTACCACCAATCCTATGATCATCTAGTGCCGTTATCACCAATCTTATGATCGTTAAGTGTCGTTATCACCAATCCTATGATCATCTGGTGCCGTTACCACCAATCTTATGATCATCTGGTGCCGTTACCACCAATCCTATGATCATCTGGTGCCGTTATCACCAGTTCTATGATCATCTGGTGCTGTTCCAGTTGCAGACGAAGCCTCTCATTTCTTTCAATTGCAGAAGCCCCGTTCAGACTGCTGGCTTTTTGAGTTCCTACCCAAACCGCGCGCGTGCGCGCATGCGTGCGTGCGTGCGTGCGTCCGTGCGTGCGTGCGTGCGTGCGTGTGTGCGTATATGATGTGTGTGTGTATGTATGTGTGTGTATGTATGTGTGTGTGTGTGTGTGTGTGTGTGTGTGTGTGTGTGTGTGTATGTGTGTGTGTGTATCGCGCACTCTTCCAATTTTTTGGAGGTAAACTTTATACTTTATTTAAAGATTTCCCCCACAAATTCCTGTTTGTTGTATTCCTGTGATCAACGTAGCTGGTTGAAGTTTTGTCCATAACAGTTTTGCGCTATTCTTTGTCGACAAATGTGCCCACTGATGTTAACATTTATCCACCAAATTCCTATGGACCACAGAATGCAATTACTTCGTCCGCTTTTACAATTGTCAAAAGAAAAACATTTAACCCCCAGAATGACTTCGCAAGTACGACTTCCTTGTCGGGTTTTCTACCGCAACAATCTTGAGCAATGGCCGCGGCCAGACAGTCTTCTGTCAGCAACCACAGTCAAAACGAAACGACGCTCACCTGTCGTAACGACATTGATAAGATCGAGGTGACACGACAAAGTCCCTGGTTAGTTATGACAACTGCCAAAGTAAACAGATAGATCTAGAGATTCGTTAAAACTACACGAATTGTACAACTCACATTTGTATTTAATTTTCTATGTAAAGGTTGGTTTGAAAACTACAATTTAACTTACTTAGCCAAAACATCACCTTTAAATAATACGAGGACTAACGTGATTATAGGCTATATTTTCAAGACTGACCATGTTTATATAAAGTGCTGTTGCCGTTTAATGATAACCGCCGACACAGATAAGGATGCACCCATGATACAACACACGTTCCTGTTACATATCGCAAGTATTCCCATTTAGAAGACACTTTCGTTAATCGCACAACGATCTTCTCTAAACATAAACTAGACTCGGCTTGCTTGTACACGGTGTCCTAGTCTTTCACAATAGTCACAGGTGACCCGGTACACTGCACGTGACAACAGGGTCAGTCATTATATAAGTCACTCCACTTGGGTGGTGGCATTTGAGTGGTTAGCAAGAAGCCATTACCTTTCACTTGCAGGTACCCGTAGACTACTCTGTCTCCGGTTTGGTAGGATAGGTCTACCGTGTGTGTGTGCGTGCGTGCATGCGTGCGTGTGTGTGTGTGTGCGTGCGTGCTAGCGTGTGTGCGTGCGTGTGTGCGTGCGTGCGTGCGTGTATGTGTGTGTGTGTGTGTGTGTGTGTGTGTGTGTGTGTGTGTGTGTGTGTGTGTGTGTGTGTGTGTGTGTGTGTGTGTGTGTGTGTGTGTGTGTGTGTGTGTGTGTGTGTGTGTGTGTGTGTGTGTGTGTGTGTGTGTGTGTGTGTGTGTGTGTGTGGGGCGTATTTGTGTGTGTGTGCGCGCGCATGCGTGCGTGCGTGCGTGCGTGCGTGCTTCCGTGGTGCGTGTGCACGAGTGCACGTGGTGCGCGTGTTCTTACGTATGTGCGTATAATAGCGCCATATAACAGTAATGAACAGACCACATCGTCCTTCGATGTTTGTCGACATAATTATATGTCCACAGTTACATGTCTACATTAGTGGGCAATGAAGCGAGTAGCTTATCACGATATTATTATTAGTATTACTATGAGTAATCCGCCCATCACAGTTTTATCTAAACATTTGATCAATACATTCATTATGCTAGATTTACACAAGTATGAGTTAAGATCATTCATTCGGTATATAGCAATGAACTGTGATAGTGGACGATTTCTGATATACAATTTACATTGTTCTTTGTCTAACTTTCCTTGGTTGGTACCCTACCATTATTTTATCATCCTCAAATGAGGACATATATTTTCACAATTAAGCACGTTTTAATTACCGTCATTTGCGTCGTCGGGTTGGTATAGCCGACACTCTTTAAAGCACTTTTAAAACTAAGGTATATATAAGTGGTAAACAAGTTTAGTGGGTGTTTTTGTATTCGGGTATCATCATTGGATTCTTACAAACGTAAGAATACAATTATTCTTACAAACGTAAGAATATAATTATACTTAATTGTAAGAATACAATCTTAGTTGACTACCGGCTTCTGTTGTGTCTATTTCAGACGACAGGTAAATGTATGACCAATACATTTGCTGACACGCCTTCCTGACGTCGCGTCATATATATCTCCTCATGACATCAACGTGCGCCAAGACACACCCTTCGTCCGCTGATTCATGGGACACACCTTATATGTATATGTTGTCTACTTTATGTGAAAGATATAATATCCATACGACATATTTACAAAATTAGGTCAGAACGATATTTAAAAGCCTACACGTTTAATTTTCTCCAAAGTAAATAGTGCGCTGAACAGTATACTAGGGCGTACTGTGTTGTAAGCGTGAGACAACAATAAACAATACCTGTGATAATAAGGAAGTTCCGGCTGACGCAAGTTTGCTTATGAAAACAAATCTTATGTATGTATGCACGATAAGCGCTATTTTTGCCGATCAATTAGTTGAGATTATTTGTATTGTAAGTCGCAATATAACTGCCGTAACGGTCACGTGTCGTTGTCGTGGTTTGTCCGTCCAGGTGGTGTACGGTCGACCGTATTTATCAGAGTAAAGAGCTGATAAATAATATGATGACGATGATTATAATAATTACCATGAGAATACTGATAGTAATGAGAATACTGATAGTAATGAGAATACTGATAGTAATGAGATTAATGAGATTAATGAGATTAATGAGATTAATGAGATTAATGAGATTAATGAGATTAATGAGAATAATGAGAATAATGAGAATAATGAGAATAATGAGAAAAATGAGAAAAATGAGAATAATGAGAATAATGAGGATGATGATAATAATGATGATAATAATGATGATGATAATGATGATGATCATGAGAATGATGAGAATAATGATGATACTGATGATAATAATGAGAATTATGAGAATAATGAGCACTATTATAATATTTATAATGATGACAATTATGGTAATTATGGTCATGATGACGGTCATCTATTCAGCCTCTGTTACTGCTTCGTCTCGGCTCAGATCAAGACATCGGAAGACTGATGAAAACCATCGCCATCTTCATCGCCGCCAAACACCACAGTAACTCAAACATCTCCGTCACCGACTGGATCTGTTAGTTCCGAAGACGAGGGGTGCTGTTACAAACATGTTCTGTCGACGCTAGTTTAATTCACAGTTCACTGTAATCCACGATTTGCGCCAAAACAGAGCTGTTCCACACATATTGGGGGTTTAATAGTCGACCTACATAAATGAGTAAGTACACAGCGTAACTGATATGACATCGGACAGGAAACCGATGCGAGGACGCAAGAAGCGGCACACGTTGGGACGACGGAGACAGCCGCGCCACGGACGTGTCAGATTTACGAGATAACGAAACTTGTTCAACACGCAAGACTAGTGGTTAAGCAGAATTAACTTACTCGTCAAAAACACGTGGTTTGTCATGAATGAATGGTGTGATCAGTTTTCAACAGCTTAAGCTGTTCCAGCATCTGGATAGTTCACTGACTCTTTCCTTCCAGGAAACCACGTAACTTAAGATACTTTCGAAATGTAACGCAGCCTTATGCTGCGGTTATTCGTAGAAGCGTAAGCTTTTTTCGGTGACATAAGCGCGGTTTTCTATAGTGGAACGAGTTTCTTTATTGAAAAAGTGTAGAATACGTCAAAAGTTCCCCGTTGGTTAAAACAAAAGCCAACGAACGTTAATTATAACAAAACAAAACAAGTAAGTAACTTCCAACAACTTAAAATCTCCTATTATTGAATAAATACGACATATTCAACACGTAAACAAAACAAGCCACCTTTTTGATGTTGTTGTCTGTTTCTTATTTGCTGGTGGGATCAAAGTATTTAGACCAGTATTGAATAGAGTTGACCAGAGTGTGCTTCAACAGGTATAACCGTCATAGAACAATGCAGTGAAAGTTGGGTGCTTAAGCTTCTCCCAGACAAATGCAGATATATAACAATTGGGGGAAAATAGCATAGGTGAAAATAAATATTATACGACAACGAACAATGTTACAAAAACAATAGACACACATGAAAAACAAAAAGACTTAGGGGTAATCTTTGATTCCAAACTTACATTTGACGAACATATAAGCCAAGTGGTAAATAAAGCAACTACAATGACCAAAATAATTATAACTTTCTAATTTATAGATAAACGTACTTTTTGCCACTCTACAAAAATTGGTTAGATCCCACTTAGACTACGCCATGGCACCCATATAAGATAACACCAAAAACTGCCTTAGAAAACATTCAGAGAAGAGCCACAAAACAGAATTACCAGGTGTGAGGGCCCTAATATAATAATTATATAGAAATACTAAAATTACTGAAACTACCTACTTTCGCATATCGAAGATTAAGAGGAGACATGACAGAAGTCTACAAAACAATACACAACATTTATGACCACGAATCTGTACCAAATGTTTTGAGAAATAATTAAATTATTCAGACACAGAGCTAAACTAAACGTAAGAAAAAATGTATTTCCAATTCGAGTTGCCGTGGTATAGTCTCCCTGATACAATGGTAACAGCTAAATCCCTAGAATCATTTAAAACCCGACTAGACAAATTCTGGTATAACCAGGATATTGTGTATGACTTTGAAACACCGTTAACAATAACTAACAACAGAACCGGAACACACGATCTTATATTAATAGATTATGAACACGAAGATCTGATCACAGAGGAACTCAGAATGCTGCGATCAGAGCCGTCCTAAGGTATCCTAGGGTAAAGTATTAGTTTGACTGTATTGAACGATTGAGCTGATTAAGCAAAAACACAACCTTATAATAATGACATTACATTATTAACATTACTGTGTTTTCAAGAACGACCACGATTACACCAAGCGCGTGTACGTGAGATGCGTGTGTTCGTGCGTGTGTGCGTATTTTCGCGACACGACAGATGCCATTGTCCTTCGCGGTGCACAGTGTGGTCATGTGGTGTGGTATACGCGTCGTCGACGAAGTACGTCAAACCGCGCCATCCTTTCCCAGTTTTACTTGACTACCGGTTTCTATTGAATATATTTCGGACGAATAGTAAAGCGTGTGACCACTACTTTAGGTGACACACCTGTTTGACGCTATTTATCGCGTCGTCTATCTCACGCCTTGACGGCGACGTTCTCCGTCTCCGCGCCGCACCCTTTGTCCGCTTGTTTACGGAACACTACCGGCTTACGTGTGTGTTGTCTACTTCAGGTGAACTAAAATAAAATAATAATTTTTTTTTAAATATATCGTAAGGACATTATTTCTTTCACATGAAGTAGACACAATCATATTTAAGCCGGTAGTGTTCCATAAATCAGCGGGCGAAGGGTGTGACTTGGCGTACGTTGGTGTCATGAGGAGATATATATGACGCGACGAACTCGCCACATAATAAGATAGTACAAACAAAGGTAGAAACGAAGTATGTTAATATCACACACTGGGACAGAAAAACAATTGTTTGGTAAGAGAGGCGACAAAGGTCGCGGTGAGAAGGGGGAAGTGGACCTGGGCAGTGCGCGTCAGTAGACTACGAGACAACCGTGGGACATTTATTATCACCACCTGGACATCTTACGAAGGGAAACAATCTAGATACGATGGAGAGACAAACTAGACAAGTCCTGGAAAGGCGCCACCTGGCTGAGGCTAGCGCGAGACAGGCAGACGTGTCTGCAGCATGCTGAGGCCTTAGCCCAACTATAGCTGCTAAGTGGTCACGATGATGATCATTTACGTCGGCACGATATTTGAAAGTGTACATTTGAGTTTTATGGATGTACCCCAAATTAAATGACAATGCGCTGAACATTATACTAGGGCGTATTACGTTGCGAGTATTATATAATACTTATATGACAACGAGGAAATTCCGGTTGATGCGTATTTGCTTATGAAAACAAACCGCATTCATATATGATAAGCGTTGATTTTGCCGGTCATCTTGGTTTAGATTACTGATGTCATGGGCCGATATAACCATGGACGCGTGACATTTCCTCGTAATTTTGAAATCACTCGCCAAACCAGTCATAGCTCAAAGTGGAATATATCATACTATTTACAGTTTCTTTACATGTACACAATATTTGAACAAGATTGCCACCTAGAGATTCAACTGTAGATGGCAGGTGGACTAGGAAGCCATTTGGCTTATCGAGAGTCCAAGCTATCTATCTAAGTATACCCCGCCCGTCTTAGGTATATGTCGATTTTATTTTTAAATACATTAACACTACTAGCACCTACACAATCAGCTGATAATCTGTTCCATTCGTTTACTGTTCTTTGTGAAAATGAAAATGTTCTAATATCTAGTCTACACTGCTTCTTTGCTAATGTAACTCCATGTCCTCTAGTCCTTCTCTCTTCCTTGAATATGCAAGTTTTGATTGTGTTACTCAGGATAGCGGCCACATTGAACTTTTTTAACTGCTAAGATAACTCTTTTCCGCCTCAAGAACGGAATGCAACGTTCATCCAATAAACTGAACATCAATAACGTAATAACTGGGAAGCGAACAATACATGCCTATTGGGCACATAAGAACATGGCTCTAAACATTGGATTTGCGTAACACCGAGCCGATCGATTAGCACTAGATTAATAATCCCGCACTGAATAACAGTGTATATACAGCACATTGTTCACATAACATCCAGAGACCCAAAAATGATCACCTGACACGTGATAGTACTCTGGGAACAAAGCAACTGGCAACCCAACCCAATAATGGGCTCATGGCGACGAACACAGGTCTGGAACATAGCACCACGTAATTAACACAGGCATGAAAGTACAATTCTGGGTATTTTATTTTATCACCATTGGGAATTACTTCCACTTATCTACGTGATTCATACACGTACTCGGTGCCATTCACCAGTCTATGTAATATTTTCTAAGGACGACTTATCAGAAACACACATCTAAACTTTGATCAATACATACATATTATGTAGGTTAGTTTATTCGGTTGAACACGGTTAAACGGGTAGCCCCTGGAACCGGTTTGGTAAACGACCAATGTTGCTTTGTTGGAGTAGAGACTGTTACTGTTTGTGGCCACTGGAGCGACACAGGAACGTTACTGACGCCCTGTGTTTTAGTGAATACTCACCAGATCGTACAGTGTTTATGCTGCAGGTGATACCGCGTAAACCATTCACGTGGAAATGTGCAGGAAATTGACATGACGTGGGTTATCACCGACTGACCTAATTGTTATAAGACGACTTGCTCGCCTATAGCAAGCTGCTCACCCGAGGAAATGAGTCTGGACACAACTATAAAGATACTCTTATTTGTATAATATTTCATTATAATGTCGACAAAAAGATTTTCCGCGCCTACGTCCAACGAAACAGACTTCGCCGTGGTTAGTTCCATAAAATGCCTTGTACAGGCAACAAAACTGGCAAATTTCTCGAACTGAACTCGGTCGACTTGGCCAGTGAACAGCTGTGCATTCAGAGGACAAATAAACAATTGAAAACATAATAAATGAACACTGAGCAAATGGCCGAAGCAATGGGTGGAGCTGGTCTTTGCATTTTACAGCCGAATAAGTCCAGTAAGTCATGCGTCGCCTTAGCTGCTGCCAACTCAATGACTGTAAAGATTTCCCATTGTGAAAAACTGGACGCCAAGCTATATATAGTAGCCAATACAATATACACCTGTAGAACGCAGCCTTCGGCAAAATTCCCCCGTCAACAGTAGAGTTGTTGTCGGCGCTTTAGCTAAATTTAGACCTGGTGGCGATTGGGGTTGCCCGGATTATTTTTTACATATCGAAAATATGTAATAAAAATGCTGTAAAACATCTAATGCAATATGACCTACAATGACTTGATGGATATAGGGAGACGGCAGGCTGTGGGCTGAGGGCTGTGGGTTGTGGGCTAAAGGCTGAGGGCTGTGGGCTGTGGGCTGTGAGCTGTGGGCTGTGGGCTGTGGGCTGTGGGCTGTGGGCTGTGGGCTGTGGGCTGTGGGCTGTGGGCTGTGGGCTGAGGGCTGAGGGCTGTGGGCAGCAGCAGGAGTATCCACACGTCGCTGCTGTCAACTGTACCATTGAATGACGGGAAGAGAGAAAGTGTGGTATTTTTCACGGAGTCGCAGGAAGAGTATTGGATTTTTTTTCCGTTATGTTGAGGGGTTATTGTTATCGTGTATCACGGTGTGATTTTCGAGGGCTTACGGTGTTGGAGATGTTTCAGAGCTTGACGGGGCATTGTTCGATGTTGTTGAACCCCACAATTGCCCCACCCTCGACACTGATGGAAAGTGTGGACAGTCACAAACTATTTGGGGACTAATCTTCTTCCCACACGTACTGGCCATAGTAGAAGTATAGGTTAACGACACCAGCATACAAACTACAGCAAAGCCAAGGTTCCAAGTTCCCGGCAAGGATCGATGACCCAGGAGAGACAACGTGCAAGGGGTGCTAGCTGTTCTGGGCCAACAAGAACCGCCGAAAGAGGACAGTAGATGAAAGATAGCAACACGTAACTCATATATAACGAGAGCACCGTGTGATAGTTGGAAGATGGAGAGATGCAAGAACTGGAAGAAGAACTCAGGGAAACCACATTTGAATGAGAAGAAATGAGAAGACGAGAGGACTGCCTCACTTCCGTACAACCCAGGCACCTGTTATGCATTGTCGGGGCATACGAGAGTCACGCGGGAGCAGGCTTTGTCATAGACAATAACCGGAAAGATTAATATTATAGTGAGGATAAACAGGATCAGCCTTAGAGTTGCTCAACGTGTTCTGTACATAACAAAGCGCTACACACTTAAGACAGTACAAGCATATGCACCAATAACACAGTACTCAGAAGACGACATTCACAGCTTCTACAATGACATGGATGACGTCCTATGAAAACCAAACCATTACGCGATAGTGATGGGAGACTTCAATGCCCAAGTGTGGAAACTGACAACAGGCAAATTTGGGCTAGAAATGATAAAAATAGGAAGTGAGACCTTGGTAGAATGGGCAACACCAAGAGTGCAAATAGTCATGATTCATGAATACCGTGTTTCAGAAGAAATCAGGCAGGAGACTAACGTGGAAAAGCCCAAATGGAGTGACACGGAATGAAACACACTACGTACACCTTGAAATAGTTACAGAAGTGACAGTCATCATTAGATAAGGTCAACATTGGAAGTAACCATCCTCGCGCCCCAGTAGAGATCGCTGCGGCTGATTACGTCAGTCCGGTCAGCTCTTCTCTGCTCCTGGCTCATATATTTCAAAAACTCCTCTTTTAACGTCCGCCAATGAAATCGTCCACGAGGCCTGTGGTCGGCCTCTGGTCACGTGCTGGCTCGTGACAGCCGCACGCTGCTTGAGTTGGAATACAGAAACAAATATTCGAATATCTAAAACGGTTCAACTGCTCGTGCGAAGGAGGGGGTGTGTATCGTTATACTGGAAATCCCAGAAATTGTGTACATCTTCAAGTTGGGGCGGGCAAAGTGCACAGCCAGCACATATCGCGTTAACACGCTGTCAGATACTAGTTTATGAGTAAACATCGTGTTTACGATGTTTACTCATACTCAATAGTACGACAATGTAAACAAGCCGTCGGACGGTAAACAGGTGTGGTGACAAATTACGTCTCAACGACACTTGTTGACGATTGACGCCGTGTGCAGGCACTGCTCAGTGGATTCCATTGAACAATGTTTGGCATCCATTGAGGACATCGCCTACACGCAGATGTTGACAACACTACAATGTTTCTACGACGTATATCAGCTAGGCCTACTGCCGACCTGCTGTTTGTGATAAACCACAGAATACTAATGACTGTGTAAAATATATAGCGGTTGTAAGCATGCGTCCGTGTTTGGTGTTGTGTGTGTGCAGCGAGCGAGCGAGCGAGCCAGTCAGTTACTGCATGTGTGCATGTGGGCGGGTGCGCGTTGTGTCTGTGAGTGAGCGTGTGTTTTGTTTGTGGTTGTGCGTGTGTATGCGTGCGTGTATGTGTGTACATACTGTGTTGTGGTTTTTGAGAACGAACACACACACTCACACGCACGCACGCACGCACGCACGCACGCACGCACGCACGCACGCACACACACACACACACACACACACACAATATTGTGTCTTTGTGTGTGTGTGTGTGTGTGTGTGTGTGTGTGTGTGTGTGTGTGTGTGTGTGTGTGTGTGTGTGTGTGTGTGTGTGTGTGTGTGTGTGTGTGTGTGTGTGTGTGTGTGTGTGTGTGTGTGTGTGTGTGTGTCTTTCTATGCGCGCGGTCGTGTTTGTGTGCGCTTGTGGGTGCGTGTGCCTGCATGTGTGGACCTACGTGTGCGGTCGAGTGCGTGTCTTTACTGGCGAATATAAGTTTGCCGACTTAGCCAAACACTAGAGCAACACACATGACATGCCATTCCGTGTTAGTGTATGACATCACATCTGATATCGATAATCTTATCCTACATCGGCTGATAGCTATATAACGCAACTATACTATGTGAATGATTAATAGTAGGAAAGTATTGCGAAATACACTACTGTCTATGTTTACCCGTGCATCTATGAAAGCCACCTCCGTAAAGTGAAACTTCCTCCTATGCTGAAAAAATACGCATCATAAAATAGGAAAACCGCAATAGCCGTGTGTCACAGCTCCGCTTGGATATGAATCAGACAAGTGGCGTGATTATGCGTGCGGCAACGCATTCAACAAGATTAACTGACACACAAAGGCCTATTGGGACCGCGTGTATGTTAATCATAATTATGTTAATGTGGGTGTTTTTACAGTACTTTAAACCACAAGACAGACCATATGAGTACGGCAAGATTGATTCATCGGACGACCGATCTACGCACCTAGCGTACTTTACTAACACACAGACTGGTCGGTTATATCACAAAATCGTGTCACTCACTCACTCACTCACTCACTCACTCACTCACTCACTCACTCACTCACTCATTTCCAACACACACACGTACACAAACACACACGTACACAAACACACACGTACACGCACACGCACACGCACACGCACACGCACACGCACACGCACACACACACACACACACACACACACACACACACACACGGCCTACCTGTAGACATGCTTGCAAAAAGGTTGTATCTTAACTGTGACAAATATTACATTTCGCACTAGTCTTCCCAGTTTTCTAAGTGAATCAGCTAAATTTAGTTTGTTTCTTTTTTTAACAGGTCAAATCTGTCCAGGTTTCCCAACCAAAATTGTGAGTGTATTGCGAGTATCAATAAGCATAGAAAAAGGAAATGTTGACAAACTCATGATTGAAATAAAAGATTTCATAATTAAGCTACAACACTTTATTATTAATAATATCAGTAGATTCCTATCCCATTGCATTTTGTTAAAAAAATACGCAATGGTACACGTGTGCACGCACGCACTAACGCACGCACGCATACACATAGGGACGCTCGCAAAAACGTACACACGCGTACACGCATGCACATACGCACCGTTAACAAAGTCATACTGATCGAACCAGGATACAATTGCTTAAGAAGATGATAACGAAGACTGTGTTTTTATTTGACCATGATACAATACATCCATGTCAAAACAAAATACAAATACATAAACGTATAGTATGACAACGGCATAAAAAAGGACCAGAGACTCCTGTAATACAGCAGTAGTTGCTATTATGGGAAACACGAATAACTAGATAACATTATTCAACACATCACCCAAACCACTCTTTAAATGAAATATGTGTAGTGTAGTTTACATGATCATTGAATTTGTTTTATGGCTCTGTCTGTATGTTGTATAAGGTTGAATAACATTGAAAGGTGGTTGTTAGTTCTTAATTTTGCATATACATGCAGCTTTACATAATTATAATAATATGTAGTCATTTTGCCTTATAAGCATATATATTATTGATAATTTTGTAAAAAGTAAAGCCTAAGGCATTTTTTGGCAACATCATGGTTAGTTTTATAAATGTATATTTTATTATTGACTCCTGTATCATGATTATGCACCTCAAAATTAAACATTATTTTCTTTTTGTATATATAAACTGGTAGGTCAAACAAATAACACAATATAAATTGAAACGCACACCTTAATTTACGACAGGTAGATTAAGGACAAAGATTTTGTATTCTAGATCTATACTAGTTATTGTAACAGACAATCCTTCTGTATTTAATAAAATAAGTGATTTTTACCGATATAGGCCGGTTTAGGAAACATGGAAGGCTAAATTTAAATTAGACAGATATCAAAATGATAGGTAAATTACATATACATAATTTATAAGGCCTACCACCAACTATATGAATTATGTAAAATGTGTCTTTAAACGAAAGAAATTGTTTGGGCACGTAATCGTAGGGTTTTCCCCATGTCCACTACGTACTTCGTATTGGTATTTCCAACCATGTGACTAACGCCATTGTTGATTGGGTGGTGTGCGTGGGGAATCCCCGAAAAAATCCCCACACTATTTCGTTGGGAAGTTTTGCGACACATATTGCCTTTGTTCGTTCCAACTTTTCGCAGTCCCTACTGGATTTCCCTGGAAATTACTTTATATACTGACCAAGGTAACAACACTACTTATTCGTGTGATACAATTCGACTAAGTATCAGGATCGTGATCGCTGGATCTGGAAAAGTGCCGTATTCAGAAAGCCGCCATTTTGTGTTGACGACCCACTTCGTTAGCCGCGGTTCTACATACGCCATTTCGTGAAACTGTGTGAGTTGTTACTTTTCAATATGTCGGAATCGAACTATCTACCGACTGGGAACCAGCAACCGTTCGCCAAACCATGTAAGTGGCAGAGTCGGGGGGCTGGTTGCTCTGGGCGGAGTACCGACTGGGCTCCCGTCGGCTCATCGATGCCGTGCGAGACGGCGCCTTTCAGGGACTATCATACACAATCGAAATGTCTGTCAGACTACGAACAATCCGATTGCTCGTCGGGGTCGAGGGCTGACTCCGGTGTGTCTATGAGCTACAATTCGTGCACATCGTTTGACAACATGTCGTCTATCCCCGAAGACTCGCACCCCATTCCTGATATCTCACATCTACACATCGCGACAGAGCCGGTGACAGTGACGGTAAACGTCCGGGTGTACGACGAGGGGATGGTGATCCACGACACAGGATCGTTCTGCAAAGACACCATCTGTGATAGCATAGACGAAGGACTGGGATCAGAAGTCTGCACGAGTGTCGACTCCATAGCATCATCTGTGCCTTTACCAAGTCCTTCAAATCCGGAATATGACCAATGTGAACGTTTTCAACCAAATGAAGACGGAGATACGTGAGTGTAATATGTACAACATTATAATTTATTAAAATTACAGCGTGTCCAAATAAGCCATTTTGACTGATACAATTAAATAAGATTTTATGCATATAGTAGTTTTGAAAGAAACAAGTATCTGTATCATTACATGTTAACTTTTAATTCTTTCAGATGCACACATAAATCCACCTGGTTCCATTATGTTACATTTTATGTTTAAATACAATTACATTGAAATTAAGTTACATTGAAATTAAGTGGCCTTCGGAAAGTTGGAATAATTTTATGGTTCTGGGGTGGGGAGTATTCATGCAGTGACTTCATGGCAGTGTGCCAGTACATTTGCCATGTCATGACTGCAGCATTTATTGTTCACGTGTTATGTAGATTGCGGTAAAAAGATCTATGCCATTTGTTCCATGGCACTCACTGAGCAAATATTATGCAGTTTATTGATATAAAATGTATAATATTAATAGACATGGATTGCACAAAGTATGTTCATTACATGTTAATTATTTCTTAATATCAAATTTAATTTAACATTTAAACCTTATATTAAATATGACATTTTATTACTGGACTTACTGTATAGAATCATTCATTATTATAACAGTTTGATATGGTTTGTTTATATGTCTTTCGTGACTTTAAAATGATAATTTAGCTGTCAGATCAGGAACTGCTGCCCCGTTTCATGGTGTGTTTAAACCAAATATCAGTAAATAGCTTCAGATTAATTAATTGTTATATTATTGTATGTTTTAAATACTATTAGTGCACAATTTAAATGATATCCTAATTATATATATATATATACTATATATATATATATATATATATATATATAGGGCCTATAATATATATATATATAATATATATATATATATATATATATATTAAATATATATAACTGGATTAGTGTTAGTTCTGATTCAACAATATAATTTATGTACGTTCACGTGTTTCTGTAACAGGCTACTCCATCTTGCAATCATCTACCGTGAAGAGGTCTATGCTGAGGAGACGATCAAGATGGCCAGGCAGAGGGAGACCCTCAACATATACAACAATCTGCAGCAGACTCCACTTCATCTGGCTGTACTCACAAACCTGCCACGTCTAGTGACGTTGTTGGTCAGTAGGGGCGCTGTTGTTGATGCACGTGATCGTCATGGCAACACACCACTACACATAGCTTGCAGGTATGGCAGACATTATATTAATTTTGTTGTACCAAACCACAGTGATTCTGATAAAATATACAGTTGCAGCAAATGTAGTACCAGCACTGATAATCTGATATTAATCATAATTAAAGGGGAAAAAGTTAATTTTCTAATTTTCAGTAAAGTTGTAAATTAGCGACATGTGTTTTAGCATTGTTTGGAAATGGCAAGTAGTACAACATTTGTGTAACATTTACAACAACAAAAACCAATGTGAAACAGATGTTTTAAAGTTGCCACAATAATGCAATTATCTAATGACCATATGCATGATTGTTTTATTGTAATTGAATTATTGCCATTTGTTTAAAAAAAAATTGCATTTTCAGGGAGGGATTGTTTGAGTGTTCGGTCGCCCTGACAACTCAAGTGGAATGGCAGTATGCGCAAGAACCTTCTGTCTTTTCGTCACACCAGCAAATACCACAAGACATGAACATCAAAAACTATGAAGGTAAGCACTTTTTGAGTGAGATTAATAAGTAACAATTGACATTTGTTACCAGCATACAAGCTTTTGTATATTTCCCATATATGCCGTGTGGTTTTGTGTATCCGATTAATAGTTCACAGTTACACCTCAGGATAATACTGTTTACTGTAGACCAGCAGCATATCCACCAGTTAACTTGGCATTGATATGGTGCATATCCATAATTTTTAGGGGGTATCTGTGGCCCCCACAAAAAGGAGGAAAAACTAATTAAATTTACAGAGCATTTTCAGTTGTCAAACAGCTACCATATTCCTGAGAACACTGTTACAGAAACAGTTTCCTGATTAATTTGTACATATTTTAGTGTCATGTGCAGATGTTCTTATGTGTACCTGTGATTCCGTTTAGGTGAGACATGTTTGCACCTGGCTGCAGCTGGACATCACTGGGAGACCATTCACTACCTGACACGTTACGCAGGGGCAGACATCAATGTCAAGGTAACTATGACACGAGGGGCGTATTAACTGTTGCTAAGACTATTCTAGTACAGCTGTATGTCAGGTGGTGGTTTTGAACACATGTTTACACACACATGTATGAAATCAGTGTATGTCAAAAAACAATGGTTACAGTGGGGTTTTTATGCATGATAAATGTAAAAAGTATTGTTACGTGAAATATACAAATTTCAAATGTTTGATTTGAAAGTTTAAAAAAACTGCTCAAATGTGTAAACATCAACCTGTGGGTACCCACCATGTAAAAATGTATATATATATATATATATATATAATATATATATATATATATATATATATACATAAATATATATATTCATAATACAGTGTATATAATTTAATTATAATAAAAATATTATTCTGTACAGTAAGATTAAGACCAAACAGTGCCTTTCTGATTTCAAGATGGCTGTTTGTAAACTGAGGTTATTTTAATTGAACTTTGGTTACATGAGTGTAAACAAATCTAAGCTAATATTGCGTTATATTTGAACGGACATGTTGATTTGTGCAGGAAGGCAAGAGTGGAAGGACGATAATACACTACTTGGCAGAGCAACCGGATGCTGAGCTGCTGCGAGATGCACTAAGGCTGCCTGGGGTGAACGTAAATGCACGGACATACGACGGCTCAACACCCCTGAGTTTGGCTTGTGGGCGTGGCCACGCAAATGTAGAGCACGCCCTGTTGAGTGCCGGAGCATCAATGACACCAGTCGATAGCGACTCTGACTCCGACAGTGGGGATGATTCGGTAGGTTTCTGAGCCACCCTATGTACATGTATAAGGTTATTGCAAGATGAACTAACAGTGTCATGAAAAGGTTACAAAATAATTAATTTATTTTGCAGTCTTATAATCAGACAATACGGTTGAAAATTTAGTTTCTTTATTGTTTTTCTTGTCATGCTAAATCTTTGATGTTTAATTATTGTTTGTTTTGAGGGAATCAATATGTTGTAACATGGTAGATGAAGTTTGAAAGATGTTGCAGTGTTATTTCACTGATATCTCAGGATGTATGTTTTACCTCTTCTTGTTCGTATTTTGTCATGGAAAAAGTAAACAGAAAGCCAACAAATAATCACTGTGCAAGTTTAGCCATTTGATAAACAACAACAATTTTAATTCTTTATATCAGATTTGCAACAGCTGTTTTAATAGTCCATATTTTTTCTTGCAGATGGATTTTAACGACTTCCAAATTGCGGGTCAACACGTCATATGGTGAAAAGCCACGAGGAGAAGGTCATAGGACATCATTACATGGCAGGGATGCTGAATTACACAGCTCACCTTTAGTGTGGAATGATATATGAACTGATCATACGTCATACCGTTAAGACAAATCAATGTGAGAAGAAGGCCGGCCTAGTGGCCAGTTGGTAACAGACAGTTCTCACTGGCGGCACTGGTTCAGTGGTGGGAAGACATCAGTGACATCATTGAAACCACACATATTGTAGAGTGGTTTACAGCCGGCCATTACAGCACTCGTTGTATAGACCCTGGTGGTGTCACGGAACATAACTACTTTAGATGACAGCAGTGTGGAGCTGTGCAGACAGTCGTATAACCTGAAACACGCACAGTTTACAGCACAATGACCCTGTGTCTGACGATATACAACACCACTGTGCCACTAATGAACACCGAGGGACACAAGGGTTAATGTCAGTACTGTGTGTGGTAGTGGCCTCTTTCAAGCCACCCAGACATTGGTGTACTTTCAGTGGACAACTGTTGCATCATGTGACCAGTTTTTTGTTTTTTTAATATATATATATAATAGGTTTTGATGTTAAAGATACATTGCATTTCCACCATTAAGTTAATGATCATGGCATTTTGATCTGAGCGTAATCGCACGCAATTTATGCATCACGGTCATGTACAGTGCACAGTAGTTATTGAGTTTATGACTGAAGAGTCGCGTGTTGCACGTGACACTGATGATTTGCTATGAAATGGTTTACAGACCTATGTCTGAGAAGAAGTCTTTCACAAGTGGAGGGGAGATGAACAGTTTAACCAAACAAATTTGTGTTTGGCAATGGAGAATGTGTGTTGAGTGTATGTGTATTATTTGCCTGGGATGTACATATTAAACGTGGAATACTATGTTTATACGACGTGTGTGTTATGTATCGAACCGACTCTTCCATTCTGTAGTATCCTGTTACATCTTCATCCACTCTAATTCGCACGTGGTGATCGCGATAATGAAACACCATAGCACATTTCCCCGAAAATAGGCTCACATACATGTCTGTGTTTTAGTTGGCAAAACCCCAAAGGTCATTACGCCAATGTGGGTGGGGGTGGGTCATGTTCGGAAGCACTAGAAAGTGTTTGCCCAGTCTTGATTTAAAAGTGTCCTCCGTGGAGGCAGACGCAACTGTTTTGGATAGCCTGTTTAAATTCTTTATGGTTCTACCAAAAAACTATTGGCATATACCTGCGTTCTGGACGGTACCTCAATAAATCATTTACTATGGCCACGCGTATTGTTCGCTGAATGAACAAGGTGGTTTGGAAAAGTAGTGGCTGTTTCTTGTTGAAGGCACTTCATAAAATAGTGTTAGACGGCTGACCTCCCTGCGCCGTTCTAGGGAGTCCCACTTAAGGTCTTGCATCCTCAGAGTTAACTGCTTTCCCGATTGTTATTAACCTTTACATTCGACGCTGTACTTTCTCTTGTTATTTTATAGTAGTGTACGGGTCCCAAGCGGCGTTTGCGTCGAGGTTCGGACGATCGAAACAGGGCTAAATAGGATAATTGTGACTAGGTTGTACTAGTAAAAATGCGCATTCTTCGGACGGTTTCTAGAAATATCCTGGTTGATAAATCCGTTAAAGTTTGGCGTACTGGGTGGTGTCTATGAAGTGAAGGTCATACCGAATTATGTCGTTATTCACCACACTCCGATCACAGTGGTTTAGCCAGGGGGCAGGCATGACCCCCCAATCTCATACAATTTGGAGGGATTTTGATGAATTAGCTGCCTGATTATTGTAGTGACAAAGTACAGAGGATGTAGGGATTCCCGCTTGTGTAGGACTTCCTTTCCCAGCCTACCCTTTGGGGGAAGAAATGTGGGCACTCAGTCACTCCCCACATATATTTGGCCCAGACGAGTAAACACATTTTCAAAATTACATTGATTTTTTTCGGATTGTTATCAAACTCGCCTGGTTGTATCGTAGACGCTTAATGTTTACACAATAATTACAATAATTATTATGTTCGCTAGACCATGCGATTTCAGCGATTCGTGTAACGGCCATAGATATAAATAGAACACACAAGTAGAACCACGGAACTAAAGGGGAAAGATTAATGATCTAACTCTGTGAGCGGCACACTTGCCGCACAGTGCTGCCCTCGAGCGGCGCATGAACCAACTGTGTGCGCAATAAAAACCCATGATGGCGTCCATGGAAGGCGAAGATGGAAACAACGTTTCGGAGAAAACAAGCCAGGTTCCAGCCAACAAGAATGAACAGACCATCGTGATAGCTCTAGACGCATCCGATCAAGCGGAAAGTGCCGTGAAATGTACGTACAATGTAATACCGCCGTGGCTTTCTCCTAAGCTGCCAGTGCTGGTTTGCGATCGTCAATACGCGGCTTTGACTTTGCAGCCGCGTGCGGCTGACAGCGAGCCAGTTTTAATAACCACAGATGGGCTCTCAATCGCAAAAAGACTGCTTTCATAATTGCTTCGAACCTGCCATATGTCGAACTGATTCTAGACAGTTACACATTTGTTGTGGTTTATTATATCGAAGCCACCGTGTGTCTTAGAGTCAGTAAAACTAAGTACTACAGTACCACAACTGCACTGACACTGACACTGTCTACAGACAGTTCATCCTGAAGAGTAACTACTCCCCGGCAGTGGCAGTGCCAATGGCCATTGGCATAGCATGGCATAGCCACTGGAAAGGGCTTGGAAATACATTTAACGCAGGGTTCAAATATTTATTCTAACATGAATATTAAGAAAGCTATACACATTTAATTGTTGGAAAATATGTATTATGGGTTGTTTTACCATAAAAGAACCACATGCATTGCCATGGTGACCAATAATCTAGTTTTTTCAAACTGTCAGTCATAACTTTCTGTGCATAAATCCCATTATTAAACCATTTCCAATTATTAGTTTTCATTCCATTGGTATACAAATTAATTAATGTTCTGATTAATGAGAATTTTATTATTCAAACAAATTATATATTTAGCATATCATATGCATTTTTTCCCATTCATAAGTAAGGTGTTTTAATTTGACATCTTAAGCCAGTGATAATATAGTAACATTACTAAATAATACACAAACAAGTCGTAGCAAAATAAGGTTTTAAAATCAAATTGGTCGTAGAGCTATCACGATGGTCTATTCATTCTTGCTGGCTGGAACCTGGCTTGTTTTCTCCGAAGCGTTTCCATCTTCGCCTTCCATGGACGCCATCATGGGTTTTATTGTGCACACAGTTGGTTCATGCGCCGCTCGAGGGCAGCACTGTGCCGCTAGACGAATCGCTGAAATCGCATGGTCTAGCGATCTAGCAAACATAATAATTATTGTAATTATTGTGTAAACATTAGACGTCTACGATACAACCAGGCCAGTTTGATAACATGTGTCGTCAATCTGGAAAAAACTCACTGTAATTTTGAAAATGTGTACTCGTCTGGGCCAAATATAACCCAGTCTGTTCAACTGAATAAAAAATCATCAATCATCCACACTATGATGAAAGCATTGTTTTTTGTGCAACATGCGAAAGAAAAACCTTAATTGATAGTATGATGTTTTGAAAGCAGTCTATACCACAATATAACTTACATTGGCCATTTCCAATTGTTTTCACACTTTAAAGGTTGAGCTCAATTATGTTAGACTCATTTATAAAAAGAGTGCACAATCCCTTCTGTATGCTTGAAACTTCAAGTAGAAATGTTATGGTTGATAGGCAAAAACCATGGAATTTTTTCAACTTGCCGAAATTGCAGAGTACAAATTCAAGATACCGGGAAAATATCATCAGCATCGTGAAAATGGTAGTTTTGCAGGAACTCCCAAATTAATGAGACAGTGGCTTTGCTGGTGCACACTGTTGATGCGATGGCCCCAGCACTGGTGATGCTGATAAGGCCATAGCAGCTGGGCTAAATTTATATCATGGTCACATGTCATCCGATAGTCATCCCTCCGTAAAATATTAAGTAGATGCCTATGGAGCATGGAACTCATGTTCTCATTCATTATTTTGTATCCATGGTGCGGGGTTGCCACTGCATAGTCACTAAGTCAGTCAAAATATAGTTCATGACCTATGCACCTGGCATGTTGGGCCACTAGTGGTTACCATGACAACCATTCCTGGTATTTATGCGTCACAAGTCATGATAAGATAGCATGGTTCCTTAGGGGTGTGTATTCTATGGATTGCCTATGGCTGTGCTATTGATGCCAGATCCATTAATTTTACAATAAATTTTGACGTTTTAAAGTACACCAGAATTGACATGATCAGTAATATAACTGCATAAAATACAACCATTGCCATTGTGACTATATTTAGAAGTTTTAGGTACATTTCAAAGTTAACAGAGGATATTTCACCACTCTTTAGTCCAATTTCTGTACACCTGTATCTGGTTTATTATGAGAATTGAACATGACTTCCTGAAACATGTACATCAACAACTCCAATTCAATTCTTTTTTATTGTTTAGCCAAATTACCTGGATGCACAGTGTTGATGCTGGGCAGTGTTGTCACTAGACACACGCGCACACGCACACATACACACACAAATAAACAAATAAATGCACACACCAGAGATAAAATCAAAATATAAAAACTTAAAAACATGAAACAATCAACCATGTTTGGAATGGCTGATTAATTTGCACTAGTGGCTGAAAAAAACAAGGACATTGTTATTAAAAGTCTACAACTATTTTCATTGTTATATTTGGAGATGACGCCCAAACTTGCTGTATAAAACAAACAAGAAGCCATGGAATACATTTAATAGAACAAAACAAAATCTTTTACCAGATCAGTGCGCTGCTTAATTTAATATATTTTTTATATACATTATTATGTAATTGTGAGTATAAAAGGAGATAGTATATGGGTCAATATTTGACAATTTGGCAAATGATGTTGCCAGCATTCAACATAATAATTAGAACATAGATCTCAAAATTATTTCTCAAAATTATTTATATATGTCCACGTCTGTATTATTAAATGTTTTTTGTTGAGGAAATTGTTATGTGTAGAGAAATACACACATGCAACATATCCCGTATCCCCTACTGAACGTGTGTGTTGCCAATGACATAGAGGCTCGTTTTTTATTTTTTAAACTTAAAATCCTCGGTCCCAAGTTTTTGACATTAGCATAAAACAGGGTAATGCTTATGTTTAATACTACCTAAGAAATTACCAGACAAACAGTTAGAAATACAGAATATACATGTCATGTATAAATTTATATAGTACGTAATATACAATGACATACGGGCAGAATGTTAAACTACATTTATTTGAAGAATTTTTTTTTTTAATAAAAAACCACTGAATTTTTGAGTCAAATAATCACCCACATGCCTTAATTTAGCCTGATAATTTTTTTTTGCTGTTTTCAGGGTACCTCAAAAGTGCCCATCGGCCTGGTAACCGAGTCGTGTTTGTGCACTGCATTGAGTTGCCTGAGATGAAGCTTGAACAAGCAAGTAAGTAATCTCAATGTGTATCTCCCTCATTCTTTTCTTCCTCTCCTCTTTGTCCCTCAAAGTTTGGATGAGGCTGTCCTTTATACTGGGACCTTTTGATCTCATAACATTAAAAGATATGAAGTTTAAAATTCTGGTCCTAATTGCAGTGCCTATTGAATTATTATGATTGTATTATTGAATACTATTTTACGGATGTTAAATGATCCTGCTTCCACCTGCCATATACCTGCTGGTATATATTCGGGGGAAAACATTGCGTAAGACAGAGAGTAGAACCTCATTATTAAAGTCACCCTCAGAATGGAACAAAGGTGACCCGAATAGCCAGGTGACCTTATTAGGAAGGTTATTTTCTTACAATTGTGATTGTGACTTTAATTGAAAGATGGCTGTTTTACTGAGGTTCTATCAGCCATATGAGTGTACACAGTCATGTTACATTGACATGACCTAGTTTATGAAGGTAAAGTTCCTGGATGTTGACTAGATACATGTTTGTGTATGTTTTGCATTGTTTCCCACCAGGGAGCATGCACATGTCCCCGGGTGTACTCGCCAGCATGTGGAAGGAGGCAGAGGCGAAAACAAAGATTCTCGAAGACAAGATGAAGGTGCTGCTAAAAGAAAAAGGGGTGAGTAATTTATTTAAAGTATTTTACAGAATTTTTCCAATAAATTGATTGGAGAATGAAGTAGTTTGCTAGCTCAAGGCTCACGTTGCAAAAGTTTATTACTTTCCTGCAGTGTGCTCTTGATCGCAATTTATCACTACTAAGTTATTCATGCTGTTGGAATGAACACGTCAGTGACACCATTTGATAGGGACGTGACTGTGGTATTTGGTGCAGGGGATGCCATATCATAATCAGGTCAAAACAATTGGCACTATTGGTGACATTGCTGAAAAACCACAGCTGTTAATTGATGTTAACATGAGTCAGAAGATGGCGCCACTTGAAATAATGTACATGGCAACTTGAAAGATTGTGGCACTAGCACTGAGCACACTCGTTGTGCACCTGCCAATTCACATAATTCAACGATTTTCCTAACTTATGCCTTGTTTTTGCCAATGCATTCCTAAGTAGCATTTCTTTATTTATAAGTTTTAAACACAAGTCAATTGACATATTTTTATTTGATTTTACAACTACATCTACATTTTTTACTTTAATGTAATCAGTATATTCCTGTAAAGTGTAATGCGCCTCTGAATGGTTTCATTGCTAGAGATATGGCTTAGACAAATACTGTTCTTTATTATTATTATTTTTTGAACCGGACTATGCAACACATTAGGTTAAGCACACACCTTCTCTGGAGAAATCCTATGTTGCAATTACTGCGTAAAGACTATTTGTACACAAGTACCTACAAGTGTTTATAGACGATGGTTATGAATAAGTTTGCCCAAGATTCTGTTTGGCTGCAAAAGGATTTGAACCTTGGATCTCTCAAATGTATGTCACTGTACAGCAGTCATTGTACTTGATGTCTTTATATCTCTAAGTACTTGTACTTGATTTAACGTACTTGGAATTGTACTTAGGCAAATGTCCTTGAACCTAATCATGAATAATAGAATCAAAGGCATTGTTGCTGTTTCTCATGATGCTGTGCTGTCATATTGCAGCTGTCAGGAATATTGCGGACGTCTACAGGGAAACCAGGGGAAGTGATCTGTCGCATCGCGGAGGAGGAGCAGGCCGTCATGATCGTGACTGGGACACGAGGCATGGGGAAGGTTCGCCGGACAATCCTTGGCAGTGTCAGTGACTTCCTCGTGAACCACGCCCACTGTCCCGTCACGGTCTGTCGCACCGACTCGCCACGGTCACGTCATCCAAGCAACTCTGACTCGAAGAAATCGCGCCACACGTCCGGCGACTCCATCAAGAATCTCTTCACGTCCCTGGGGCGGTCATCTCGCACACACTCGGTGGCCAGCGACACCGAGGAGGAGGGACACAATCATAAGTGACCCTCCCCCACACCCACACCAACTCCCACTTCCGCCGTCACGTGATGTCACGTCAGGGATAGGACCTTTATTTTCTACTGGTTTATGCTAACTTGTGCCAGACATTGTTAGTTTTTTCTTTTTATAGATGATTTTTGATTTCCCTTTAAGAGTCTGCACGTGTAATATGTGTTGTGCTTAATTTACATTGTGCGAGCAGATAAAGACTGACCATTAACGTCCATCCTGCATGATGAGAACAAGGAAATAAGGTATTTTTATATATTGACCTTTACCCGGTTTGCCAGAATGTGCGGTTATGGAACAGAATGGCTGTGCTGTTAGAGTCTCGTCACAGGGTTTTGTGTGGTGTAGGTTTGAAGTTGAAACATCCGTGTGTGCTTGTGTCGTTTCTAATTCTAGTCAGTAGAAGGCTGTATTTTTCATTTTTTTTACAAACCCAGACATTTTACATTCTGAGTGAGCCTGGAGATGTGCCTACATATTTTCAACTTTTGTTGAACAAGCATAGTGCATTTTTCTAGTCATGTTGTAAACCTTTGATATTCGCAAAACTGAAAAGTGCAAGAAGGTACTTTTGTAGACCACTGGTGTTTAAGCAGCTGAACGTTGCCTGTTCAGTGACAGAGTGTTATCATAGCAGATGGTGTGTCATTCAATGTATCTTAATGTGTAGTGCAGATTACTGTGGAGTTAAGCATGCGTTGTTGTATAGATAGATAAGTGTGTATAGAAACAGCATTGGTTGTACTGCCAATTTCTTAGTGCAAATAAAATACATTTTATGACAGATGTGTGTTGACTTGGCTGAATGAAAAATGAGACTTGATAATCATGGCTACTCACTTTTGAATAATTAGATGACTAGTCAGTGTTTGACATTTTGTGGTCGACATATCTAACTTGTGTATTCCGACTGCCCCAACTCTGGAGTCTAGTAAGTGACAAACATAAAATTAATATTCTGAACGACTATAGAATGAAATGTCATACACTTTATTTATATCAACTGTATACTGATCACTGGGCTGGCTGAATGGAAGTACCGGGGTAGAACTCTAGACTAAAAATCGCTAATGGACAGTCGTTTCACTGCATTCACACAATTTGGCTGTGTTTCTTGTCATCTCATATGGCTAACCAGAGAAAATGCCAATTAGGCGATTATGATGAAAATATGCAGTGACTATGGTTCACCAAAATATAATTCATTCATAATTATATGGTTCAAAGGACTTCAGGGCCTCTTGGCCCATTAAAAAAAAAATCAGTACACATTTAAATAGTCATGAGGAATTAATGTTAATCAGTTTTAATGTGTGTCAACATACATGATGCTTTCACAATTACAATATCAGCAAATATAAATTTAAGATATTTTCATGTTTGTTTATGATGCTCTGAAATAACTTCATTGACGTATATGTTTTATTAATGACATTAATATCCATTGTAGACAGATTTTCATTATACACTCCTGTAGATAGATGTCCACAAAAACATTCTTATTGAAACTGGTAGTCAGTCATTCATTGGCCTCCAGTCATATGTCATTTAGTTAACACCAATCCTGAGTAGCTGTGCTCATTCTTTCAACATGGAATAAACTGTATAAAGAATGGACAAGGTGTTTTGTGTGAATAAACATGGATGAATTGCATTGATGTGGACCGGAAACAGCTGAGCATTCATTACCCATGGTGCTGCTGTACATTCATTACCCATAGTGCTGCTGTACATTCATTACCCATGGTGCAGCTGTACATTCATTACCCATGGTGCTGCTGTACATTCATTACCCATAGTGCAGCTGTACATTCATTACCCATGGTGCAGCTGTACATTCATTACCCATGGTGCAGCTGTACATTCATTACCCATAGTGCAGCTGTACATTCATTACCCATGGTGCAGCTGTACATTCATTACCCATGGTGCTGCTGTACATTCATTACCCATAGTGCTGCTGTACATTCATTACCCATAGTGCTGCTGTACATTCATTACCCATGGTGCTGCTGTACATTCATTACCCATGGTGCTGCTGTACATTCATTACCCATGGTGCTGCTGTACATTCATTACCCATAGTGCAGCTGTACATTCATTACCCATGGTGCTGCTGTACATTCATTACCCATGGTGCAGCTGTACATTCATTACCCATGGTGCTGCTGTACATTCATTACCCATGGTGCTGCTGTACATTCATTACCCATGGTGCTGCTGTACATTCATTACCCATAGTGCTGCTGTACATTCATTACCCATAGTGCTGCTGTACATTCATTACCCATGGTGCTGCTGTACATTCATTACCCATAGTGCTGCTGTACATTCATTACCCATAGTGCTGCTGTACATTCATTACCCATGGTGCTGCTGTACATTCATTACCCATGGTGCTGCTGTACATTCATTACCCAT
The DNA here is from genome assembly GCA_025642075.2 of Ridgeia piscesae. Lineage (NCBI taxonomy): Eukaryota > Metazoa > Annelida > Polychaeta > Sabellida > Siboglinidae > Ridgeia > Ridgeia piscesae. The sequence continues at coordinate 402,526 of JAODUO010000073.1, read as the reverse complement.
AGTGCTGCTGTACATTCATTACCCATGGTGCTGCTGTACATTCATTACCCATAGTGCTGCTGTACATTCATTACCCATGGTGCTGCTGTACATTCATTACCCATGGTGCTGCTGTACATTTCGACCATCCAGACAGCATGTTAGCCAGGGGCTGTCGTAATCATTCCCTGTCTCTAGCTCGGCATCAATTATTGCTGCATTTCCACTAGAGTCCAGTCGCCTTGCTGAGCTATGAACAACACATTTTTCAAAGCACCATCTGTCCACGGGTTGTTTATTTGCTTGTAAACAGGCCTTCGAGACAAGGTCCCAGTAGGATCCCGATAAACCATCTTGTGTGTTGTGATGTACAGTATATTTTGATGTAAATGAAGTGTCATGGGGCTTGAAAAATAAACGTTAGCCTAGCTCCAACATCAATAACAAATATAATTTATCATCACATATATCAATAAAACATATACACGTCATGTTTTTAACATCAAGGGAAAGTGATTCGCATACGAGAGCGTATCTTCTAAAATATCAAAAGAAAGATGTCAGTTAAACATTAGAAGAAAACAACAGCATGTGATTAATCGAGGCTCGATCAATGCATGCATTCATTCAGTGGAAATGTAATACGTTGTTGCAAAACCACCCCATAAAACTTGACCCACGTACTCCACAGTGGATTTCATCGTCAGTGGCGTGGCGTGGCGTGGCGTGGCGTGGCGTGGCGTGGCGTGGCGTGGCGTGGCGTGGCGTGGCGTGGCGTGGCGTGGCGTGGCGTGGCGTGGCGTGGCGTGGCGTGGCGTGGCGTGGTACAAGCAAACATTTTACTAGACTAATTTTGTTACATAAATTGTATAATTAAATGTTTATAATGTTTGTGTGTATGCGTGTATGAATGAACTCTCAACATCTAAATACGCTGATTCACCTCTTTGGTTACAGGAGCGTGATACTGCCTCCGTTGTTGATCCTGTCTTCGGCTTGTTTATTAGCACTTTCCATTGACATGCGACAGACGAGCGCGCACGTGTGGCGCCAGGTTATGTGGGCGTGGCCACGTATTGTGGGCGGGGCTACGCATCCAGTACAATCAGCGCTTGCGCCGTGGCAGCAGCCAAAAAGACAGAAGGCGTTTTGACGGCGGCGAGGTAACAGTAGGTGATTCATAACGAGTTATTGGGCCGCAGTTCACCGTGATATCAACTAGTTAGCTTCCAGCTCGTAACATTGTAAATATGGCTGAGTCTGAGCGCAAGGTCGTCATCGCCATCGATGCTAGCGAACAAGCCGAGCACGCATTTCACTGTGAGTACTGCCTGATTGACCTACCGCCTAAACCAACTCGTGCCGACCAAACCCAGACCACTGTGCTGGTTGCATCCATGCGCAAGATGCAACTGGACGGATTGTGTTGTTGCGTTGTTTATCATTGCTGTTAGCAGTATTCACCAACAAAAATATTACTTCAGTGGCATGCAGAGAATACTACCGTAACATTGTAATGTTGTGAGTATATTATTAAACGCTATAGACGCCTACAACTAAACTCGTTAGACTGGTATTTCTGCAAAATACTACATGTTTCAGTTTGGAAGGTGATATATAATAACTTGCACTGCGTCTATTATCATAATTATGACTATGACATGTATTTTTGTAGGCCTGTAGATATATATAATTAGTAATAATAAGGTAAACAGATTATATAACACTGTTGGCTGGCCGTTGTCTGTACGATAACTTTCACGCGGCCTACTGGCATTGACATGCCGAGCTATTTATAACTAGAGCAGCTGTATGTCGGAAAACACACATTTATAGTAACTATGTGTAAACACTGCGAGTGCCTGGCATACAACTTCTATTCAGACGTCTGGCTTGTGACCGCCACAGCAGTGATACTGACGCGGCGGGCTGGCGAGCTATCGAGTACACTGTCACACTGTCACTGTCGCTGGCGTCATTATTCATGAAGGCAATTTTGTTTACTGCCGCGCTGGTTCGATGGACTTTGGATCATTGTCCTTGCGCATAATGAAAGACTGACTTTACGCTTTACTGGGACAATCAGCCGGGGAAGTCAAAGGGGTCGAACAATGATCGATATGATTGTCGGCTAGACAAACACGTGACGACGTAATGGAATATGCAGATTGTCCCACAAACTGGCTGTAATAACAAATCGAATATCAGGCTTACAGCGTTACTGTCATTAAATTATTAATATAAGTCGATATATGTTGGACTGGGACAGCCACAAAAGGATGATCACGTGTCTGGCTTGCAACTAGTGCGTGACGATGTCTGTCACTGTCACTCGGTCGTGTGTCACTAAAGAAGTGTTTATTGCTGAGTCCGAGTTGGGGTAAGTTAAGTTAGGGTCGCGATAGTGCAGGTGTACTTGTAGGACACGGCCCGAGGTTATAAACCGTTCTCGGTGCTGAGACTCAGACCTGATGCTCAGCGAGGAATACGGAAGCGGCCAAATGGAACTCTCTTATTGACGAAGATAACAAAATTGCAACTATTTGTAAATAATATCAACTTCCAACTATTATATAAAACGATATGGAATATATTGTTCAGGGCTCCAAGTCACTAAAGATGTGGTTATGTTGTAAGAAATTAACTTACTTTGGAGCATATCTTTTGAAACGTACGTCACCAGCACGTGGCCAAGACCTGATGGGTCGAAACGCCGTACGTACGTTTCAAAATATATACTCCAAAGTAAGTTAATTTCTTACAACATGTAAAACGATGATGGACGAAGACCTTGGCAGTTGTGACGTGTTATTTTATTTGAAAAACGAAGAGAATATCGACAGAATAACTGTGCATGGTCGTGGAACGTACTTCGCAGTGAACAACTCAACATAAATCACACATTACAAATCAATAATATGAAATAGCATCATAAAACAACAGTAGCCTGTACTGTAAGTGTAACTAATGTGTCACTTATGACCTCGGCCGGGTTAACTGCAGTGCCAGCGCCAAAGAATGATGTCGATGTCATTTACGCCGGCCATTTATAATAAACAAATGTCTTAGCATTCGTATTGTGTTACAGCTTACATTGTCTGCAATACATCGTCTGTTAACGCACAATACATTATTTAAACTACTGAAGTATAAACATTTTACATTGTAAGAAGTGTCGAAAGTTGACGACGTACTTGTAAGGGAGCGACCATTACTTATCGGGTGTGCCGGAGGAAACGGGGGGCATACCTTTCGTGCAACCCTAGTAATACACGGGTCTGTGTGCCAAACTCTAGGTGATAGCGCCCGTGACACACTGCTACACTCGGTTACAAGACAGGCCGGGTAAAATGGGCGACCGGTTTGTGGTCTGGCGTTTGCACAAGTGACACTCTTGTTTGCTTTGTGAAGTCGTTTCCCTACAATGGCGCCCAGTCGTAACAGTCAGCCTTGCGAGAATGAATTAATGTCATAACTAAACGATGTGCCACGCCACATTAACCATCAGTTGCCAAGGACCGTTGTTGGCGAGGCTGCCGGCTGTCGTTGACGGCTGACGCTGGTTCTCCCCGCGTACGGGCAACCGAGGTCAAGCGTAGTGGCCTTGTGACCCACAGTCCACAGTGCGTTATCAGCGTTGACGTGTGTATGTGCGACGGTTTGCCATATAGGCGGGAATGTACCCACGTGGAGATAGTGAATATGGCCTGTAGTCGGCGTGTTCGTTCATGTCAACGAGGTCATGGAGCAAACTCTGGTCTGGAACATTCTTGCTGTGTCTCTCTGTTTCTGTCTGTCTCCTCTCCTCTCCTCTCCTCTCCTCTCCTCTCCTCTCCTCTCCTCTCCTCTCCTCTCCTCTCCTCTCCTCTCCTCTCCTCTCCTCTCATCTCATCTCATCTCATCTCATCTCCGCTCCGCTCTCGCTCTCGCTCTCGCTCTCTCCTCTCCAATCCATCTGCCCCTTTCTCCCTATCGCTCTCTCTCCCCTGTCTTACTGCCTTTCCTTCTCTCTACCCAAGGGTAAACAAAGACTAACACTTGATGCTTTGTCCGAGGTAAATATGTGTTCACCGTCAATTCGACGCACCCGTAGAACTTTCCGTACTCTACTTTTGCCTTCAACGATTCCTTGAATTTATTCCTCTCTAAGTACTGTATCCCATATACTGGTCAGCTGCCTCGCGCTAAGGAGGCGCAGCTGCAATGTGGCCGTGCGCGGACACTAACAATCTCGTGCACGACCTACCAACTCCCAGTCCGCACCCGCCCCGTCGCTCGGTGGAATGCGATCAGCGCGGAAGAAATCACGGCACCAAACGACAGCAGAAGCGTTACTGCCAGTCAATCGCTCTCGAAGCCATCACATCATTGCAGGAGCCTCATTTTAACAAAGAACCGCATCATTGTAGCCCGTCGTTTCAAAACTGTGGCTCACATTATCACGGGAGACGATATATATAGTATTACTTTGACCAGTATATTGGAAGAGTAGCAAATAACGAGATGGATATTTCGCTAACAATGAGCGGGCATTGTCGACGATTCCCTGCTCAGCAATAACACCAATGACATTTTAGTTGAAACCTATTTACGGAGCTCCTTGACGAAGGGAGGGGGCACAGGGCGTCACCCCGGTGTTGATGACAGGCTGCGGGGTGACTTTTGTGTTTTGGTATTGTCGACGCAGTCACACCGCTGTGCTCACGGTCCTCGGGTAAGGTCGATGCACTCTGGTGACAGACACCGCGGCTCTGCATGTGTTCCGTCACCGGCAAGCACGTATTTTACACGTGAACGAGCGTGTTCTTGACTCGTGCACTTACACAGAAGACTCCACTCGGAATGGAGCCGTGTTTGAAACATGTATTGGCATAGTGGGGAACTATGACCTGAGTACCTCTGTCAGTTCGGAACGACTGTTCTGTCTTATTTACTAATCCATCATGTCTTACTTACATGTGCGTCTTGTGGGTTTCGTTGGCATCTCCTCTACGGTGATCTAACCTACACCCATTTCATACGTCGTCTAGGCGGAAACACACCATTCATTGATGAAAACACGTTGTCTAGGCAATAGATATAAACGCACTGTCTAACTATTGTGTAGACAGAAACCCATTGCTCACAGACGAACAGGTTGACCGGACAGACAGAAGCCCATTACAAACTCACAAACTCATTGCCTAAACGGAAACACTGCTGGACCCCATTGCATGGACAAATACGTTGTCTAGACACTAGGCAGAAATGTATTACCTAGACAGAAACCCATAGTCTACACGGAAACATGTTGTCTAGACTGGAAGCTCGTTGCCTAGATGCACTGGGCTTCTGGACATGGGAGTCGACGAATACCTTTTGTTAGGAGCTGCGCTGGAGGACATTGTTGTTACGGATTTATTGTGTAAGATAACTTATTTTGCGTGAAATCACGCCACCGAAACCGATACACATCGCCTATATCCATATTCCATTTGTTTTATCGTCTGAACACGGTTCTGTCGATCGCCAGCCCAATCAATGTTTCGGGATTGAAGTCAGCCTCAGCAACGTTCGTTCGATCGAACCTGACCAGAACGGAACAGATCTGGTCGGTCGCGTTGCCATTTGACGCCGACTTGACACAGCAACTACCATGAGTCTGGTTATTGCTTTCAGTCGGAAATTGCGTTCCTTAGTCTCAGTCGGGTGTCGCTCTAGCGCATTTGATCAAATCAAACGAACCGTTGTTCGAGCAGAAGGTCACGCCGTATTGGTTTTCGATGAGGTCTACAGGGCGCGGTGGTCCGAAGTTAGGCTGACGCTCTAATCGACTTGACGCTGTTGCATTTACTTTTCCCCGGCCACAGTGTCGCTGGCGTCACTCACCTGAAGACGCTGCCCTCAGAGTAAATATAATTTATACAATTTCCTGCACTTTGCCGGACCAGGAATTAGCCGTTAACTTCGTCGAGTGGGTCGTTATTTGGAGGAGTATCGGTCCTGATTGATTGGGAACCGGCGTCCTCGTTTACTGCGCACAAATCAGATTCTTTGCTGGACGTCGGGTTGGTTCTGGGAGTTTACCTCCGGAAAACCGTAGGGGTTTGTAGTTTTATCTTCGGCGTTATGGGTTATCAGTCACATTATATTTTGACTTCACGCAAGTTTAGAACGCCTTGACGGAGGTCGTATCGCGAAGGCAAGCGTTGAATTGCTACCCCTGTATTGCCTGTGTATCTTCAACTCGCGCTCAAATTGGACACCGCTGGCGTGACAGATCCATACAATTTATCGACAAGTTTGTTCACGTCTATACGTTTTTTATGGCCGGCTCAGGGGAGGCATGCTCTCTCGTATGGCAGCATCTCTTTGCGCCATCGAAACAGCTGTTTATCTTCTTGAAACCATGGATTCGACTCGACCATCTTCCCGGAAGATCGATTGCGCTTTGCACGGCGTGCCGCGACATTGCCACCAGTCGCAGTGTGTAAGGTGGGAGTTTATGGGTCGTTCTAGGCTTGAGCAACACGGTGTTAAAATATGACGACTTCATCATTTCCATAGCGCGGGTGGCTACATGCGTTAAGCCGTGGTCTCCCACCGTGACCCTGTAAAAGTTACGTTGCAAAACACAACACTGAATCGAACTTGCGTACATTTTGTGAGATCATGTTGCTAGACTATAAAGGTGCATTTAAACAATCTATCTCAATCAGTTGGTTGATTCCATCCATTGTTTTCTTGTGACTGACGTTGACGTGCCCCTGGCGAGAGGTGGGAACTGTAGCATTGTGTAACACATCATAAACTATGGATGATAGGTCGCACGATTAATGAGGTCCCGCGCACGTTGGCCTAGCTCCCGGCCGCGATGCGATGCGTCCACGGAACCTATCGAAATGAAATTGTGCCGATAAATAAGATTTCTAATCGGTTTGCCGTAGGCCACCGACTAACGAAGTAAGCGCCAGTTTTGAAGACGATTACACTAACGAGTAGCGGCACCTGAAGCAGGACACGTGTGTGTTGATACGGCCTCAGGCGACGTCACAAAGTCTCCCGTAGATCGGCACGGCGCACTCGGATCAGTTTTTACCTCGTGATTTAGACGTAGTCGTCAGACGTTAGACCACGCCCTTGCGGGGCGTCTGTATCAAGTGAACTGTAGTGAAGTATTTCTGTTCAGAAGGCATTTAGTTTTGGGAATCACGTAATATCCGGCAAGGCGGAGATTCCCAAGAACCAGACCCAGTGATGATTTCGAAGCACGTGATTTCGGTGACACAGTTGTGCGGACAATTATCTAACGCTCCCGTATCACTCATTGCCTGATAGTAGTTGTAGGCACAAGAACAACAAGATTAACCGGATTAATTGTCCACTCAAGATGTCCACCTGGAACGGGTCATCCTGGGTCACTGACCTCATCACATCACATCACATCACATCACATCACATCACATCACATCACATCACATCACATCACATCACATCACATCACATCACATCACATCACATTACACGAGGGGACCGAACACTAGTTTACAATTTTAGGCAGTGTAAATATTAGGTTGTGCTTAACCACGTGTTTGATTTTTGTGCGGAAAAAATAATTCTACTTTCTTCACTAGTCACGGCTTGTTCGTTCGTTCGTTCGTTCGTTCGTTCGTTCGTTCGTTCGTTCGTTCGTTCGTTCGTTCGTTCGTTCGTTCGTTCGTTCGTTCGTTCGTTCGTTCGTTCGTTCGTTCGTTCGTTCGTTCGTTCGTTCGTTCGTTCGTTCGTTCGTTCGTTCGTTCGTTCGTTCGTTCGTTCGTTCGTTTAACGTCGTTTATTATTACTTTAATCCATGTGGAGTTTGTCGTCGCCCGGAATGTTGATACATCCACTAACATGTAGCACTAACAGTGACACATCGACCCCCGGGAAAGCTCAGCTCTGAAAGTATGCTGGCCCTAATTGTTGACAAGTAAACAAATAGCTGGGTCTAATCTAGGCTACTGTGTAGCGTTCTACGAAGATGCACGGACCAGGCGTGTCAGTACAACGAGTTCTACATTTCGGTTGACATGGATATTTGACGGCGTCTCGCGTCAACACGCGTTAGTACAGCGACATATACAAATGCGAAATGTGTTGTTATGCATAATTAAAATACACACATCATTATTAACCGGAAAGGCAATTAACGATGTGTTAAATTATTCAAGTTTTGCTTTCATTACTGTTCAGCAGGCAGTGGGTGTATGGGTAATGGCCCGTGTACGTTAGAGTTGCACATCTAGTTGCAACACAACCGGCTGACGGCGATGAACAGCGGACCGAGATCAAAGGTGCATCGTCTGTTGATTGTATCGTAAACACTCACGGTACACAGTATACATTGTATCTATAATTAGTGTTATCTGGTTATGAATGTTGACCTTGTCGTTCAACAAGCGATCTAAATACAAGTTGTAGGATCGCCAGGTCGATATGTCCCAATTAACTGTCGACTTTGCACAAACAACTGTGGGAGTAAACATGATTGACTCTATATGTAACACCGACTAACACGATGCTGCAGTCAAATGATAAACCAAAGACTATCGCTCATATCGGTTATATAGTGTCTTAACACGTGAAGCGGCATAGAAATAAGTAGGTGGAACTCGGCGCCTGTGGGGAGCTGCAGTTACAATGATCAAACGTTAGCATGTTCATTTGCTGGTTACTCGGCCGTGCTGCTGGCATCGCTGACAAACACCGAGGACCGTATCAGTTACCGGAATGACGCTGCTGTCAAATAGACGCGTCCAAATACGATGCGGCTGTTGACGACCTTCTAATAAACAGAAATGTGATTCTGTTTACGTTGACCACGCTCTTCTGTGCTGACCCGTGCAATTAACTGCACCGCTGCACTTGCTGCGGTCAACGTTCGCGCGCGGACCTGGTCGTCTGTCCAGCGCTTGTCGTCGAGAAAGGCACCCCGCGGCACATCGACCGTCTCTTGCGGCGTGAAGCTCGGGAGCCGCCGGCGAGCACAGACAGCGAGCACAGACAGCGAGCACAGACAGCGAGCACAGACAGCGAGCACAGACAGCGAGCACAGACAGCGAGCACAGACAGCGAGCACAGACAGCGAGCACAGACAGCGAGCACAGACAGCGAGCACAGACAGCGAGCACAGACAGCGAGCACAACGACAAGAACGAGCACAGACAGCGAGCACAGACAGCGAGCACAGACAGCGAGCACAGACAGCGAGCAGACAGCGAGCACAGACATCGAGCACAGACAGCGAGCACAGACAGCGAGCACAGACATGCAGCACAGACAGCGAGCACAGACAGCGAGCACAGACAGCGAGCACAGACAGCGAGCACAGACAGCGAGCACAGACAGCGAGCACAGACAGCGAGCACAGACATCTGACGTCCGCAGCATTGATTGCGGACCTGGCGACAGAATGCGAACACTGACGCTTTTAAATAATCCCATAATCGCACGTAATGGACGGTGCATCGTCGCCAAATCACCTTTACGCATGGACGGGCATTCTTGTTTGCGTTGTCTGGTCCACGTTATCGATCACCGAGAGGGAAATTATTATGATTATGAGCAGTGACGCATTAGCCATTAGGTATGATATACGTATGCACGTGGCTAGGAACCACAAAGACCAGGAGGGGCCACCAAAATACTATCATAACTATAATAATGTTGTGGCTGTGTCTACGTTGAATATTCCCCAAAACAACTGGCATAATATGGTTTGTTCAGTGATGGCTTCAGTACACGTTTCATTGGTATTTCATTGAGACAGTGACTGTTTGTAAGATGGGAATTATTCTGATGTTTGAATATTTAAAATAATTGTAGTGATGTACATTACTGTAAAGGAGAAATATGTTCAACAGCTCCCTCCTCCAAACCACCCCTGTCTAACCCCACCCCAATCTAATCCCACCCCAGTCTAACCTCACCCGGGTTCAACCCCACCTCAGTGTAACGCCCACCCCAGTCCAACTCCAACCTAACCCCAGTCTAACCCCACACCAATCTAACACCACCCCAATTTAACCCCACCCCGGTCCAACAACCCACCCCAGTCCAACCCCAGCCTAGCCCCACCCCAGTCTAACCCCAGCCTAGCCCCACCCCAGTCCAACACCACACCAGTCCAACCAAAGCCTAGCCCAACCCCAGTCCAACCCCCCACCCCAGTCCAACCCCAGCCTAGCCCCACCCGTCCAACACCACACCAGTCCAACCAAAGCCCAACCCCAGTCCAACCCCCCACCCCAGTCCAACCACAGTCCAACCCCAGCCTAGCCCCACCCCAGTCCCCCCCCAACCAAACCAAAACCTACCCCAGTCCAACCAACCCCAGCCTAGCCCCACCCCAGTCCAACCCCAGCCACCCCAGTCCCCCCCCCCCAATCCCCCACCCCAGTCCAACCCCACCCCGTCCAACACCACCCACCCCTGTGTGACCCCACCCCAATCTAACCCCACCCGGCCGCCCCAGTCTTCAGATGCCCTGACCGACAGCGAAGCGGTGCTGAAACTTCAACTCATTCATATATTTCCGGTGCCAGTAACGGATTTTGGCAAGGCTTGGGAGGGTGGCTCAACTGCAGGTTTTGGGCCTCTTAAACTACCTTCATTTGATCGACACCTGGATCTGTAGGGCCCATGAAATTCCCGGATGTATAGGGCCCATGAATGTCTTAATCCGCCACAGATTATCACGATCGTGGTGGCTAATGGGAATGACCAAACCACAGACGAGTGACGTTATCTTGGACTTGTAGCTTCGTGCGGCGCTTCGCCGTTATTCGATATAAGGTGTTTGTCATTGACGCAGTCAGACGCAGCCACAAAGAAGAGTCGGCGTCGAGATGCCACTCACAGGAGGAGGAAGAAGAGAGAGAAACAGAAAACCACACACACTAAAGCTGATCTTTGAAAGCCTTGAAGTGGCTCAGCGCGGTCACGTCGCTGCCGCGTGTATCGACGGGCGCGTGTCGAGCAGTTGTAGTGTCGACAATTTGTTTGCTGAATGAACAAAGACTGTTCTAATGATACCTGACGACTCCCTGCCTTCCCCTGTCACTCCCTCATCTGTCTCCTCACTCCTCTTCCACTAATCCTTCTCTCCCCGTCTCCGCTTTTGGCTGAATGAGTCGGTTATGTTATGGTTTGACAGCGTGTATCCGTCTCACCCCAATCTCTCACCCTTTCATCTCCGTCTCCCCGTCATCCTCTCCCTCTCCATTGTCCCTGCCGGTGTCCCCCTCGCCATCGACAGATCAACAGTTTGCATCGAATGTAGAATCTGTTTGTGGACTTCATTCCGGGTCGCAGCCTCGACGTAGGAAGCCACCACGATGGCAGGCGCCCACTGGCGAGTAAAACGGTGCCAGTGCCAGTGCCAGTGCCGTCGCGGTGCCACCGCCAGAACGAATATGTCGCCGCACGCGATCCCGGCCGCTCGTGACAGGCCGGCATGACAGTGACAGCGGCACAGTCGATTTCTTCGCCGCTGTCAAGCATCGCATTTCCTTCTTTGAGAGATTCTGTGCGGAAAAATGCGATCTGAATAATTTATTGCCGTTTTTGCGGCTGTGTTGACTTCTATCGATCTGTGGTGTTGTTGGACATCCATACGTGTTCTGGTGCAGGCTTCCCCGTTGCCAGGCAGCGACGGCATAGGTACAGAACTGTGTATCACCGGCGGCTTGGTGCGGGCTCATGGTGTCGCCGTGCGCTGGTCGTGGTCGCTAATGGAACGCCACTGGCGCGGCCCGCGCTGGGCATTCACGTCGTTACGACGTGCGAAACGTATTTACTGGTCGGCGCCACCGCTAATTCTGCTTTCATTCCTAATGTCGGCGTCGTTCCTTTTTTACGACGCGTTAACGCAGCCACATGTTTGAAAGCACACGTTACGATTGCCCATTACGCCGGCCTATCTATCTTTGTAATGTGATCAATCGTTCAGGCCAGTCTGTATACATGCTCGTCTGTCTGCTGTCGTGATTCGTGTTTTATCGTGACCTATCTTCTTTTTGCGTGGAGTTTCAATGTACATTATCCTCTAATCGATAACCTAAACATATTTGCATTTTAAGTCGCTAACCAACGCAGCCGTATAACTAGATTTGAGCCTGTGTCAAATGAGCTCTACCCGCCGCAGATGAACTAGTTCCTCGGGCGGCCAACTAAACACTGGCAGTGACACCTCGTTCTTTCTTCTTTCTACACCTCGCCGGTTTGCGTCACTTGGCGGTCTGCTTTGTTTTATACTATTTCTCACCTCTCCCCCCCTCTCTCTCTCCCCTCTCCCTTCCCCCTCCCCCTCCCTGCCCCCTCTCCCTTTCTCCCCCTCTCCCCCTCTCCCTCTCTCCCTCTCTCCCTCTCCCTCTTCCTAACTCCCTCTCCCTCTATCTCCCCGCTCTATGTTTCTTTCTGTCTCTCCCTCCCGCACGCACTCAATCTCACTCACTCAATCTCACTCACTCAATCTCACCCACTCACTCAATCTCACTCACTCAATCTCACTCACTCAATACCACTCATTCAATCTCACCCACTCACTCAATACCACTCATTCAATCTCACCCACTCACTCAATCTCACTTACTCAATCTCACTCAATCTCACTCACTCAATCTCACTCACTCGATACCACTCATTCAATCTCACTCATTCAATCTCACCCACTCACTCAATCTCACTCACTCAGTCTCACCCACTCACTCAATCTCACTCATTCACTCACTCACTCAGTCACTCACTCACTCACTTAATCTCACTCACTCTGTGACCTATCTGTCTCACTCTCCGGCGCTCTTCCCCTCTCCTTCCTTCCCACCCACTCTCTCCCCTTCCTCCAACAATTTGTACAACGCAATCATCGACGACAACAAACTACAATGTTCCACAGTCGATGTCCAGTGCTTCAAAGATATTACCTTTTGAACGAGAAGTAGAACTTGCAATTCAAAACAAACCGCAAACAACACCCATTTTCCGACCGTTAATTGCTAGGTCTACGATTACCCGGCGAACTACACGTATACAAGAGCTTTGCTACACGGAAGACCACACTGATCGACGCCATGATGACGTCAAAGTCTCGCGTGACATTGCGTGGTGTGCAAAGCTGCACTTTGTCAAGGACTTGGCTATGTCTAATCAATGGAAGGACGTAACAAGTGAATATGCATTTGTTACTACCATTTGTTACTACCATTGCCAGGCCGTGTCAGTGCAGTACCTCTGCTGCCCGTGAACAAAATGTATGTATCACTACGCCGACGGCGGATGGTGCAGAACGTCGCGGCGTGCTTGCATGCAGGGGTGCACGTACGAATGCAGTCGAACAGCGCAGCGCTACCACGGTTGACGTACGCCGGGCCCGCCGCTCGCTATCAGAAGCAGTGCGAGTGAAGATCAAGATCTTACGAAGAATCGTACCTTGACACCCACACATGAATGGATGTGCACGTAAATACATCGCACATTGTGTCCGTCGATACCCACCAGCGCGATCGTTATGCTCCAGTGAACTCAATCTCATTCGCGTCCCTCTAGGTTTAGCTATTGGTGAGGTTGTAGCGTTCGGTTGATCAGTGTTGCGATCCCGACATTGTAGAACTCGCAGTAGCAGCGGTTGACGTCAGACAACGGGGGTTGTGAAAGACGTTTACAGGGACTCACCGCTTTGTTGTTTTTGTTCCGGCGCAACGACGACTGCGCCTTATGCATTTTAAGGGTTTGACTTGCGATAAAAAGAAGCAGCCATGTGTCGTGATTTGGATGCACTGGACCGTGATGTTTTTGCGTCCTGGCTGTGTGTTGCGGTTCACGCAGCCGTGACCATCGCCGCCCTAGATCAGCCACTGCGTCCTGGGGAAGTCGGCGGGCAATGAACCTGTTAGCAATCTGAAAATAAATATCCACCCGTTGCCCGGATCGCCATGTATTATCAATAAACAGCCAGACAAGTCTTCACACCTGCTGCCCGTCGCTAATTGCCTAGATTGGTCATGGCTTCAAATTGTCACCGATTGTAGGACAAACTAAACCAGCCCCAATTCCACCGACACGTCTGTAGCCACCAGTGGGCCTCGCTAATTAATCACATTTCGGTGTTTACACAACCAATAATTCTTCCATCCGACACCCTGTCAGTCGACAAATTTGGCAGTTAATACTGTATTACAAGTCTAAATAGGAGATCGCCCTTACTAAAAAACGGTGTTTGCGTTTCTAAGTACAAGAGTTTGTCCGAAAACACACATGTGGCTTCCCCCAACGGCTTGGCGGGACGACGTTTAATGGACTACGTCGTTGCGTGAGTAGCTGAGAGCCCGGGCTACGCGGCGAAGTGACGTGAAGCCGTCAGCTAGCGACATATGCCAAAGAAGACGGCGACTTGTGGCAAACCAAAAGTTCCCTCGTGGCGAATGTCAGCGACAAAAATAAGCACAACATCCGTTGCAAGTCGACACAGCACGCACTGCGCGTGTACAAACGCGCAGTTGGTGGCTGTTTTCTTGCCAGGTCCCAGATGCGCTCAGCCGCGGGCTATGTGAACGCGGTGGTGCAAAGGTCGCATGCCATGCACTTGCGTCGTCTAAAATACCAAAGGAGGGACTTGTCCTATTTGTTTGGCGAAGACAGCACTTGTGAATGGAGGAGATGCAGCCGGATAGTGAGACATAACCTACCATCAGATCTGTTACGTAGCTTCGTACGCCGGAAAACCACGCGGTCATATTTGAGTATTGGTGATAGTGGAATCTTTGCAAGTACCGCGGAAAATCGCCTCCGTATATATGAATATCCACATATCAATCAAATCAACATTGAAGGTTTATTCAACGGTCACTGTTCGGGGTAGTCTGTCACTGATGCCAACCAGACGGCCAATTTTTAAAGATATCGTTTCTTGTGACCTCCGATTTGACCGTGTCAGTCCCGCGGGGGGCGGTCGGCGTCAGCCACTGTATAAACATTTAGCGATTGTCTGAGGTTACTCTGACCCGTACAGAATGTATATCGACTTATGTGTCAAACTTGAACTTTTCTGCAGTAAGGACTGTAGTCAAGGATTAATATTTGCTCATAATTATAGCGCATGTATCCAGCCATTGATTGAACGGTCATGATGACAGATAGCCTCTACGCGCCGCCAAAACTTCGTGTTCGCAACTTTCAAAAGTCCATTCGTGCGCGTACAGACGTATAAAATGTATGTTTCACCTGTGAATGATTCCTGACGTAACCTTCTGATAGTAAGGACGGGTCTTGTAGCCCGGGTAAACGTGTACTGTGGACCCACCACGGGCGATGGTGAGTGGTCTGTTGTGAAACTCGAGTCGTACGGCGCGGCACAGCGTAAACACCGGCCTACTTTACTTCACTTGAATGAATGAACGAAACACGACCTAAACGCAGCCTCTCAAGTTGACTTGACTCAGTGCCAGGGGCTTGGTGCTGAAGATGCTGCACCAACATTCCGCTTTGTCTTCGTCGTCGTCCGGTTGCCCTACTGCTGTGTATCCACAGCTGTGACCAGGGTTTGTGACCCACAAAGCGCGTTCCACACCGCCAGGGGTCTTTCATTCAACTCAACAAAGAAATACAGCAACAAACCCCAACATTGGCACGATATTTAGTTATGAATTAATCATTACACCGCGCGAATGTGAACGCAGTAGCTATGGCGGCCATTATTCTTGTCTTCCCCACAAGGGCCCGAGCGACGGCTGTTATAACACAATGCAGAGTTATCGACAGTGTCGAAATGACGGTGCCTGTCCTCTGTACAAATGACGATCCCTCTCCTGTGTACAAATGACGATCCCTCTCCTGTGTACAAATGACGGTGCCTGTCCTCTGTACAAATGACGATCCCTCTCCTCTGTACAAATGACGATCCCTCTCCTGTGTACAAATGACGGTGCCTGTCCTCTGTACAAATGACGGTCCCTCTCCTGTGTACAAATGACGGTGCCTCTCCTCTGTACAAATGACGGTCCCTCTCCTGTGTACAAATGACGGTGCCTCTCCTCTGTACAAATGACGGTCCCTCTCCTGTGTACAAATGACGGTGCCTCTCCTCTGTACAAATGACGGTGCCTCTCCTCTGTACAAATGACGGTGCCTCTCCTCTGTACAAATGACGGTGCCTCTCCTCTGTACAAATGACGGTGCCTCTCCTGCTGTACAAACGACGGTGCCTCTCCTCTGTACAAATGACGGTGCCTCTCCTTGTACAAAGACCTCTCTGTCTCGTTTACAAAGACGGTGCCCTCCTCCTCTTGTACAAACGACGGTGCCTCTCGTCTGTACAAATGACGGTGCCTCTCGTCTGTACAAACGACGGTGCCTCTCGTCTGTACAAATGACGGTGCCTCTCGTCTGTACAAATGACGGTGCCTCTCGTCTGTACAAATGACGGTGCCTCTCGTCTGTACAAATGACGGTGCCTCTCGTCTGTACAAATGACGGTGCCTCTCGTCTGTACAAATGACGGTGCCTCTCGTCTGATACAAATGACGGTGCCTCTCCTCTGTACAAATGACGGTGCCTCTCGTCTGTACAAATGACGGTGCCTCTCGTCTGTACAAATGACGGTGCCTCTCCTCTGTACAAATGACGGTGCCTCTCCTCTGTACAAATGACGGTGCCTCTCCTCTGTACAAATGACGGTGCCTCTCGTCTGTACAAATGACGGTGCCTCTCTTCTGTACAAATGACGGTGCCTCTCCTCTGTACAAATGGCCGAGAGTCGACGGTAAACGTGACATGTGACATCACACTTCTAAGGTCTGCTGCTCACAGATCCATGACGTATTCACAAGAGGCCCAACGAGACCCTCCATTCCATGGATACTGGTAGACCCTCAATTCCATGGATACCGGTAGACCCTCAATTTACTGGTACACCCTCAACTCCTCAACTCCATGGATGCTGGTAGACCCTCATTTCCATGGACACTGGTAGACCCTCAACTCCGTGGATACAGGTAGACCCTCAACTCCATGGATACAGGTAGACCCTCAACTCCATGGATACTGGTAGACCCTCAACTCCATGGATACTGGTAGACCCTCAACTCCATGGATACAGGTAGACCCTCAACTCCATGGATACTGGTCGACCCTCAACTCCACGGATACTGGTAAACCCTCAACTCCATGGATACAGGTAGACCCTCAACTCCATGGATACTGGTAGACCCTCAACTCCATGGATACTGGTAGACCCTCAACTCCATGGATACTGGTAGACCCTCAACTCCATGGATACAGGTAGACCCTCAACTCCATGGATACGGTAGACCCTCAACTCCAGGATACGGTGACCCTCAACTCCATGGATACTGGTAGACCCTCAACTCCATGGATACTGGTAGACCCTCAACTCCATGGATACTGGTAGACCCTCAACTCCATGGATACTGGTAGACCCTCAACTCCATGGATACTGGTAGACCCTCAACTCCATGGATACTGGTAGACCCTCAACTCCATGGTAGACCCAACTCCATGGATACAGGTAGACCCTCAACTCCATGGATACAGGTAGACCCTCAACTCCATGGATACTGGTCGACCCTCAACTCCATGGATACTGGTAGACCCTCAACTCCATGGATACTGGTAGACCCTCAACTCCATGGATACAGGTAGACCCTCAACTCCATGGATACAGGTAGACCCTCAACTCCATGGATACTGGTAGACCCTCAACTCCATGGATACGGTAGACCCTCAACTCCATGGATACGGTAGACCCTCAACTCCATGGATACAGGTAGACCCTCAACTCCATGGATACTGGTAGACCCTCAACTCCATGGATACTGGTAGACCCTCAACTCCACGGATACAGGTAGACCCTCAACTCCATGGATACTGGTAGACCCTCAACTCCATGGATACTGGTAGACCCTCAACTCCATGGATACAGGTAGACCCTCAACTCCATGGATACAGGTAGACCCTCAACTCCATGGATACTGGTAGACCCTCAACTCCAGGATACAGGTAGACCCTCAACTCCATGGATACAGGTAGACCCTCAACTCCATGGATACAGGTAGACCCTCAACTCCATGGATACTGGTAGACCCTCAACTCCACGGATACAGGTAGACCCTCAACTCCATGGATACTGGTAGACCCTCAACTCCATGGATACTGGTAGACCCTCAACTCCATGGATACGGTAGACCCTCAACTCCATGGATACAGGTAGACCCTCAACTCCATGGATACTGGTAGACCCTCAACTCCATGGATACTGGTAGACCCTCAACTCCATGGATACAGGTAGACCCTCAACTCCATGGATACAGGTAGACCCTCAACTCCATGGATACTGGTAGACCCTCAACTCCACGGATACAGGTCGACCCTCAACTCCATGGATACTGGTAGACCCTAAACTCCATGGATACTGGTAGACCCTCAACTCCACGGATACAGGTAGACCCTCAACTCCATGGATACTGGTAGACCCTAAACTCCACGGATACTGGTAGACCCTAAACTCCATGGATACTGGTAGACCCTCAACTCCATGGATACTGGTAGACCCTCAACTCCATGGATACTGGTAGACCCTCAACTCCCACTTGACCCACTACGTTTATGGTGACACAGCTTGACCCACTACGTTTATGGTGACACAGCTTGACCCACTACGTTTATGGTGACACAGCTTGACCCACTACGTTTATGGTGACACAGCTTGACCCACTACGTTTATGGTGACACAGCTTGACCCACTACGTTTATGGTGACACAGCTTGACCCACTACGTTTATGGTGACACAGCTTGACCCAGTACGTTTATGGTGACACAGCTTGACCCACTACGTTTATGGTGACACAGCTTGACCCAGTACGTTTGTGGTGACACAGCTTGACCCACTACGTTTATGGTGACACAGCTTGACCCACTACGTTTATGGTGACACAGCTTGACCCACTACGTTTATGGTGACACAGCTTGACCCACTACGTTTATGGTGACACAGCTTGACCCACTACGTTTATGGTGACACAGCTTGACCCACTACGTTTATGGTGACACAGCTTGACCCACTACGTTTATGGTGACACAGCTTGACCCACTACGTTTATGGTGACACAGCTTGACCCACTACGTTTGTCGTGACACAGCTTGACCCACTACGTTTATGGTGACACAGCTTGACCCACTACGTTTATGGTGACACAGCTTGACCCACTACGTTTGTCGTGACACAGCTCGACTTGACTTGTGAGACGCGGGTTTATGACCACTCACACATCAGTGGCGTTCTTGACGGATGACTGTCACTGCGTCATCGTAATGCACCAGGTGGTCATTAAGGGCCGCATATGTCAGAACGAGGACTAACAAGCCCCAGGATTAGTTAGTTAATCCAGGGATTTGTTAAACATCAGATTAAGCTCATCCAGGCATTCGACGGTGCATTTTTAGTTCTGGGACTTATTAATCCAACGATTAAACGCACATTATTCTTGTTATATGGGGCCATCTTGTGTCGTTCAAACACCGCTTATGGAGGTTATTTGATTATGAAAGGTCAGACTGCGCCTGTTTCGCGCGTTATTGCGGCGATGTCTGACAATATCTGATGGCTACGTGTCTATGCTCATCTCCCGCGGAAACATCGATGTGAAGTCCCCGTCGTGTTGAGTACATTACGCGCGCATGAACAACGCTTGTCCGTTGGCGGGGATTTAGCGGCGATGCATCTCATTCGCCGTGGATCCATGTTCCACGGACGATTCTTGGTTTGTGATGATGTGTATTGTGGTGGAATTGTGTGGGGTGCGTGCGTGCGTGCGTGCGTGCGTGCGTGCGTGCGTGCGTGCGTGCGTGCGTGCGTGCGTGCGAGCGTGTGCACTGATTCTGCTACAAAATCCCTTAGCACTGAATGTTATTTAATTGACAGTTGCCACTGTGAGTGAAAGCAATGCCTGTCGTTGACGGTTGCAACAGTAATTGTAAACCAGTATATTATATATAATCATGAGGGCATTCATTGTTTGTCATACGGCCGCAATAAAAAGTGGCACATCACTACATTTCTTCGGCGTCATTTGTCAGCGACAGAAATCGAGAGCTCGATGGGAGCGGAGCGATCACTCAACCTACGGTTGCTACAGTCTGTTGCTGTAAACGCATTAGTATTGTGCCGCGTGTGTGGGCTAGAGCGAGGTTTATTAGCGCCAGTGTCACGCCACACAACTGTCGGTAACTTCACACTGGTCCTGCCGAGATTAATGTTTCATTTAATGTAGAGGTAACACAATATTTTCATTGATGACATTCAACGCAGTTATATATATATATATATATATATATATATATATATATATATATATATATAAAAACTACGCTGTATGTCATCAATGAAAATATAATAAAATATATTATTATTACCCTTACCGTTTCTTAAGCAGTTATTGTGCCTGTGAATTGTCTGTTGAAGTTTCTCAGCGTCATAAAACCCCTGTTTGATGATGCAAACCACAGCCATTTATCAATAGGTATCTCAGGATCAACCTTCGCCCAGCTAGTTCCTCGACTGGCCGTTGTTTACACGCAGAGCTTTATGCAGGATAACATTATTGCCAGACACACATGTTTTGGTGGACACGTGGATGTGAACTGTTAGGCCAGTTTACAAACTTTTAAATGTGTCTGATGACCTGAAATGGACTACAAACACACATGTAACACAATGTTCACTCAGTTTGAAGGCATAACTAACAATATCTGGTTTTGGAAGACCTTTTCTTTGCTCCTTCGTTTTTTTACCCGTCCCCTACCCGTCCACCATATTTCTACCCGTCCATATTTGTTTTTACCCGTGCAAATGACGGGTGGACGGGTCTCTACATAAAGCTATGTTTACACGGCGTATTTACTAACGAACCATTACTCTGGTTGACAATAATGGACCGGCGATCCCATCGTCATCTGATGCGGAGGCTGATTCAGTGTCCCAATCATCTGCCTGATTCGTTGGCGACATTTCCTTTCAGTTTAACGAGACACATCTTCGTTCATAAACATCCAGACGCGATAGATTTGCGCCACCATAAGTCACGTCGTCATGGTGACAAGAGTCGCAGTGGCCACCGTGTCCAAAAAGAGCCGCACTAATGACCAGCAGAGAGACTGGACGTCGTGTCGTGTCGTGTCGTGCAGCCAGTCGTTGATAATGCAATGATGCTGTGTACAAAGACGGCGCGCCGCCTTCCGGCCGGCGGCGGCGAATTAATGAGGCGTCTAATGAGAAGTTGTACTACTAACGTCATCTCACTTTTTATACATGTACAGCAGCTCGCTGTGGCTGGTGTCATTTACATTCGTTAAATGTTTCCAAAGTCGTTAGTTTTTATAATTTGACGCGGATATAATTGTTATACAAAGGCACATTGTGAGTGGGTTTATTTGTAAACATTATATGCATGCAAATAAAATGTAGGCAGACAGACGGATCGATACGTATCATTATCGTGTCGATTGCTACTATTCGCTGTGGTCAGTGACTGGTCAGTCGCTGTGGTTTACACGTTTACATTAGTCATTGCTCACTCGGCTGTGTTCGTGAGCATTCGTGGGTCGGTGGTGTGTGTTTGTGAGGGAATAACTTTCGTGCAGTACTTGTTCAGTGGCTGAATTTGGCCGAATATGTCGATGTAGAGTTGCCGTGTACAATGACGTCACAGTGACACTGAGAGAGAAGACGGCGGGAGGGAGTTGTGTGTGAAGGTGGTGTGACGTCAGCGGGCGGACTTATACACCGATACAGTTACCTTCGCCTATAACTTGTCGCCGTGGGATTAACTGTCGACTCGGCGTGTGTGTGCGTGCGTGTGTGTGCGTGCGTGCGGTGCATGCGCGTGTTTGGAATGGTGTGTAGTCCATCCATCATCCTCGTATCCCGTTAGAAGGCATGTGATGTACATACATACATACATACACGCCCCAAACATGGTCCATGCATGCGCGCGTAGCACACACAAACACAACACAACACAACACAACACAACACAACACAACACAACACAACACACACACACACACACACACACACACACACACACACACACACACACACACACACACACACACACACACACACACACACTCACACTCACACTCACACTCCCCCTCTCGTCCTCTCTCCCCCTCCTTCCCACGCACGCACGCACGCATACACACACAGTCTCTGTCGGAAAAGCTGAGCGTGTGACATCCACATAGATCGTTGTGACAGTGTCATGCGCGTGGATTTGCTTCCACGGCTCTCCGGCCGCTATGGTTACACTTTTAACGGCCGGTTGAACCCCAACACTCAGGCCGATGCGCGTGGTCGCGCATTGACGGGGACGAGATGCGACACGCGACTCACCGCTCATCTGGACCCTGGATGCCCTCCGTGGCCACCAGGTGTCGTGCTTTTGCCCAATGAAAACGTGTCGAAGATAAATCAATCTGGTCATTAAACACGGCTTGATGGATGCTAGACGAGCCACAGAAGGCAGCGAGATACTGTAACGTGACGTCTGTAGAGATGGATAGATCCGAGTGTCGTCATTAAGACAGATGGGTGAGTCTAGACTATAGACATAGGACCGAAGTGGGGGGGACTATAGTGTAAACAGGAATGGATAGTTTTACTATTACGGTGTGGATTACTTTTGGGGGTGGCTTGATCTCTCCAAAGGACAGACTAATCAGTGCTGGACAGTGGACAGTGGACTGCATAACGAAAGCCATCGCTTGGACTCTACTTTGTCACCAGTCACGTTAAGGCCACGGCACTGATGACGCAGCTGCTAGTTGCATTTGGTTCCCAGCTGCCTATAACCACCATCGACGTGGTCAGTTTACACGAGCGATTTATTGTCCGATTGATCGAGAATCAGTTCAGTAAAACAGTATTGATACCGATAGCGAAGTCAGTTGATCAGTAGCTGCGATGGTCACGTGTTATAGCCGTGGCCAATCAGCGCTCGACAATGGGTGTATATATCGAAGTTACTGATCTAGACACGTCGTTCGTCTAAACGCACACACGATTTAGCTGCGTATTGTGATGTATCTCGATGTCACTGTCGCCCGGTCTACTGGGACACGAGTCACTGTAGCCGACGGGTCTGTCCCAGAGATATAAATAGAACACACCAGTCTACAGGGGAAAGACTAATGATCTAACTCTGCGGTCTGTCCACATCCTCCTGTTTTAGCACGAAAGATATCGTCGTGGCTGTTTCTTGCACGGTTCAACACCAGTCAGTCGATGTACGATTGAACGGTACGACGCCCGCTACTCTCACGGTGTGTAGTGACGGTTGTGTCTGTGTTTCAGGGTATCTCACCAAGGTGCATCGGCCAGAGAACCAAGTCGTCCTGATCCACGTACCAGAGCCGCTGGAAGGCGACAGGAACCGTGAGTATAGCTCTTATGGTCAGGGCATCGCCGCACTTGTCAGCGCCGGGCAACGCTCTCCCGTTAAATAGTCGTGTTTTGAACTTTGGTTGAAATTGATCACGGTAAAGTTAACAATATATGGTTACTGCGCGATGGTGTTTTTTTCAACGGTTGCGTTCGAGCGTACAGTGACAACTGCATTCATTACAATACACTCAGGTCACAGCCGTAGCGGTTTCAAGATACATTCAAAACACATCGTAATAAACAACCTAGTTTCAAATTAATCGCTCGTTGCTGGTGGTATTGTGTCGTTAGTGTTGGGAATATTCATTATCATCGTCATCATTGTGCAACTTGATTTTAGTGTCCCATTGTTGGGCGAAAGCCTCAGCGTGCGTTCTGCACTTGCCCTGGACGGTTCAACTATAGCGCCGCGCGGGCTACAGACACACCGGACCGCCACCTTAAACGAATGTGGCTGTTAGGCATTGGTATGTGTAAGCAATACTTCAGACAGTCTACTGGTGTAGATTAGTCAGAGTATGTGGTCACCGTGCGCACATAAGTTAATGTAGCTAGTTCAAAATGACATTCACCTCGCCCACGCTTGTTCAGTATTAAATAAACTCATATGTTCGTTGGCATATACACTGAGCTTGTTTGGTTATGGCGGTGGCATATCTGGCAACTGCATCTTCAGCTGTAGTAAAAAGTGAAATAAGGTCATGTTATTTCACGTCCCCTAAAGGCATGGAATAGTTCCCCAAGCCGAGAAAAATGCGCAGTGCACATATGGAAAATGTTCGCGGGCAAATTCTCATATATTTTCTATATCCTGTACGTACGACCTCCGAGTACTGGGGACACGAGGGCACATAGACAGTCGAATGTCACAGAGAGGCTGCTGCCCTGGGGAAGGGGCGTTGGAGCCAAGGGTTCAACAATTCACCCGCACCAGCTGATGTTCGTTCGTCCCACTCATCCGTCGGCCCAGAGGGAGAATCCATCATAATCATCACGAATTACGAGCACGTTATGAAACCGGCTTAGGATACGACACCCAGCAGTAGTCTTGTCACGTCGCAGAATCTCGTAAATCCCAAATGTCGGGTTTCATGAACCGGTCGTGCCTGGCATCAATAATATGTGCAACGTGATCACCTTGTTTTCGCCGTCCCATTTCTAAGTCCCAGATCTGATTAACCTGTTTGTGTATGTAACCTGACCAGTGCCCGTGAATGCCGGCACATCAAAGTATTGACACTGGACGGGGACAAGGCACCCGGCTTATGGAGCGAGAGCATAGCAGAGACTACAGTCGATTTTACGTGGGCGCTCATTACAAGTTGTATGGCCTCCTACTGGATGTGTCCTTGAACTTGCTCAGCGCGTGAAACGTTATTTATCTGACGACGAGTGAAAACATCTGGAATTTGTCTCAACTCGTCGTAGTATTTCATCCATCCAAACACGACACGAGTGAACGTAGTCCCATTTTGGTGACATATGTTGAGATATTGGTGCGTTCTGCAAAATAGCCACGCGAGCGACCAGTGTCACCTCGTGAGTTACCTAATGCAGTAATCCACTCAGTATTCATTGAACAAGTACGTCCCATGTGAAAGTGATAAAAACATCTCACACAGTAGTGTGATATACACAGGGACTTGTGTAATGGCAGACGGACAGTAAATCTTAGGGACACAGGTTAGAACAAGTTAGAGGGCACAATTAACTGTAAGGACGTTGTGAAATGAGGTCACTGGGTGCTGTGTTACGGTGACCCCGACAGCGCAGATTCATCGCCCTTTGGACGCATAGCGCAGTGTGATCGCCTACCAAGACACGCTCATAAGTAGGCCAACGTACAGAAAGACAACGCGCATATAAAGACCGTTCTCTCATCGTGTAGTCGTGGAACTTTTTCTGAATGTTCTTGTCTGGTCTTCCTGATAGATACCCTGTTTCTGGCGCCAGGTCGGAAGAGAAGTTTCACTTGTCATAACTGGTTGTCCTCATTTCATTAGTATTATTTGTTTCGTTTTTATACATCTTCTTTGTAGCTGTACTAAAATGTGTGTTTATTACATATCTGTGTTAATGGATAGTGTGTGCGTGCGTGCGTGCGTAGGTGCGTGCGTGCGTGCGTGTGTGCATGTGCATGTGCATGCCTGCGTATATGAGTGCGTACGTGGGAGCTGCAGCATTTTAACCGGAAGTAGCGGTGATTTAAGATTTATCCATAGGAAATAATAAAAGCAATTAGGCTCAATGTACCATCGTTGTTTTGAACTAATGAATTATGTGCCTATCTTGGATAGTAGCGAACAAGTCTTAACTGTGATTTGTCGCCGTATATACCACTGCACGTTCAGACTGCTTCGTTCAGTTAATTAATCGACGACTGCCTGAGTTGGAATACGCTACTTCTGCGGTGCGGGAGCGCTCAGACGCCTCCAATACACTCGCGAATGTCATGCGTAAAACGAAATTAGATCAATCTTCATTGGCATTTATATTAATGGTACACTTTGCCACGCTGACGTAAGGCCATTCCATGCAGTTTACTGAATATCATAAATAAATTACAATGACACCCTCGCGGTGGATGGCACGTGGCTAAGCTCGGAGCTCGATGACTCTGGTAGATACTCCGAGAGTCCGCGGTAGAACACAGGACAGATGCCGAAGCGGTGCCACAGGATCTCGACAGTCGACCAGCCGGTGGAGTTGTCAGTCTGGTTGAGTCCACCTTTCGGTTGAGTGTAACTCGAGAACTTATATAGTTACTAGTCGTTATCTTGTCTGTTTAGATAGCAGACATCGTCACCATCGCTGATGTGTGGAGGAACAAAGATGACATCAATGACGAGTCAAACACATCATAGTTTATCAACGGTATATGGGACCGACAACGTATTGTTGTTATTCATGAGCTCAGCAGCGTCAACGGATAAAGCCTGTATCTCCGTCTGGACATTTACAGACAGCCAGACACACACGCACGCACGCACGCACGCAAGCACGCACGCACGCAAGCACGCACGCGCACACACACACACACACACACACACACAAACAAACAAACGTATGCAACCACGCACGCACGCACACACCCACGCGCGCGCGACGCACACACACTCACTCACTCACTCACTCACTCACCACACCACGCACGCACGCACGCACGCACGCACACACACACACACACACACACACACACACACACACACACACGTTGTGTTGCGTTGAACCCCGGACATTATATTATATAATCACAATGACGCCATTCCCATCTACTTTAAGTCCTCCACGTGCGTCAGTAAAGGCGTCATCCCGTGCGATGTGCCTATCTGAAGCTTATAAACAGGCTATTCGGGAGCATTTGCGCGCCCGGCATTAACGTTTAACGGTAATCTGTGGTGTGTTTTATGAGATATCGATTACCGTCATTAGCTTGGATGTAACGGCCAACCTGATCCAGTCTCATTCAGCGTCTTCTCCCAGACTTTCTCTGTTCCACGAAATGTCTTGTACAAAACGTTCGGTCTTTCACTCGTGAAATGAATCTTTTCAGCAATTGTACATGAATGTCTTGTTTCAATGTCCAGACATTTCGTGTTTGTGTTCAAGGAATATCACTCCATCTTCGATCTCCTTGTGGTGGCGATAATGTTCTGATGTTATCGTCGTTCGTGGAATTTTACCGAGGCTTTGGGAAGTTTTAGCGACGACATGGACGGCGTTATATCGGCCATCGACCAATTGCTGCCGTTAATCGCGTGGTCTATGGCGCCTTGTCGCCGGGCTCTGTGGGTGCGTGAGTGCAGTGTGTCACCAATCCATAACCCACTGTACGGTCGTCGGTGCTGTGTATAGCCCCAGAGGGACCATTCATTTCGGTCTCTGGTTCCAGGAACCGGCAGCCATATCATGAAGCCAAAAGGCACCGATGGTTCGTGGTAAAGTATCCCCCAGTCGCCTGTATAAATAAGTCCGCAGTACAAGCTTGCAGTTTTCACCGTCTTGTTGCCAAGCTCGAAGGGTTTATATTTACCTACATTTCTCCTCACGGCTGTCTGGTGAGGAGAGTAACCATGGAGCCGTAGCACAAGTCCTGACGACCCGCAAGACACAGCATCTCATGCACACTGAGAGGACAGAACGTCTTCCGTTCGATAATTGGCACATCCCAGCTGGGTATTACGCTAGTGGTGAAGCCTTCCTGGCGCTGTTACTTTCGACTTCAAACAACGGATGTTAGGTTTTGATGGTGATTCCCTATGTGTAATTAGTATTCATGTCAGTCAGCGACGCGGTCATAAGCGGCACCTTGCACTGGGTCTTCTCCTGCGCGGTCGCAAAGAGTTCCCGGGAGTATCCTACTCACTACAACGATATGTGTATGAGTATTTGAGCTCCTTCAGTTGGGCTACAAGACATGTCCGTATATCTATCATTTATTTGTTTACATGCAAAACAGGAAAGTTATAGAAACACCGCGTAGACATCTCAACTAGAATCCTTAGCAAGCCGCGCCTCGGCCAGCGGTTGTAATGAACGTCCGCATACGGCTTCACGGCGAGACGATGTTTTTGAACACGGTCGGCAAATGAGGCTTCTTGCATTGGGTGTTATTAGTTAGGGCCTGTGTATATTCTCATCAGGCGACGATGCTCTTGGTTGACGTCCAGTACATCCATGCGAATTCTGCGATGTTTTATTGCCGAAATTTAACATCGCTTTGATTAAATTAAATTTGATAATTGTAATCGTAATTATGATGAAACGTTGTATTATCAATCATTCTCTTAGAAGTTTTGTAAAATCCACTGTTGTGCAAAGGCTACTTAGACAATTGTTAGGTCACTTCAGAAGTCGTGTATATGTTGCTACCAGACTGAGAGTGTGGTGCACAAAATCAAACATAGAAACTGGTCCTTCAAATCATCAAATTCATAAAAACTATCGCGTCGTTCAACACATTCCACCCGAGGAAGTGTTTGGTTGGGTAACTGCTGGATCAGACGATACACCTACACATACATATACACATACAGATACACATACAGATACACATACAGATACACCTACATATCTACCTACACGCACCACAACGGGTGTCAAGGAACCGGAACGCTTATTCAGCATCTGCCGCTAAATCACAACTAGACGTAGTGGACGAATCGCTCGAGCTAACCTCGAGTGCGCGTGACAACGTTATCCGGTATTATCCGGATAAGTGTCGTGTTGGTCTGGCATGGTCTTCAGAGACGACATCAAATTCGGTTGAGAGCAGTGCGGTTAACAATAACACACACCACAGACGAGCACAGAACCAGGCCTGAGCGCCCGATAGATACAAATTGATACTCTTACTAATTGCACTGATACGGTGGATTAGTTATGTGCGAGCGTGGATTGCTATATTCGTTCATAATAACATGCCTGGGAACGTTTGAAAACTGGCCTGTATGGTAGTGCTTTGATTTAATCGATACATATAAATCCGGACTCCGTGAAATTTAATTTAAACTTTCATAGACTGGAGCTAATGTTAACCCACATTAACCAGCAGCATGTCTTTCCGAATGTCCTCTAGAATGTCGCTGTTGAATTTTTATCTAGTTGCGCGTCTTTGAGGTACAGCTTTAGTCCCGATACATGTAACACTGCGGACGATGCAACACAGCAAGTAATTATAGTGTAAGATATGTTAGGAATGTTTCGGGTAGGCCTTTACATCGTTGAGTTCAGTATATAGGCCGGCACATCCCATGTCTGATTAGGCAAGCTACGCATTTGGAACCTTGTGATATAAACAAAACCTTTGAATACCATTGACACTTCCTGATCCCCTGGTAAATATGTGCGTGCGTGCGTGCTTGCGTGCGTGCGTGCGTGCGTGCGTGCGTGCGTGCGTGCGTGCGTGCGTGCGTGCGTGCGTGCGTGCGTGCGTGTGATAACATCACAGCCATTGCGATCTGTTGGGAATTACCCATTATTTTGGAAATTACCAAATGTTGCGGCATTTATACAAATGATTACAGATTGCCGCCGTAGACGGCGCCGTGGGCCAACGAGTCGGCATTTAGCGCCGTGCCCTTGGCGACCACCGCGTAACAAATGGCATTGTAAAGTTTTCTCGAAATGTCACAAAATATCACAAGCGTGGAACACGTCCCGCCCACAGGCGCAGATTTGTCACATTCGCACTTTTGCTGTTTTTCTTGTGTGCCTGTCAGGAATTGTCGCGAATTATTTTACGTTTTCTATGCATTGGTCAGGTATATTCTACGTGATTTGACGTCTGGCTTCCTTGTCTGTTAGTAAGGAATGCTCTATGTTATTTGACGCCTGGTGATCTTGTATGTTTGTCAGGAATGCTGTACGTGATTTGATACTTGTTGACCTTGTGTGTTGGTCAGGAATGTTGTACCTGACTTGATACCTGTTGACCTTGTGTGTTGGTCAGGAATGCTGTACGTGACTTGATACCTGTTGACCTTGTGTGTTGGTCAGGAATGTTGTACCTGACTTGATACCTGTTGACCTTGTGTGTTGGTCAGGAATGCTGTACGTGACTTGATACCTGTTGACCTTGTGTGTTGGTCAGGAATGTTGTACCTGACTTGATACCTGTTGACCTTGTGTGTTGGTCAGGAATGTTGTACGTGACTTGATACCTGTTGACCTTGTGTGTTGGTCAGGAATGCTGTACGTGACTTGATACCTGTTGACCTTGTGTGTTGGTCAGGAATGCTGTACGTGACTTGATACCTGTTGACCTTGTGTGTTGGTCAGGAATGCTGTACGTGACTTGATACCTGTTGACCTTGTGTGTTGGTCAGGAATGTTGTACGTGACTTGATACCTGTTGACCTTGTGTGTTAGTCAGGAATGCTGTACGTGACTTGATACCTGTTGACCTTGTGTGTTGGTCAGGAATGCTGTACGTGACTTGATATTTGTTGACCTTGTGTGTTGGTCAGGAATGCTGTACGTGACTTGATACTTGTTGACCTTGTGTGTTGGTCAGGAATGCTGTACGTGACTTGATACTTGTTGACCTTGTGTGTTGGTCAGGAATGCTGTACGTGACTTGATACCTGTTGACCTTGTGTGTTGGTCAGGAATGTTGTACCTGACTTGATACGTGTTGACCTTGTGTGTTGGTCAGGAATGCTGTACGTGACTTGATACCTGTTGACCTTGTGTGTTGGTCAGGAATGTTGTACGTGACTAGATACCTGTTGACCTTGTGTGTTGGTCAGGAATGCTGTACGTGACTTGATACCTGTTGACCTTGTGTGTTGGTCAGGAATGCTGTACGTGACTTGATACTTGTTGACCTTGTGTGTTGGTCAGGAATGCTGTACGTGACTTGATACCTGTTGACCTTGTGTGTTGGTCAGGAATGCTGTACGTGACTTGATACCTGTTGACCTTGTGTGTTGGTCAGGAATGCTGTACGTGACTTGATACTTGTTGACCTTGTGTGTTGGTCAGGAATGTTGTACCTGACTTGATACCTGTTGACCTTGTGTGTTGGTCAGGAATGCTGTACGTGACTTGATACCTGTTGACCTTGTGTGTTGGTCAGGAATGCTGTACCTGACTTGATACCTGTTGACCTTGTGTGTTGGTCAGGAATGCTGTACGTGACTTGATACCTGTTGACCTTGTGTGTTGGTCAGGAATGCTGTACGTGACTTGATACCTGTTGACCTTGTGTGTTGGTCAGGAATGCTGTACGTGACTTGATACCTGTTGACCTTGTGTGTTGGTCAGGAATGCTGTACCTGACTTGATACCTGTTGACCTTGTGTGTTGGTCAGGAATGCTGTACGTGACTTGATACCTGTTGACCTTGTGTGTTGGTCAGGAATGCTGTACGTGATTTGATACCTGTTGACCTTGTGTGTTGGTCAGGAATGCTGTACGTGACTTGATACCTGTTGACCTTGTGTATTGGTCAGGAATGCTGTACGTGACTTGATACCTGTTGACCTTGTGTGTTGGTCAGGAATGCTGTACCTGACTTGATACCTGTTGACCTTGTGTGTTGGTCAGGAATGTTGTACGTGACTTGATACCTGTTGACCTTGTGTGTTGGTCAGGAATGTTGTACCTGACTTGATACCTGTTGACCTTGTGTGTTGGTCAGGAATGTTGTACGTGACTTGATACCTGTTGACCTTGTGTGTTGGTCAGGAATGTTGTACCTGACTTGATACCTGTTGACGTTGTGTGTTGGTCAGGAATGTTGTACGTGATTTGATACCTGTTGACCTTGTGTGTTGGTCAGGAATGCTGTACGTGACTTGATACCTGTTGACCTTGTGTGTTGGTCAGGAATGCTGTACGTGATTTGATACCTGTTGACCTTGTGTGTTGGTCAGGAATGCTGTACGTGACTTGATACCTGTTGACCTTGTGTGTTGGTCAGGAATGCTGTACGTGACTTGATACTTGTTGACCTTGTGTGTTGGTCAGGAATGCTGTACGTGACTTGATACTTGTTGACCTTGTGTGTTGGTCAGGAATGCTGTACGTGACTTGATACCTGTTGACCTTGTGTGTTGGTCAGGAATGCTGTACGTGACTTGATACTTGTTGACCTTGTGTGTTGGTCAGGAATGCTGTACGTGACTTGATACTTGTTGACCTTGTGTGTTGGTCAGGAATGCTGTACGTGACTTGATACCTGTTGACCTTGTGTGTTGGTCAGGAATGTTGTACGTGACTTGATACTTGTTGACCTTGTGTGTTGGTCAGGAATGCTGTACGTGACTTGATACTTGTTGACCTTGTGTGTTGGTCAGGAATGCTGTACGTGACTTGATACCTGTTGACCTTGTGTGTTGGTCAGGAATGCTGTACGTGACTTGATACCTGTTGACCTTGTGTGTTGGTCAGGAATGCTGTACGTGACTTGATACCTGTTGACCTTGTGTGTTGGTCAGGAATGCTGTACGTGACTTGATACTTGTTGACCTTGTGTGTTGGTCAGGAATGATGTACGTGACTTGATACCTGTTGACCTTGTGTGTTGGTCAGGAATGCTGTACGTGACTTGATACTTGTTGACCTTGTGTGTTGGTCAGGAATGCTGTACGTGACTTGATACCTGTTGACCTTGTGTGTTGGTCAGGAATGCTGTACGTGACTTGATACCTGTTGACCTTGTGTGTTGGTCAGGAATGCTGTACGTGACTTGATACTTGTTGACCTTGTGTGTTGGTCAGGAATGCTGTACGTGACTTGATACCTGTTGACCTTGTGTGTTGGTCAGGAATGCTGTACGTGACTTGATACTTGTTGACCTTGTGTGTTGGTCAGGAATGCTGTACGTGACTTGATACCTGTTGACCTTGTGTGTTGGTCAGGAATGCTGTACGTGACTTGATACCTGTTGACCTTGTGTGTTGGTCAGGAATGCTGTACGTGACTTGATACTTGTTGACCTTGTGTGTTGGTCAGGAATGCTGTACGTGACTTGATACTTGTTGACCTTGTGTGTTGGTCAGGAATGCTGTACGTGACTTGATACTTGTTGACCTTGTGTGTTGGTCAGGAATGCTGTACGTGACTTGATACTTGTTGACCTTGTGTGTTGGTCAGGAATGCTGTACGTGACTTGATACCTGTTGACCTTGTGTGTTGGTCAGGAATGCTGTACGTGACTTGATACCTGTTGACCTTGTGTGTTGGTCAGGAATGCTGTACGTGACTTGATACCTGTTGACCTTGTGTGTTGGTCAGGAATGCTGTACGTGACTTGATACCTGTTGACCTTGTGTGTTGGTCAGGAATGCTGTACCTGACAGCCTCGGCGTGGGACGAGGCGGTGAAGAAGGAGCAGCTGAAAGTGAAAGAAATCGAAGACAAATACAACGGCAAGATCCTGGAGCACGGGGTACGTAAGATCCTGGAGCACGGGGTGCGTAAACAGAGGTCGCCGGCCGCCTCGCTGACGCAGTCGACGCACATTTCAGTTCTGCCATAATCTGATCGTGTATTCAACACGGACGCCTGGCGTACACCTGGCGTACACCTGGCGTACACCTGGCGTACACCTGGCGTACACCTGGCGTACACCTGGCGTACACCTGGCGTACACCTGGCGTACACCTGGCGTACACCTGGCGTACACCTGGCGTACACCTGGCGTTCACCTGGCGTTCACCTGGCGTTCACCTGGCGTACACCTGGCGTACACCTGGCGTATACCTGGCGTATACCTGGCGTACACCTGGCGTACACCTGGCGTACGGGCGAATCATAATCGTCTTTGTATCGCCTGAAAAACTCGTAACGTTAGACACGTTATCTAGAAATAACCACTTACGTTATGCAAGCGTACATTTAATGTCGATGGTGTGACCAAGCCAACCGTTTGTACCACTCCGCCAAGTGTCCATTGTTAATGCGCAGACAAACTGGTAGTGATGACGCCGAGTGCCGCGTGTGTCTGAGAGTCGCGTCCTCGATGTGTTACCCGATGGCTGCATAATGAAAACAAATCATCGCTGCGCCAGTGGGGCGAGTTTACGGAGGAGGCGAATGCGGACAATTCCCCGACGCCGGCCTTGGCGACTTCCCCGTCGACAGATCATCTCTTCTGCGGCCTCCGATTGCGATGTTTTCCGAGGCGCCGAGCAGTAAATTGCCCGTGTTTGCAATCGCTTCCTCAGCGGCACGGCGCAGTCACTCGCGACGACCCGAGCGGCGTTTTCAAGCGCAGTCTTCGAGTGCACAGCGATACTTACCCGTGATTTCTCACGGTCGTCACATTCTGCGGGACCGTAATCGAATCGTCGAGACTGAAACCTACGAGGGGAGTCATCGATAAATCACAGGCGGCGACCGGTGCGGATACGAGTGACGAGAAGTGGCCAGTTGTTAACGATTAGGTAATTAATTCAACAACCGGGACACGCCGAAAGCTGAAGGCGTCGGACAGACAGGAGCCAGGCGTGACTGGCGCGCACAATCGCCGGTGCTTCCGTCAGATGTGTGCAATATGAATAGTTTTCAATAATTACGTTAACGGTGACGAGTTGCCGCCGCAGAATGGACATCAAAGCGAGCGGATTATGAGGAATCCAATTGACTTCAGCGAGAACGTGTATGATAGAATGATAGCGGATTTGGACTGCGTCACGTATTGTTATTATATATCAGTGTAGTATTTAAGTGCTTTATCGAGTTGACAGTCTTAAGAAGTAAGTAATGTTACCATGTAGATGGTTATTTTACGTTTACTCATGTAGTAAATTTAGTATTGTTCCGAAACAATTACTCTCTCGAACCTTGTCATAAAATGTGAACATCTGCACGATATTGCACACTTTTTTGTTGATCGCGACCAGTGAATACCGCCTGTGTTTTATTGATCGATGACGTCTTGTGTTCGTAGATCTCCGGCAGAGTTCGGACGGAGTCGGGTACGAAGCCGGGCGAGATCCTGTGCAAGATGGCGGAGAATGAGAACGCGACGTTAATCGTGATGGGTACGCGGGGCCTGGGCAAGGTCCGCCGGACGATCATGGGCAGTGTGAGCGACTACGTCGTGCACCACGCCCACTGTCCGGTCATCGTCTGTAGACAGTAGGGACGGATAACCACGGACAGTAGGCAGTCATCACCGACCGGACGTCGACACACAGACGGGTGGCTCTCAACCGGAAGTGACATCACAGTCGGTCTCGCCGTTAGGGATTTCGGGACGGGATCACGTGACGGACCCCGTGCGCGATATCCGGTCGTCAAACTGTGGCTGAATCGGCCCGTTGTTCTTCTGTGTTCCACGATCCTCGTTGTCTGATCTGATGGTTTGTTCGTCATTGTCATGGCTCTTGTGTAATCGTAGTGGTTGGTGCTTCAGATGGTAGGCCTGTGTATGTATCTTGTCTTCACTGTTCATGTCCAGTCGCTGCATTTACCTTTTATAAGTGCTTCTAATTCGCACCAAATAAATGCACGCAGCAGAATGTTGCCGAGCGGATGGCGTAGTTTGAATAGACAGCTGACCTGAAACCGGAAGTGCGGATGGCGCGTATAATTTTATATGCATTTACCAAGGTCCATGACCTCAATCGTTGTTCATTACATACGTCTGTGTATGCGATCATATGTTTGTTGATTTGATGTTAATTAAACCTGATCTAATTGTAAGCTATACACACCAAGGAGCCTCGTGTCCACGTACATTTCCTCTTGCGCACAGAGAGCTGGTCTAATTACGGAGCACAACATTGCTCGGAGATCGCATTGGCTGCCGGTGAAATGCTCTTGCATGAGGCAATTACAACACGTGAAGAATGAACGAGATGTTTATCAGCAGAGTTTAGAGTATGCTTGAAAGAAGCTCGTCAAGCTAATAAAAGTTCACCCTGGATGCTGTGTGATGTACGAGCGTTGTTGTATTCGTCCTTGAAGCCACATTTACTTAAGGCAGTTGAATCAATTCTTCGAAGTTAAGATGTATGTCCACGGAGCTCCTTGTTGTCAATAAAACTGCCGCCTGACGTTATAATTTCGTGATTTTTTTGTTAATGAAACTGTCGTTCAAGTGCATCAATGTGTGCACGCTGGGCTCAAGATCTGGGCTCAAGTATCGTACGAGGAAGAAGCGTATGTACCGGCGGACGTCAATCGCACGCACCACGTCTGTCGAACTTGTTCCTTGCTAGCGTGTCTTGAAGCAGGATACATTGTTTTGACCGTCAAGGAAAGACTAATGTATCGATCTGTACGCCTGACGACACTGCCACGATCAACAACGAAACAACCATGACCGATTGATTGGACAGCAATAAACCTCTTTACTTTTCGTTTTCTTACGTTTGTCATTCTTCAGACTTCGACATTCAGTAGTCGTCTAGTGGTGTCTACACAATGATGTTTATGATATTGCAGAAATAGGATCTTCTTGTCCCTACCGTACGCGGAAGATGTAAGGCTTACATTGTGCGAAATGTACGGAGTGATTGATTGCATTTCCTAAGTATTCAGAACTGAGATCAACATCGTAGGATCTCAGTTTTTATGTTTCGTATTAATACACGCACACGCTCGCACGCCCACACGCACGCGCACACACACACACACGCGCACGCACGCGCACACACACACACACACACACACACTATCGTAAAGCGCACGCTGTCGTCCTTGCCGACCTTCCTGCCAGAGATTGCGAATAACCCGCTAATGATGATCGACGGCGTCGCTGCAATACAACGAATCACGAGACCTGCCACCGACGAGTTCCTACAAATGAATTCCAACGTTATCCTCAATCGCAGTCAAATGCAGATTCATCATCAGTCGCACCGCAGGCGCCCGCGGTCCTCGAGTGACACTTGCAGGCCATAGTTGCAGGTTGGATATTAGCCTTGGACGTGTCAGTAATGACCAGTGCTGCGTGCCCCTCATGCTGCTGACCCTCGAGGTGTAATACTGACTAAGTTCTACTTCCTGTCTGCCGTAAGACACAATGAGGAGTTCCTCCGCCATTCATCGTGCGACGAAAGAGTTTCCAATAGAAAAGGCGTTATGCAGGTTGTTTGAATTTCTGTGAAGATTGGTTTAGTGTTGAGTGGGTAGAAATCATGTATATTTGTCCAGCGTGGTAACAGAGCTGTCAAAATGTCACATGTCAGTCGATGTTTGTCTGCGTCAGGCATCATCTACATTGGTGATGCGATCCAGGCAAAACAGTGTCTGGTTTTAGTAGAAATGAACGAGTCTGATGTAAGAGCGTCGATTACGGGGAATGAGATATTAACATGTCACGAATTGTATACATGAAGGCCAATCAATGTTTGAAAATGTGATTACCCTAGTAGAAAAAACCTGACAAGCAAAGAAGGAGACGTAATAGTGGTCGCTTGTGGAGAACTCAAATGTGGTCTTGACGCCATCTCTGTCATCAGACGAGCCAACTATTGGTACATCTTGCTGCAAGTCTGAACTGAAGGAGATCACCACCGTTGGCAGTCCACCGGAAGTGGACAGAGATCGTCAGCTGTATACACTAGGAGAGTGTTCAGAGGAACAACTAAGACTCCCCAAACAGTCCTTAATGTG